>JBBBDQ010001625.1:1800000-2267500 GCA_037127315.1 Ascarosepion bandense | reverse complement strand
TGTTTAGCTTACATCATTATTTACTACATGTACATTAAAACATTTAGCATTTGTACTTTCAATTGTTTTAATAAACACGTGTTTAAATACTGTATTTAGTTTAATAAATACACCGGAGCTTGTTTTTTGTTTTTTAAACTATACAGTGTGTAGTTTCCCTTTTTGTCTATGACAAAATTTATTTTTGTTTAGTGAAAGAAGGACACTTGTAAGAGGGAAACATTTATTGTAATTCTTACATGAAAATGGCTTGGGGGTCATTCAAAGACATCTCTCTGAGACTTCGTATTTATTACGAGAAATATAGCAAATTATATTACTGTATAGTAAGTTTCATTATGAGAAATACAGTAAATCTTATTACGGGAAATACAGTAAGTTTCATTACGAGAAACAGTTTTATTACGGGAAATATAATAAGTTTCATTACGAGAAATATCAGTCAGTTAAGTGCCGTACGTGATACACTCTTCGGCGATCATGTCTGGAAAGAGACATAGCTGACTGGGCAGAAGGTTTTCCCGCAGTAGGTTGCCATTGCTTTCTGCTGTAGACAATGATTAATAACCAAATCTGTCTTGCTATTTAATCCATAGCTGGAAGAAAGAGACAGATTCATACCTTTCCCAAGGGTATTTGCGCGTAAGTGAATGCAACGAATTCAACGGGAAATATAGTAAGTTTTATTACGGGAAATGTAATGAGTTTTAAGTAGAAAAAGCCAAGAAAATGCATTTGAGTTTTCAAATCAGAGGTTCATAACTGTAAAAGAAAAACTGTGATGTGATGGAACGCGCAATGCAGGTGATATCGATCGAAAAACAAAAAACACGCCTGACTGTAGCAAATGCGGTTAAAATACCCCGTAACTCTTCGAAGATATTACTTGAATAACAAGTCTTTCCCCAACTAGATAATACAGAAGCGAAATAGAAACGTGTGAATATTTTAATTATCAGTGTTGTTCAATCAGATAAGGTAGAACTTTTGGTGCAATATAGTCTTAAGGTACCAAATCTCTACTTTGGAATATGTCCTAAAGGAAATTAGGAGTTTTGCATTTGAATATCCGAGTCAATTTTGCCTGAAGATTCCACAGACTTGGATAGATAAGAAAATTAGGAAACTTTGTTGCAACATTTTCTTAGTAGACATAGAAACATTTCATTAATGGTTCCTGAAGTTCCTCCCTGAGTGTTCTCCCTGAGGGGTCATGCAAACAGAATCAATCGACATAACATAGCACTCTTTTTAATAACTACGAGAATCCCCTTGGGTGGTGTGGCTTCTCTCAACATAAGATCTGGAATGTCGACAAAATTTCAGCTGCCAAGAAAAATGTCGCTAAAAATGGGTCAAACAATTTGGTGCGATCATATCAGTAGGGTGAGGTCAGTCAGTGACTACTGGGCTATAAGAAATAAGAAACACTGATCCGGCTATGTTTTTTTTTTTTTTTTTTAATCGTATCACCCCAAGCAAGGCGATAACGCCACTGATGCGCAGGGGGCTACGTAAGGGTAAAAAGAATGGAAAAGAGAAAGCCGGAAACCGCATCCTAAACAGGAAACAAGGGATGAGCCTCTTCACCTGTTCAATAGATGTGGGTGAAGTGTGAACCGGGCGATAGTTTAGTCTATCTACTCCAATTGGAAAAAAATAAAAAAAATAAAAAATAAAAAATAAAAGTGAAAAGACTTGAAAAGGGAAAACCGGAAACCGCATCCTAAGCAGGAAACAAGGGATGAGCCTCTTCACCTGTTCAATAGATGTGGGTGGAGTGTGAACCGGGCGATAGTTTAGTCTATCTACTCCAATTGGAAAAAAAAATTAAAATTAAAAAAAATAAAAGTGAAAAGACTTGAAAAGGGAAAACCGGAAACTGCATCCTAAGCAGGAAACAAGGGATGAGCCTCTTCACCTGTTCAATAGATATGGGTGGAGTGTGAACCGGGCGATATTTGTACGTCTGTGTAAGTGTGACTATAGACAGTAACAATGTAAGTGGTGTATGTAAGTAACCAAATATAGAAACAAGACAGAGGCAACCAGATATGAACAGATTTATAATAAACGGTTAGGGAGAGGGTGAGAAAGAGATTGATTAAAATAAAGTGAGAGTTAGTCAATGAAAGTAAGGGAGGGAAAGACATACGGAAAAATATAAACAAATATAAATAGGTATCGGGAAGAGATGGGGCTGGCGATAAAGAAAAAGAGTGACTGATACAGAAAGTGAGAGAGAGAGGGGGGAAGAGAATTAAAGAGAAGTGTGCATGATCGTAAATACACTGAGATAAAGGTTGGACAAGTCAAAATGTTTGAAGATCAGCATTCTTACCGTTTTCTGTAAAAAAAAAAAAAGGTATGATATTTCAGACCTATGACCTATTTTAAAATTATAAATGATTTGTTAATTATTCAGTACAAATGTAATTCTATTAAGTCTGGCTTTATCTATTTAGGTTAGTAATCCTCAACGGCCTTGCCTCAACCCACTGGTATGCCGCGACAGTATTACTGGATTCAAAATCCATTCTTAAATGTTCCTTTGTGGTGATACCGAGTAAAAGCCGTGGACCGGATATTTGCGCTTTCACGACCAAAAAGCAAATGACCAAAAGTCGTCGCTGCGCTGCCGGCTCCGCGCAGATGTTCCGGTTGAAAACCAAAAATTAATTAAATATTAAATTTCCAGTTCGCGAGCTTACGCGAATTTTATTTATCAGCCAATGGGAAGCCCAGAACCAAATACAAGTGTGAAATCCCAAATGAGCTGCTGTGATCCAAAAAGAAGATATAAAAAGCGGATACAGAAAGCATCGTCAAGCAGACCGACTCGAGAAGAGAGTAATTAGTAGCTCCCTTGACCAAAGTCAAGTGTCTTACTACGCTCGTCTCCCTTACCTCTTTCCTTCTTCCCTGCCTCAAAAACTACTTACTGCCCTAAGCAGCGAATACATCAAAGACATTCCTTACTTACACGCTCCCAAATTCCTAAGCATTAATTCTCTTTCGGCATTTTATTGCCATGAACATTTTAACCTCCGTTGGACCTATACTTCAAATATTACTTCAATTGTAAAACTATTAATTGATATGTGTATATATAAAATGTTATTTTTCTACTCAAATTGCCTTTCTTGATTTGTAATCATTTTATGATTTATAGTGGGCTATCTACAACAAGGCCAAATTCCGTTAACCTGCAACCGTATACAACCCAATAAATAAATGCTCTTTAGTATTGCAACGTATTTTTGCATCAGTCAGTTAAGTACTATATGTGAGCGATCATGTCTCGAAAGAGACACGACTGACTGGGCAGAAGATAATCCCATAGTAGGTTGCCATTACGTTCCGCGGCAGACCGGTTGCCATCCAAGGCTACAGAATCCAAACTGTCCCGCTATTTAACCCATAACTAGAGGGAAGAAACGGATTAACACCTTTCCCAAGGGCATCTACGCGAAAGCGAATGCAACGAATTCAACGGGAATTCGAACCCTTTTTGTATAATCATGGTTAATTATATGTTAAAATGAGATGTAAGTGTTATTTTTATTTTTGCGTAATTTAGACGACAATTTATTCATCGCTTCCTGTACACCAACATATTGATAAAACTCGTCTTCCTGTAGCCTAGATTGTGTGTGTGTGTGTGTGTGTGTGTGTGTGTGTGTGTGTGTGTGTGTGTGTGTGTGTGTGTGCCTGGAAGTAATTCCCTGTCTGTCAGTAAACGCACCGACACACACATAAACATGTACCTAGTATTAGTTTCCGCCTCTGTAAACCGCGCCAAGGAAAAACGCACACACGCACACGCACACGCACGTTCACGTGAGTGTGCTTTACCGAAAACAAAACCAGCCTCTCCGAATAAAAGACCAAATTGTAATCTGAGGAAACTACTATTTAGCGTCCAAGAATTTTTTTTTTTTGTCTTATATTTTGATCAACCGTTGTACCATTTGTGTCTGACGAGCCGCAACAACAACATCATTATGCTGTGAAATATGTACTACCTATATATATACATATATATATATATATGTGTGTGTGTGTGTGTGTGTGTGTGTGTGTGTGTGTGTGTGTGTGTGTGTGTGAATATTATTGTAAATCGCCTGAAGATACCGAAAGTTTGAAACCAAAGTTACGGAAATAACTCATTTCCAAATGAAAAAAAAAAATACAAAAGTTTTACAATTATATTATACACTTTCCAATACAACTGTGTACTGGTCTAATATGATTATGACGAAAAACTAACTAAAAATTAAAATAGAAAGGAAATTAATTAGAAGGATATCTTCTTAAGTGTCACTATCGAATTTTATCAAAATATAAATGAACACACTTGTTTTTCCCCAAGCATCCTTTTTACTGAAAAAGAATTCTACTTTCCCAATCTAATATTCACAAGGCGAAATATGTTGAAAAATCAAGGGATTAGGGTTAAACTCATCATTTCAGTTTCGGAATATGTACAGCACAAACGTCCCTCTCATGCGCTTGTGGAACTCCCTTCCATATGCTTGCTTTCCTGACGGTGATAACCTCCAGGAATTTAAATGCAAAGTCAATTCATATCTCTTACCCACTTAACTCTAGCCTTTTCTACATAACCCCGTATATTTTGTTCTTTTCCTTTCTCTCTAACCTTCGCAACGGTCTTCACTCATGTGTTCAAATTGTTCTCATGCCCTTTCTCTTTCTCTCCCTGCAGCTGGTTCTTCTTTCTCTTCACTCTCCTTCTGCCAAAACCTTTAACTCTCTTATGCGTTCCCTTATGTTCATTTTTAAGGACCATTTCTTTTATAAGTACAATTAGTGCGGCACAAACTTCTTTCTGCAGGAGTGCAGCAAGTTTTAGTAATTTTCAACTTTTTGTGATACATACAAATTGCTCTCCAGAAAAATGTGCCCTCAGTTTTTGCCAATGATGATGTTCACATCAGTGTAGAGGTCATTGACTATGCTCGAAAAATTGTCTGTCGTTGCCCGCAAGATGCAACCTCTTGATCGTGATTTTTAAAGGGTGGGGAATTTCAAGAGCTATTGTAACTTTGATGCATAGATGAAAGAAAACAATGGGAAAACGATTACAATTTTAACATACCTGGATTACTAAAGAAACGTTTTACTCGAGCCATACCTCTTACCAACATCTAGCCAGGTTTTAGGGTAGGTGGCATTTATCCTTTTGGTAGGAACATGGTTTCCTCCCTTCTGATGTGAGTTTTTTTCTATAACAGAAGATGCAACTAATAGTTTCACAGGATTTGCTCCATTGACTTCAAATGTTGTAATTTACCCAAGCACATCTGACTCGTGTTTCTTAACATCAGATGATAACTGTCCATTTTCAAAGTTGACACAAGGAAAAGAAAAAAGATTCTTCCAGTCTTTCTCTCGTGTTACTCTTAGATATTGCTTGAAGCACAAATCGTGTCTTCAACCAGCTGATGCGGAAGTGAAAATAGCCCGGTGTGCATATTTTAATAATCAGTTTTCAACCAGATAAGAATTTTTGGTGCAATACATTCTTAAGGTATCAACACCTCTACTTTGCAATATGTTCAAACGGACAATCCTGAGCAATTTGAAATAATCCAACACTCTCTGCTGGGTGAAGAAGAGGAAGAAAAATTATCCATGTACCAAAAAACTCCCCAAACTGTGACGACCCTACGCACAATATTGATAGTAAAGTTTTTAGTGAAGATTGTTGTTGTTTTCTTTTTTACAAATACTTTCATGATAATTGTTCGGATGAGCACTTTACTTTGGTACCTTGACTTTATGAATTTAAGCGCAATACTAGACAGACGTCGAGATCTCATCAAATTTATAGTTTAGTTGGTTAGATGCATCCGTAAATTCTATGCCAACAGTTTCTTTTTTCTCGCACTTCTCGCTTGTGGAACTCGTTTCCGGTTTCATGCTTTCCAGCCAACTTTTAAATGCAATGTCAATTCCTGTCCTTCTGGTAACTCTTTCCTCTTCTCGCTCACTATTAATGTTTCTGTTCTATTTCTTTCAAACCCTCTAAACCCCCCCCCCCGCTTGCGTTTTAGTGGCCTTACTGTCTTGCTTACCGTGATACCGATTAAAAAGAAATATATATGTTTTTACTTATAAATAGCTGTATGTATAAGCACTCATCTATTCAGACAAAGGTGTTGTTTTCTTTGTACTTATTAAGTGTCTAGAATAGAGGGAGAGATGTGCCGTCATAAAATTAGGAAAACAAAATTCATATTTGTTGATTTTTATTTCTAAATACATTCACAAACGGAGGTGAGACTCTGAATGTTGCTTCATTTCTTTTAAAAAATTAAATGCAGCCAACCGTTATTGATTCATTCTGTAGACATTGATAGATCATCTAGTGGTACAACATTTTCTTTAAAACTAGTTTCACGGTTTTACTACAAACTTTAACCATCCATACAAGAGGTATTCAACTTGTTTGTTATCAAATAATTAAAAACAATCCTGTTTGTTATTGACTCGTAAAAAAAGACCTTCAGTTTTCATTTAGTACACGTGTGGCTGGTTCCTGCTATAGACTTTTACCCGTTAATGTCTGTGTATCTACATGCATATGTGCACGCGTATCCATCAGAACACATATTTGTATTTACGAAAGTTTTGGTGTATTTTTAGATGCGAATATATGCGTATATAATATGTAGAAGCTTCTGTGATGCAAATGTGTGTAGCCTGATGCTATTTCATATTTTCATTTACAATTACACATTTATAGAATAGAATTTTATCATAAGAGGCCATGCCTGAATCTGTCTGAATAGGAACTTCTCGCGAAATACATAGACACATTTCTAGAATTTAATTATAAGAACAAAAGTTTGAAGATGCCATTGAAGAGAATATTTGATCTTCAATGTAAAGGAAAAACATCAAGATCATCTTCTTCCTATATATGTTGGCGATGTTGGCTCTCCACAACTTCCTATCCTTTGCAGCTCTTAATACATTTTGTCTTTTTGTTATTTCTCCAGGTAGGTTATGCGTTGTTTTCCTCTTGCCTTCAATCTGTCCTGTGAATATTAAATTTCCCATGCCGTCTTTCCTCATTATCTAACATAAAAAAATCGACTGCCTCTTTCTGATGTTAAATATAAGTGTCTTTTTTGTGTTTGCGTTTTCTCTAAAATTTCGTTGTTGTTCACATGTCCATGGTATTTTCAGCACCCTTCTGTAGAACCCCATCTATGTTGCTTCAAGTCTCTTCTTCAATCTGTGAGGTTCAGCATTTACTGCTATACAGGAGGACAGGTATCACGTAACAGTCCAGTACTCTTTTCTGTGTTTCTAACGAAGTTTTTCTGTTTCTTAATACTTTGCTTAGCTTTGGAAAGCTTCTTTCGCTATTCTAAAGCGCCCCCAGATTTCAGTGTCGCACATTCGGTGTTTATTTAAAATATGCCTATAACCATCATGACACGAATTAAAAACAATCTTTTTTCAACTAATTCTGAATTGTTGCGATTGAGTTCAACTATGTGATGAAGAAAATTGTATAATAAAAATATTATAAAAAATTCAGAATGAGTTTTCAGGGCTGATTGATAATATACAAAATGGAAACTAATATTTAAGCTTGGTTAAAGAACACAAAATAAATATCACTTTGAAAATTCAGGAAAAGGCAATATTTCTTCCAACTAAACAATTTGGCGCAAAACTGAACTGAAGAATTTATAAAGTGAATGTTATTATTATTAGTAGCAGTAGTAGTAGTATTACCACTATTACTAATACTACCACTTTAATATTTGAAGAAGTCATTTACATATTGATGGTAATGTCGCTATTTAATATTAATATTTAATTATTTGTTCAATATTAAGAGCAATAAAAAACTAACAGAATTTTTGTAGACATTTATAGTGTATTGATTGCCAGTCCCAAACGTTATTTTCTATTTCGTTTAATCCGACAGAGTAAAATTTTCTCAAACCAAAGATAGGTTGAACCCAATAAAATTTTGATGTGCAAGACGAAAAAATACTTGAAAAACAAAAATGTACAACTGTCCTAACAACCAGAAGCAAAAAGCCATCATCATTTTTATAAACACAATTATATATTCACGGCATTTAGAAGTTTTCCTCTCATGGAAAATGGATACTGTCATGCTAGTCTAGTAGCTCGAGTAAATTCGCGTGGTGGGCACCAAGGAGCTAAGCTCGTCGGAGCAGAATCCGTGAAAGTATTTGTAGAAGAGACAGAGAGAAGCAACATCATGCCGGTGAGAGAGACAGACTGGGGTCGGGCCGCCAGATTCTTCATTGCAGATTCTTCTTTAGATCTTGTTGAGAACCTGAAGATGAACAGCATGGACGTCCGACGAGATATGACAGAAGTATTCAATGCACAGGCGGATGGTAGACTGTAAATGTGCATGATGGATTCAGAAGAGAATTTCATGGCCCGATAGCAGATTTAGCTATTAATACAATGTAGTCATCCCACTTAAGGTCAGCTGAGAGAGTGAGATCGAGGAGGCGCAGTGTATTGCTCTCAGGGACTTTAGCGTAATCTATGCCGATGGCGGGTAGGAAAGATTGTCTATGGTGGTTAAAGGATAGCAGCTTCGTTTTGGAAACATTAAAGTTTAAGAGCCATTTCTTACCCCAGTCTACCACTGACTGGAGGTTCTTTTCGAAAGCCGCATCAAGGTTTGTTTTGCCTGCATCAGAAGATTTCTTAGCGAGGCAGAAGCAAATGGTGGTGTCGTCTGTGTAGATGTCTATTGGGATTTGATTACACATCAGGAAGAACGTTGATGAAAATCAGAAAAGGCGTAGGACCTAGGATAAAGCCTTGAGAGACACCCGCGTTTGTATGATAGGATCTGGAAGCATACGGCCTTCATTACGCGATCTGATAGGAACGATTTGATTAAGTCAAACAAGCCTTGTAGCTTACGCAGACGGCCAACGTGCCAGACCCTGTCAAATGCTTTGGAGATATCCGGGGCAACAGCTCGAACTTCGCCGTTCTTATCAATATTATATATACAAAAGTGAACATTGAGGTCAATATCCAGTGGCAGTCTTTTCATTTTTCAGGCATGAAATGTCCACTTTTATATTTACAGACGCTCTATCATTGATATTGAGCACTTAAATCATGAATTTAGCATACCTTGAAACTATATTTTTATCACACACACACGCACACATATAATATATACATATATTATATAGATATATATAGATATATATTATCTATATACATATATTATACACACACACACACACACACACACACACACATATATATATATATATTATTTAGGTGTTATTTTTAAAGGATACTCATATTTGAGTAGACGCTCCATTTATTTATTATACAGTATATTTATTTTCGTCCATTGGTCTGAATATTATAAAAATAATATTCGAACCTGCGTCCGCCTTTGTAGGAGAAATCATCCTTAGATCAGACGTGCTTTGACCTATCTGCTACGGAGTGCGTCCATGATCAAGTAAAGTTGAATTATGCCTTCAAACACGTTCGAAAAAGATATCTGCTCTATATATAGGGTTGCTTCGTTGTTTGAGGACACATTGTTTAATAATTGCTCTGACCTTTTTCTAACTTTTTCCAATTATCATTTCTTTTCAGATAAAAGATGATAAGCATGAAACAAATCTCAGCTAATGAAAAGGCGCGGGACAGTCGTTGCCTTAAAGGCAGAGAATAGTGATTTAAAGATAGCTCGCCTCCTGCACAGTTGTCGTTTGTCAAAGTTCACAAAGATCTGAGGACGCTTTTTCTTGTTACTCCTCCCAAACCCTGCTCTGTTATCCATTTGCTCAAGCCCATCAAGAATATCATGCGTTGCTCTCTCCTGTATCTCTTTCCGTCTATTTGTTCTGTGAGCATCAAGTTCTCTAAGCACTCCTTCCTCATTACATGTCCCAGAAACTTCAGCTGTCTTTTTCTGATGTTAAATATAAGTTTCTTTTTTCGTTTCTATCCTCTCCAAAACCTCATCGTTGCTAACGTGTTAAGTCCATGTTATCCTCAGCATCCTTCTGTAGAACTACATTTCGGTTGCTTTAAATCTTTCTTTCATCTTTGATCAGATTGTTCAGCATTCACTGCCATACTGAAGGATAAACATTACCTAACAATCCAACACGCCTTCGGATCTCAGTGTCACACTTTCCGTTCTCTGTTAGAACATTTCGCAGGTATTTGAATTTCTGTACCTAGTTGATTTCAGTATCCCCGACTTATAGTTAGCATTTTGGGCTCCTCTTTTTACTGATAACCATGCATTCAGTTTTCTTCCAGTTTATATTTAGTCTTTCTTATCGCTTTCTTTAGCTACCTTCTGTAGGAGGTCTTGTAGTTTTTTTTCCGTGTCTGCTATCAGCATTGTAATATCTGTGTATCTTATATTGTTCAGATTGTGACCCCTAATGACAAATCCTGGCAGCCAAACCCAAAATAAGCCTGTTAAATGACCTAATACCATCCGAACAACCAAATTTATACGAAGGGTGTGGATAATTATTAATTAGAATCCTAGAAAATCAATTAAAGCAATAGTTAAACGAACTCAAGCTTTAAAAGTACTTCTATCTTGAAGGAACATGAAATTTACAAATTAAACTCAATTCATATCATGAATTTCATAAAATATGGTTTCCTTATCTTTTAAAGTATACATTATGTTCGCATTATTATAGCGTAAAAAGATTTTTTTAATAATGAATTAATGAGATGAATCAAACTAAACATTTTTGTCACTAATGACATCACAAATAAGGGGGAATTAGACAATTTAAAATATATTGCTAAGTAATCAATACTCGATTAACAAACAAGAACAGTTTTAATATTTGTTAATAGTTCGCTATCTATTTGCATCAGAACCGTTAAACAAATATTGATTACCCAGATTTTTTCAAGTTATCAATATTTTCATTACTTTAAATTGCCTCCTAGATAATTCCCTTTGTAAATGCAACAAATGGAAATATTTGCCTATTGGCGATCAAACAATTTCTGCTAGCTTCATTACTTTGAATTGTTCTAACAATGCATCCCCTGCAATAAACATGATAAGAATAATTTTTAATAATAATTAATGAATGTGAATGATAATTACAAGCAATTAGGTTAACAATTCACATTTAACTCATACCTTGAAACCACTGAGGATCGTAGGTGAATAATAATAATTTGATGGGCTTCACTCAAATGAATGTCACACGCACATGTGTTCCCATGCGACACACACGAGAAAACATCGGAATCTTAATATAAATTGAGACATTAAGTGAATGACCTTTTGCAATAAATATCTATTCATTTATCTGCTTGCCCACAATTGTCTGCTTCTATTTCTTATTCTTTCAGAGATAAAATCGATGAATATCATTGTGAACTTCCATTATTATAAATTATTATAAATTTTACAAGTGCATTTCAATCATATTCAGAAAATATCTATCATACAAAATATTTTATTTTAAATTTTAAGCAAACTGGCATACTTTGAAAACCAGTGTGTGCCCACCATTTTTCCTCTAATTCGAACCCTGAAATAATCTTTTTTGTTTTTATTTTTTTAAATTAGGCTTTGAAAATTTCAAAAATTGTTTAACGAATTGTTCAATTTACAGTGACTTTTTGACTTGACTTTTTTGACTTTTCATATAACCTGGAAAAACCTGTTAATTTGACTTTTTTATCCATCACAGTGGAAAAAGTAAATTTTTTTGTATAACTATATAATCATAAAAGTTATTTGTCAGAAACAAACTTATGATGCTATTTTCCTACGATTTTTCTAATCACTGAAAAAAACTTTAAACAATCCTTGTTTCAATATTTGTAGTACGACATTTTGTAGTGACTATGAAAGATGTAGGAGTGGTGGGTATAAATGTTCTCCTCTTGATAACATTTACTAAGTTATAAACGTTCAATGTTGATATGCATATTGTTTTTCTAAAAAATGAAATCAATAGTAAAATATTTTAGTCAATTAATGACTGCGTTACTGTCGAAATACATTTGTATAAAATATATCTTTTCACAAAAGTTTAATCTGTAAAATGACCGCTTTTTACTCTTGAACAGAAATAATCTGAAGACAATTCAAAGGCTTTCCTAAAGATCGACAAAACTTTACAGTGAGGTAAGACATTTTTATTAATCGCATTCAGGCATTATGGCATTTTTGTTAATTGTAGAGTTACGAAAATCTTTGTCTCACTTGGAAGTCTAAAATGACATTTTTTTCTTTTTACTAATATTTGTCCTGTACAAGTCCCAAAGGCCACTCAAGGTAGAGAATTACTATATTGAGTTGTAGTAACGTAAGGAAAGGCAAGATAACAGAAAATCAGACGGTTTATTCTAGACTTGAAGAGGTCAAGATTTAATTGGCGAATAAAATTTCGTAGTTCACGTAGAGATATTAGAAGTATAGAGATGAAGTAAACTTTAGAAGGGACCAGAAACCCAGTTCTAAACAGAAGACAAAGAATGAAGCTCTACTCCTGTTCAAAAAATCGGGGAAGGTGTGATTTTTGAGCCATGGATGTGAATTTAAACAAAACAAATAACATTAGAGGTTTTTCCAGGTTATATGAAAATACTGAGTTAATATAATTTGCTTCTTCGTCATATTCTTTGATGGCAAATAAAAAATACATATTTCTGGACAAATAAAAAAATACAGATATTTCAGTTAGAAATTATGAATAAGACGAACATACCAGAAAGTACATGAAGACTTTGTGATAACATCAATTTTCAGTAATAAGCATTCATTTCAATCTGGGCATATTTCCGAGGTAATGTATTGTAACTACTTTTCACTATTTACATAAATCGAGCTGCTGTCCTTATCTTCTACTGCCAAATTCACGACGCGGTCGGAAGTAAAACTGAGGAGAAAAGATGACTAGTGACCTTTTGACTCGAAGATTGTAGGTGCCCGTTCCACAAAGTTGAAGTTCTTGTTACATGTGGCACGCGAATATTGTGTATCTATGTGTAAGGATAAAATTGTCACTCTCTACTTTATGCTTTGATGTGCGGTGTAATTGATAACGCCTCGGAATGGGAAATAAGATTACCGTGTTTTAATTCCAGTTGGGTTTGTTATATTCACTTACTTGTAAATATCCTAGGAAAAGGTATGAATTCATCTTTTCACCGCCCCCAGCTATGGATTAATTATTATAAATTGTATTAGTAAAAAAACATAATTATCTCAAAAAAAAGTAATGCCCTCTAAATATATTTAAATAACATGGAAAATTTGATAAGCCGTAAAATACAGATCAGTCTTTTCTTTACGTTCATGTGAATTCACATATGTATATAAGAATAATATTCTATTCGTCTCTTTCTCTGGTTTCATTGATAAGTTGAAATTAAAACCTAGTGTTACAAAGTCAAAACCTTGCCCCACAAACTATCGTGCCTGTTACAATACTGAGTATTTGAAATTCTAAGATGAAAGAATTTAATATTACTAGATTCGTTGAACTTACGCATTAAATCCGAACAAAAAGGTCACAAGTTTTATCACTTTTTTCTCTGTCTATTTTTGTATTTTGTTCTGCAACCAGCTATGCACTTACAAAAACAAAAAAAAACAATATAATTTTTAGTTGGCACCAAATCAGTACTGAAAAATTTGTTGAAAAGATGGAATTCTACATAATGAATCAGTTATTAATCTTTGTGATTGTTAATTAATTAAGCTCTGAATAAAATGTGCTTTAGAGTATTTTATTACCATATCTTGAATTAATTACACTGATTGTTTATTGATTGAAAATATATACACTGTACCTCTTGAAATGTAAAAAAATCACTTGTTTAATTATGACTGAAGCTAAATTATAGTAGGAATTGGGTTGGCCAAAAATGACGTTCATTTATTAAGCAAATTTTCTACTTAATAAATGAAGGAAATTTTTGACTAATTCAATAATTATATAACAGAGATAAGACGATATACACAACAAAAGCAGAGTTCACTTTATAAAGAAAATGGTCAAAATATTCTTGAGTAAACAAGCAAATCTAATCAAAATTTAAAGAAACAAAAAATAAGCAATACTTAAAATCACATCATTTAAAATTACAGTCGCTAAAATATGAGATTAAAAAGATGTGTGTGTGCCTGACACATCCTAAGAAATAGAACATATTTTCATGTTAATGTCGAAATTATATTGTCAAGTACTTATAAAAAAAAAATGTTATCATGAAGAGAAAAATATTTTCCTCGAAAATGTCCCCAAAGGCATAGCAACATATCACTGCAACTTATCTCCATATTTAACAAAGATCGAAAAGCATCAAATAAAGTGGAATACAACGTTATATAGTTAAAAAAAAAAGAAAAAAAAAGAACGTCCAACAACGTAATAGAAAGGGAGCTGAAAAATAAGTATTAATTTACGACTGATTATTTGAAACCAAAAGATGCTTAGTTAAATTAGTTTTTCAAAAATGTTGAGTAAATTACAAAATTAGAATCAATCAGTGATTATTTACTTTTTTTAAATAGTATAAAAAAATTAGAAAAAAGAATTTAGATTTTACCACAGAATTCGTTGGTATCTACGACTTGTTTTTCTTTCCCAAGTGAAGAAAAAGGTATTAATTTTACTTCTATTTATTCAGTTTGCTTTGCTATATTTGTAAGTGTTGCTCGTTCTGTTTGATAAGATTCCGTTATGAATATTTCCCTTTTTTGGCTGCATCATCTTCATTGTAGAAATGATGATGGCGTACTAATTGTGTTTGAAATGTTTTTTGTTTTTTTTTTTTGTTTATTTTTGTTTTTGCTTTTTTGCTGAAACTCGACTAGCATACCAAATGCTGAACGGTTTTTCATCAAAGCCTACCACAACATTCTGCTAGATTTCTTTCGACTACTCTACCTAGCTTCGTCTCGCCAGTGCTGTCTTTTTCTCACACTCCCTCTTTTCTTATTATTTTGTATTCCTCGTAATTTTGTTACCCACTTCGTTTCGTTAAGTGTTAGAGGGAAAGAGATGGACAGAATACAACTGGTGCAAAGGCGGGAAACTATAGAGAAGATGAAGACCATAGTTGCCACTACTACATCCAATGTTCAGCTATTTGGTAGTTTCGACCAGTCGTTAGAAAGGCAGGTTGAAAAACGTGAGGTTCGATGTTTATTCCAAAACTCAACCAGAAGTAGATAGTATCCACAAAAGTAATTTTTCACTTACGGGTTAATTTCACATATGCATTTCTTTCTTTCTTTTTTCTTTCTTTCTGTATTTATTCACTTTCATTTTTTTCTTTTTCTCACAATTGTTCCTTTATAATTTCTTTTCCTTATTGTTTTTACCTTTTTTTTTTTTCACTTCTATTTTCTATTCGCAATTTTATTTTTCCTCGTTCCCTTTCTTTCTATTGCTTTTCTGCCATTCATTCACCCTTTCTTCTTTTGTTTTTATTTTTTCTCGTTGTTGATTCATCTTCTTACATTCTTTTGTATACGCATCCTAACGAAATTTATCTTTCTTTCACGTTTTATTTGAGTTTTGTCACTTTCTTTCTTAGGAATAATTCTTCTGTTCAATTCTTTTCAAACTTTTTAACTTATATTTTTTCTCTTTTTCTTTTGAAAATAAAATTAAAGCCAACTTTATTTTACTTCTAATTGTCATAAACCAAACTTTGAGCAAATTACAAGAAATATACTGTAAAAAAACACAAAGTTTTCAAGTAAATTGTTAATGAGGCTGAGTGATAAAGTGACTTTCCGAAGAAAAATGTGTAGGATGTTGGACGAGTATTGAATCCAATCAATGATTTCATAAACACAACGTTTCGGTCAAGTACACCCTGGATATCTTCAGGTGTATGTTGTGTAACTCATAATTGGATATCTATCGCTTATTGTGTATTGTCCATCTGATGTCAATTTTGTGGTACAGTGGATATCGGCTCGGAACGAGAAACCGGGGAGCCGAGTTCGAATTCCAGTTGAATCCATTGTATTCACTTACGCGCAAATACCCTTGGGAAAGGTATTAATCCGCCTCTTCCTTCCAGTTATGGGTTAAATAGCAGGACAGATTGGGTTCTATAGCCTTGGTCGGCAACCAGTCTACCGCAGAAAGCAATGGCAACCTACTGCGGGATAATCTTCTGCTCAGTCAGTCATGTCTCTTTCGAGACATGTTCGCCCAAGCGTGTATCACGTATGGCACTTAACTGACTGATGTCAATTTATGTCCGTTCCTGCTGAACCAGAGTGCCATTACTAAGAAGAGTTCAGAGACTGATACTGTCGTGAACAAGTGAAGAAGAGGCTGTAAACAAATATTTAGAGAACGAGGTGAAGGCAAGATAGTGAGGATTACACCGAATAACCAAAAAACTGAGGAATTGCTAACCATAGGTAAAAAGGAAAAACAATTTCTCACAGGTAGAATTCTTGACAGAGAAGCCTTGAAACCATATCGTCCTAAAAAGTCTCCTTACAGCTTGATCATTTGAAAACAAGTTTAAAGTTTTATAATGCTCATATTAAGAAGAATTTTGAATCTTTGAAATTCTTACGGTTAATGAAGTAAAAGTAATTATTTAGTGATAATGACATGTCACAAGTTTGGGAGAAAAATCGGGAAGTTCATCTACCGAAGAACGTTGCCTCTGTCACGAAAGCATGGGGGTGCTACTTTGATTTCTGAAGCCGTTTTGCAGAAAAAGTTCCTGGATGTTTACTTAAAATTTATGGAATTATGAGAACGCAACAATACATTGATATTTTGAGCCACCAATTGAAAAGAAGCTGAATCTGTGACGTCATTGGACATCCAAACAGGGCACTGATCCTAAGTATGTCATATTTAGTAAAGACATCATTGGAGACAAATAGGATTGACATTATACCACAGCTGGTTCAAAACCCAAGCCATAATCGAATAGAAAAAATGTGGAGTCAGTTGAAAGTGAAGGTAAAACAAAGGAATCCTAAAAATCTCTAAGAATTAGATGCTATCTGTCAAAGTGGAAGAAAATATTTGAAGTCTGACAACTTAGTGTAAAATTAAAAGAAAAGCCTGCAGAAAGTTATCAATTATAAAGTATAAACTATTAAACGGGTCTATAATTTTGCCCTCTAAAAATGTTGACTATATTTTATTTACCGTATTCAAATTTAATTATACCGCGAAACACACACACACACACACACACACACACACACACACACACACACATGCATATATATATATATATATATATATATATATATATATACATACATATATATATATATATAGGAAAGAATATTAAAACGTTTTGAGTTTGAAAATGTGTTTTTTTGACAGTATTTGTTTATTTCTACTATTATATTTTATATTTCAGACCGCCCTCGGTCCTTCATCAGAAACAAATGATTTTAAAATTTGAATTAGTTGAAATAAACAAATACTGTCAAAAGACACATTTTCAAACTCAAAACGTTATAATATTCTTTCCTATACATATTAAGACAGTATACGTGGATCATCACTATGCTATATATATATATATATATATATATCTGGGGGACGTGACCGAGTGGAACTCTGTATCATACAGGCTTTAGAAAATTGTTAGTTCTTTATTTGCCAGTCTCTCAATATGAATCCCATTGAAGATATCTGATCCGTTTTGGATCCTGAAACAAGGAAGATGTTCACAAAACGTTCTATAATTTATTTGAACTTTTAATTTCAATCTATTAACAGATACAATAAATCTGACGTCAAAAATAGGAAACACTTTCAAATCAGTTATTGGCAAGTTCACCAAATATTTATATGCATCATACATTACTGTCGAAATATTTCAATTGTTAAAATAAGGTTTGAAAATAGATGTGTCTTTTACTTCTTCATGCACGTGAATGCCGCTGTAAAGGTATACAATAATGCAAATGTAATACTTGTGTTTGATTACAGACTTCATGTTCTACTTTGACATTTGTGTTTCAAATCCCATTCTAACGATAGCTGCTCTGTTTTTTAACAGACATATACCTTAGAATTTGTCCTACTGAAACTCAGCAAAAGGAATCCACTGTTGAACCCAGGTGAGTTTAAAACTGAGAAAGAACAATCGATATCATCAAACTGGTTACTTGGTTCTGGTTAATTCTTTATAAAATAAGATTCGAAGTGTCAAGCTCAACATATTTGTGTGTATATTTGTGCTTACATACACATGTATGTTTACACATATACAATTGCTACTTGTAATAAATAATATTCCTACATATAAACAGAATAACTTTTTGTTAGCCACCGAAATTATTTCACCAAAATTATTTTATAGAAGAAAATGAAAATAATGATATTTTATAACAAAATATTCACGAAATATTCTGGTTCTTACATATAAGTTGAATGATATATATATATATATATATATATATATATATATATATATATATATATATTATAAACGTTATATATATATATTTCTTATAAACGTTATTTTAGTGGTATACATGGTTAAGCCAATGCCCTATTCTTTGGATTTTGGTTGCTTTTTTGTTGGTTTTTTTTTTGTTTTTTGTTTTTGTTTTTTGTTTTTTCTTAAACAAATGCCAACCGGCCTAGACCAGGAAGTCCTACTTAAGAAAAATATGCCTCTCTTTATTTTTACATGACATCTGAAACCATTTTTCTAGTTTACCAGAGGTTCTAGCATTAATTCCGATTTTCGTGCGTTTGCGGAGGGGGGGGGCGTAAGTGTAAGCAAGAAAAAATAACACGGTGACAATGACAACCACAGCAACCCAGTCCCTTGAATCAAAACGCTTCGTAAAGGGAAGCTCTCAATATCTATATTTCCCATTCCTTGATCATAAACTCAAATTTACTAAACGCGCTACTCTCATTGCAGTTCTAAATTTAATTAAGCGCATCTTGACTACAATGGATATTAAAGTTTTCTGTGCATCTTGTCATGACTTAATAGTTTGCGAACAATTGTACCAAACCTTACTGTTGTAATAATTTCTTTGCAAGTCTTAGTAGACAGAGAAACTTAGTCATTTTTCAGCAGATTTAAAAATCAACAAAGTTCGATTATCAATTACAAAATTATTAATTTCAGTTAGCAAAAATTTGAGATTGGATGGCCACAAAAAAAGGTTTCTAATTCCGATGAATTACCTTAAATCCTTGCAACAACTTGTAAGTAATTATTAAATTTGAAAACATGTTCTAATCTGTATGTGAAACAGTCAGTAAAAAACTGATTGCTTGATAGATGCACCACAAAGATGGCTGGATTACAAGAGAATAGCAGAACTGTTTGGTGCCAATGTTCCAAATAAACAGAAATGGCTGGAACCGGCCTCTACAGTTAACCTTTTTTCAAGTCTGCATTTTTCTAGAAGTAGGAAAACTGATTAGTAGGAATTCTAAATGAAAATATAAAAGTCACACTGATACTTAAAACAAAAATTAAGTTTATTTTCAAATCCTGTCAGAAAATAAATCCTGTTAAAAAGATGAAACTTAAAAAAAAAAGATTTATTTAATTATATATTTTATTTTTGCTATGTTTTTTAATAAAGACTATTTTTATTTGCAACTACAATATATGATTGCTTTTCTCTTTATCTATTTAGTGAATGGAAAGGCTCTTCTTATGTAAACACCCTTATATATTCATCATTCTCCAAATATTGATTTGGGATTATCTAAAAGAAGCAACCGAAAAATGCCACCACAATTGCATACATACCAGAAGGTAGGCGTTTCAGGGTGGGGTACATATTTCGTTTTATATCGTATGTACAGAATAGTGAGCATTTTAAATGTTTAGTTTATGTTAAGTGGTAAAAATAGAAAGTCCGAAAAGTTTGAATTATTAACAAAGAGGAAATTAAATCTAAATGGCAAACAGAAACGGCTTAATTAAAAGTATTTTTGACATCTATATGGAATTATGTATAGCACGATTGCTAAAGAGAGAGGCAAGGGAGAGGCGTGTGGGTATAAAATGTTTTAAACAAAGTAACATTTAATGTTTGTTGACTCAAGAAATGTCGAAAATAAAGAAAATGGTGAATACATTTCGTCTTTCTTTTATTCCAAATTCAATTCACCGTTGTGATTTTATGTTAGAAGACATTCAGAAAAGTCTCTGCATAAAAGTTACTTTTATCCTGTGTTAATCGTACAATTATTGTATATTCAGATAAAAATGGCATTCGAATAAAGAAACTTAGAGAGTTGGTATCGGTACTGAAAATGATATCATGAAAGTAAAATGTTGCCTGCGAAAAGCAAATTATTTATATTGTAGAAATGTGAATAGGGTGGGGATGCAAGAAAAACTTCAGTAAAAACGTATTTTACTTCTTTTTTTTTTTTTTTTACTAAATTCAACTGAAGATGTCATTATTTGTCAATAGAAGAATTGCCAAAGGTTGAAATTTAATTCGATGAAATTTGTTACTTGATATTTTAAGCAGGAACCGTAAACAAAATAAAGGCAAGGTGCCTGGTGTAATCGACGAAGAAAACCAAAATGCGCATATTCGGGAATGTATGAATGAAATTATAGGATAACGTAAAAGAAAATTTGCGATTAGGATATTCTGTCCGGACAATAGTCGGAATTTAGAATATTCTATATCGAAAAAAATATCAAGGAAAGTTATCATCTGTGAGTGTAAAATGTATCAGTGTTGTTAACTGTACGCGTAACTATTTTGTTTTTCTTTTAGGAAAAGAGAAAAATGATGGACATCAAAGGCATACATAGGTGTTACTAATTATTATTAGTGATGGGTGTACAATAGTTAACATGGGATTTTGTCGGTTTGTAAGTGTAGGAGAGAGGCAAACAAAAGGTTATGCGATAAACACTCTCCTTAGACTAATAGAAAAAAGACATGCTCATTTTTAAAACTTTGTAAATAACAAATATAAAATATAAAATAGCTGGAAATACTTGCAGATGGAGTTGTTAACTTTGAAATAAACTCCTAGACCTTACGAATTCATTTTTCAGCTCCCATCTTTGTGGTGGTGGATGAGGGGCGTCTTCTAAACTGGAAACAAAGAACAGATCGTAAAATAATGAATTTCAAGGCATATCCACTGCTCATTACGATGTAATGCCTGCCACTGAAAGCTGCCGACGACGACGACGACGTTTGAATTTTTCTCTCTTCTCTCCTTCTTAATATCCTTATCACTTTCCTACAAATATCTGTAGTCCTCATCAACGTCAATCAGTATTTTATTTCTCGCCTCTTACAATGAGGGACGTTTTCATCTTCATTCGACCAGCAGCATCACTCGGGCATACGGCCGTGCTTTTTGCATCTGTCTTACTCTCACTACGACCCCAACCACGCACTCACTTTCCAAGGTTCCCGCTCTGTCATTTTACGCACATACGCATACACACGCACATTCTCTTTCTTCCCTTCACCTCTCTCTCTCTCTCTCGCTCTCTCTCTCTCCCTCTCTCTCTGTTTGTTTGTCTCTATTCTGTTCTCTTTATTCTTCCCAATGCCAAAATACCTCACATGATGATAAACTGGCTTAGCTTTTCAACTGAACTCAGTACTCGGTAAATGAGATTATTTAACTGCCAATAGTTCAAATAAATTAAAGGCTGTTTAATTTTCTTTTGTTTTTAATGTGAGGAGAAAGCAAAGAAGAGAATTTAAATATGATATTTTACGCTTTGTTTTACAATTATTTGTGTTACTTTTGCCCCTTTTCCCAAAACGTTCTTGTATATACGCGCGTGTGTGTGTGTGTGTGTGTGTGCCTAATAATTTCTTCTAATTTCTGGTTGAAGACACCGACCTCCTAAACATTTTTCTTTTTCTTTTCTCTTGTTTGCAACGTTTCATCTTCTTTTCCCCGACTCCCTTCATTTGTTTTATTATCAATTCATAATAAAATGAAATTTTATCAGTAATCCACTTTTCATGTCACTGCCGTGTCACTGTTAATATTATTTTTTAAAGTGTATGATTCACTTGTCTTTGTTTTTAGCCAGACAATCAAGTAAAAAACAGACCCTACTATTTACATTATTCAAACTATTTTCCTCATCTTTATTGTAATGTTTAGGACGTTTCAGTCGTTGTGCACTCCAGCCTTCTCCAGGTGCAAGGAATTTCGAACCGAACCCTTCATTGCGATTTCTGGGGTATATCATTCTGATTCTATGTGTGAAGGCACTTCTGGTAGCCATGTAGTTATCCCCCTTTAACTTAACTCTCCAAGTTATTTATTCACTTCTGAGATTTTTGTGGACTAGCATATGCGCTGATTCTTTAAGTTTCCAGTGGTGTTCTCTATCAATTATTTCAACTTCATCCCATACGAAGTAGTGATCTCACCTGAAGCTGGCACAAATATCAAACCACCTGACATTTCCACACCTATGTAGGGAATTACGTGTCATCCCTGCAGGTTTAGCATCGAGACTTACCGTCAATTCATGGAAAGCCCGTCTAGTTGTAGGAAAATTGGGACACGCTCTGGTTTGAGAATGAATCCAGTACAACTGATGTATGAAACAAAAATTACAATCCAATATCGATGCCTTCTTCAGCCGGATCACTGATGGAAAAGTCCAGAAAAGGACCCAACACGAGCTGGAAAAATTTTTCAGGCAAGAATTCGATGCAGTCAAGCACAGAAATTAAATAGATTAAAAGATCTGAAGGTGACATATGAGGTACATCACCGCCTGTGATTGTCAACATCAGTCAATATCAGCTGAATGCCTCTGAAGATGAGTCTCAACTTCACAACGACTATCAGGCGGATATCATACTTAGACATCATTGCCCGAATCGAGGAAATAGCCTTGAACATGCCTCAAGCTCAGGCGGATGAGCTTAGATAGAAAATGAGACAGACATTTGAGAAAGCCAAGCCACCCAAACCAAACATCACAACAGAGGAGAGGCTGGCAATCAGCACTCTACAGAGGAATGAGAACATCATCATCATACTACCAGCTGACAAATGCAATGTAACTGCAGTGATGGACAAAACAGAATACACCAAGAAACTGGAAGACCACATTAGAAGTGGTAGCCTATAGCAAGGTAAAGAAAAACACCACGTTGAAAATAAAACGACAGCTGACACAGATCCTAATTAAGAACAAGGGTCACTTCCAGCCTAAGACATATAAACAGCTGTATCAATGCTACATAAATCTATCTTACAAGTCTACAGCAAGTCTACCTAAGATTCACAAAGACGCTATTCCGCTCAGGTCGATTGTTAGCAGCCAAAGCTCGATGTACCACCCTCTGAATAGTTTTCTTGTACATATTTCATGGAACTTATCAAAGATGCTTCCATCCAATGCAACCAGATGGTGAGTCAGTTCACCAGGGTCCCCACGGTGGAGGCACTAACGGTAGTCAGGGACAGATTGGCCTCAGACACATCCCTAGAAGAACATACCAGTATAACACTAGATAACCTGACTGAGATGCTGACTTTCTGCACACAACTAACACCCGTTGGGATAGGATCAGACATATATCGGCAGGATGAAGGCTTAGCAATGGGCTCACCATTATCACTATCATTGACTCACATAAACATGGAATACTTTGAAGAGATGGCATTAGAATCCACAGCACTAAAGCCAACTCTATTGCTGAAATACGTTGATGACACCTTCATACTCTGGCCACACCAGGAAGAGGTTCAAACGGTACTGGATCTTGTGAACTCAATAGGATCATCGATACAGTTCACTATGGAAAAAGAGAACGACGACACACTGTCGTTCCTGGATGTACTAATATCTCGAAAAGAAAAGGGAGTCAAGCCATCCGTATACTGCAAGCCAACATTAACCGGACACTAACTCAACTTCAACTCACATCATCCATACAAAGTAAAGAAAAGAATCGTCCGCTGCCTACAACATTGCGCAAGTCATAAGCGGCAACTAAGAGGCATATGAACAGGAAATGGTCAGTATAAGCAGTGACCTACAATGCAAAAGCTACCTAGAGTCATGACAACAATTCCAGCGAACGTGGAAGGGAGGGTGCATGAGGATAACAACTCTCAGAAAACAGCTTCAGTCTGTCTACCCTATGTGAAGGGGTTATCGGAAAAATACAAAGGATCTATGGTTCATATAACATCAGGACGAACTTCAAAAGTGGTTCTACACTTCGCAGATACCTCTCCCAAGTAAGACCTCCATGGAGTAGATAGACTAAACTATCGCCCGGTTCACACTCCACCCACATCTATTGAACAGGTGAAGAGGCTCATCCCTTGTTTCCTGTTTAGGATGTGGTTTCCGGCTTTCTCTTTTCCATTCTTTTTACCCTTACGTAGACCCCTGCGCATCAGTGGCGTTACCGCCTTGCTTGGGGTGATATGATTAAAAAAATAAAAAAATAAAATAAAAATAAATGAAGAACATGACCAAGGATTAAGTATATGCTATTTCATGTAGCTGCAGGAGGAAATAAAGGAGAAGCGGGCCATCTCCTTAAGGTAAGAGCTGCAAGAACATCGCAAGGCCGTAATACGAGGGAAGATAGAAAAATCAGGTGTAGCTGATCACATATGAAGAAAGAAAAGGGACCACCGCATCCTATGAAATGAAGTTGAAATAACTCATAAAGAACATAACTGGAAAATATTTAAAATTAAGGAATCAGCGCATATGCTAGGCCACAAAAATCTCTTAAGCCGGCTAAGCATAGAAATGAGTACAATATGGAAACCAATAATACAATATACTAGAGAAAATCATTAGCGTCAAAGATTGCAATATGAGCTCTGATAAAATATGGATACTAAGACAGTAGGTTTATAAGTCCCAGAAATGTATACACTGAAGTCCTCAAGGCCACATAGACCAGTGGATATAGACGTTGGTTAGTTCCAGTGACTTGACCCGGGCTACAACAAAACAAATAATTTAAAGAGTTAAGTTAAAGGGAGATAACTATATGAATACCAGAAGTGGCTTCGCACATGGAATGAGAATGATATATCCCAGTGATCGAAATAAAAGGTTCGGTTCGAAATTCCTAGCACCTGAAACGTCGTAAATATGGCAATAAAGATGAGAACAATATTCCGAATAATGTAAATAGTGTAAATAATAGCTCATCTCAGAAGTATAGACAAGAAACGGATTTATTTTAAAATCCAAGCGGAATTAAAGGAAACCATTTCTTCATATGCACAAAACAAGTAAAGTAAAAGAGAAATGCATTAAGTTTTACATGGAAAATAAACTGCGAAGCCATGGTTAAATATTGTGCCGATTTCTAGTATCTGTGAGGCTCGTGAGAACAAATGTAGAGCAGTAGTTATCGAAAGCCATTGCTACTATATTTAGTTGTGACCATACAAATCAAACGAAACTAATTCTTGAATATTTCAACTGCTGGACAAGGACCTCTCGATTGCACTAACAGGATTGGCTTCTAAGTCACGCTGATACAGAGACTGGGCAATTTTTGTCATTATCCACACGTAGCGAAATAGAAAACTAGTTGGTCTTGTGTCGCCTTCTTCGGAAAACAAAAAATATACTCACTTAATGTATATACGCTGTGGTTCTTTGTTTATTGAATTTCTATAGGGAGTTAATTGACCAAAAGTTTGAATTTGTGTTCGTATAAATAATCTTTTACGCTATTTTGAATAGTCAGAAAAGTTTGGTAAAACTTAAAATTCTGATCAGTTTCACTCTTCGTGTTGTGATGGAATACTGCTTCATATTGATTAATATTGATGTATTTCTTTGTTGAATGATTTAAAGACAACTGAACCAATCACATAAGTTGCATTACAATTTTGACGATACACATTGTTCTGGCTTCTAATCCCATTGGATAAAAAAATAACAGCTTTGTCGCTTATACTTTTAGTAACATTCTTATCAACAGAACCAGACTGTTTAATATTATTTACCATTGAATTGCTAAAAAGGGGGAATGTCTTTTTTCAAGTTCTTAACTCCGGCACTTTCTTTTTTCATTTTGAGTCAAATAGTTTATTGTCATTCGTCACTACAGCCCCATTAGGTAATCTACGTATCAATTAAGAAGAAAACTTGTTACCCAACTTACCTGAAATATTCTAGAAGGGTGATGCCGTAACCGAATGAAATTCTATTCAAATTAAAATCACTATTTCTCACGTAGAAGAATAAGTCAATATCTATATTTCTTCAATATTTTAGATTTTTGGTGTTTGAGAAAATGAATTTGTTCGCATTCATTATGAATGCTAATGATTATTTGAAAATTATAATTTCAGCAATATTTTTTTAATTCAATTGATATAGATATTTATATCTGTATTTACTTTAAATAATCGACTGTTTGTGGCTTATCAACACTTTGTGGGTCATATATTTTGGGTTGTAAGAATAATTCTTTTTTTTTTTTGCGAGTAAATATTAGTTTAATTTTTTTTTTTTTTTTCAGATATAATTGAACCCATAACTGGAAGAAAAAGTATATGTGAAAACCTGTTGGATGTTGAAATTTTTTATTTTTACTTTGATTAATGATGGGATTATTAATCTGGAATACACCCACAGTGTTCAGGATCCCATTGCTGAGCGTTAGCACCCTAGAGAAATTGCAAACAAGCCAAGAATCCAGTGGTCCAAAGTCAATCAGAGAGCTACTTGGTCGAATTTCGATCAAGAACTCTCATTAATACTTACCAACCATCTAAAGGGCACCAATAGCCAGCAGATCAGATCTTTCTCCAGAGTTGTGCACGAGGTTTGTCTTGAGTGGTTTGATGTGGCAACTGCAAGAGGGGATAGGAAAGAAGAAACGCGACCAAATAGACGACAGATCAGAACTCAAAAATGCTCTAATTGATGAGATGGCAGGTCTTAAGAACCTGCTTAATGTTATTAATGAAAGAATCTTAGTGATCTCTTGAGCTGCAAACCAAACAAAAAGTCGGAAGTAAAAGCGAAAGTCTCGATCATTTTTCAATAATCCTTACGCTGTTGCTAAAATGACGTACCACAGAAGGAACTAGAAAACCGCCTGAGAATGACGCATTTTGAAGCTTGGAAATATGTTCAACCCCTCCTATGTACGATCTTCCTAGAGATTCAGAGATCATGTTTAATGACATCGGACTAAATCAGATGAAAATTCGGGAATTCGTCCGCAACTCCTGTGCCAGTAGTGCACCTGTAATAAATGCAATATCCTACAGGTTATATAAGAATTGCCCAGACGTCCTCAAGCAATTCACCATTCTCCTCCAGTGGGCATGGAACAAGGCTTTGTACGACAAGGATGCTACCTGGCGAATGGTATTTAGATAACTAAGGAAAAGAATGCAAAAGGCATAGCAAATTTCCACCCTGTCTCCCTCTTGAATGTAGAGGAGAAATATTTTGGGGATCCTTACTCAGAGGCTCTGTTAGGGAGATTCACTTCTGAATTGGCGGTGATATGATCCCGACAGTCAAAGAGAAGACAGGGAAGAGCCTCAGATGGCTGTATGAAATTCCACTAACTGATCGGCACCGAGGTAAAAGGTGGAGAAAGTGGTACTTGATGGACTTGAATCAATCGACAGAATCCATGTCTCTGGCAAACTGAAAGTATGGTACAACCAACATGGTTTGATGCCCCTGCTAATGTGGCGGTTGAAGGTGTTTCGCATTTAACAGACACAACAGTGTATCAACACGTACCTGTGCAGGTGGCTTGGAGTCCCCCGACTCTGCTTCTCCACAGCGGGACTCTATACCAATACTGGAAATCTGCAACTTCCCATCTCCTCATTGGTCAAGGTTAGGAAGTTACGCTTTGACATGATGATGAGGGGCTCACTCAATGAGTTCGTCCGCAGTTTACAGCCAGATATCAAAACTGGTCAAAGTGTCAGTAGAATCTTCTTAAAAAATAGAACCCAACCTGAAAAACAAGATATTTGGCGACCCAAATCAATCGAGGTGGCCTGGGTAGTACAAGCAAACAGTTTTTATTAAATGGAAAGTCGAGATATGGTGATTGAAAAAATCGCATTGTCTCAAAGTGATCGATACACTTTACGCTCTCTGCATGCCCACAATCACTCTAGATGTAAACGTGGCGTCATGACAAACTGCTGTAAGTGGTCATGGACTTAGTACACGGTGTGAGGTAGCCAACAAACAGTCTATACCAGCCAGAGAACCTAATATCCGTTTTCCCAAGGTTCCAATGGTAGAGAACAGGGAAGAGGCACATGAGCAACAAAAAAAAACCACTACGAAATGATGCGATCCGTCTACGTGGAAAAGGAGTGGACATGTCATGTGCTACCTATTGAGGTCGGCTTCAGTGAATTCCTTGGACAGTCTTGACTTTTGAGGGTATGGAATCACTGACTGGAATCTGAAGAGTACTTCCTATTGTCTTCAGACCACGGCTAAACAGGTATCGGTTTAGATCTGGTCAAGATCAAAAATAAAAATGTTGATTGAAGCAATGCTCACATCACAATGTTACTTCCGACGTGAAACACATCTGCTTACCTTCCATTCTACGCAAATAGGCAACGATCGCTAAAAATCGCGAGAGACGGACACTTTTACAGAGGAAAATAATACCCTACCCGGTTGCAAAAGCGGCTGGTAGCGCCAGGGTTGACACCGAAACTGCATTACTTCGCCACCGAAACTGTATTACTTCCCCTGGTTAGCAACTGACTAGGGAAGTGTATCGCACGAGCTTTTAAACGTTGTAGATAGAAAAAAATGTGAGTATTTTCGAAATATGACTGAAACAAAAATCTAAGTAAAACCTGAAACAAAAATCTATATAAAATAGCGATTCTCTAAGATGGTTAAGGGATAGCAGTTTCAAAAACAAAGCTGCTATCTCTTAACCACCATAGAGAATCGCTACTACTTCCATCAGCATGGATCAGGCTAGTCTGCGCTTCCTCGGACTAATTTTCAGCCGATCTCAGGTGGAATGACTGCATTAAATCCATAGCTAAATCTGCTGCTCGAAAGGTTGGTTCACTGTGTAGAGCCAGAATGTTTTTTCCTCGTCTGAATCCATCTTGCACATATATAAATCTATCAACCGGTCGTACATTGAATACTGCTGTCACATCTGGTCGGGTGCCCCTGCTTTTCATCTCGGGGTTCTTGATCAAATTCAAAGGAGAATCTGCAATGTAATTGATCCGGAACTGGTAGCTCAACTCCATTTACTTTCTCACCGACATAATGTGGCTTCCCTCTGTCTCTTCTACAAATACTTTCACGGCTTCTGCTCCGATGAGCTTAACGCCCTGGATCCCCCTCTGCATGAATCTACTCGAGCAACTAGACTTGCGACTATGTCCCCATCGATCAAATGTAACCACAACTTCTACTGTAATAGCTTCTTTTCTCACACTTCCCTCCTGTGGAGTTTCCTTCCGTATACTTGCTTTCCTGACAGGTACACTTTCATCTTTTATCTCTTTGACTCGCATCCTTTTCTTGACAACCTTTGTATCATCTTTTCTCCTTCCACTCTACTCTCATGCAGAGCTCTCTTCACACCAGTGTTCTCATACTTCTCTTATCCATTCTCTGACACCCCCTGTAACTTGTTCCTCTTTCTCATCACTCACTTCTTATGAAACACCCTTCGCACCAGTAGCAGTACTGATTTGCTTGGGTTGAAATGATTCTTAAAAACAAAATAAATTGTATCCTCAAATTAAAAAGGCTCAACTTCAAATTAACATAGCTTCACTCCAAATTGAAAAAAAAAAAAAGATGAATTTCAAAATACAAACTGTAAACATCGAAAGTTCGACATTGCCTCACTCCTAAACAAATGAGTTGTCGTCTTATCAATAAACTGTTTAGTTTCAATTAATTCTCTTTTAATCCTTTTTTAACTCTGACACAACTTAATTTGAGGAAAAAATGTGTAGTTTTCAAATATGTAGATGAGGCTTGAGATATTTATCTTTGCAAAATGAGTTACACGCCTCACCGTTTCCAAATTTTTGTGCCAGAAAAAATTAGTTACTAGTCATTTTTTTCACCTATTTTTGTTCTTTTCATTTTTGTTTAATAGTGTTATATTCCGCGTATGGTGGCAGAACAAAGAAGAAACGACAGAGATCTAGGGAATAAAAAATTGTATTAACAAAAAAAAACACAAATGGTAAATCGGTGTGAAAGAAAGAGATAAGTAGAGTCATAAAAGTCGTCTGCGGAGGCGTACGGTAGAAGAGGGAGGCTGAGTTGTGGCTTACTGCGGTGACGCCTTTAACGGGTGCCTTTTGGAGATGGGAGGTCGTGTCCCAACGAGCGTTGTGAGTCCTGGGTGTTATGTCAACTGACAGCCTAAGAAATCCCTTTGATGGGTTTTTATTTCCTTTTCTTAGGCTCAGATCGGCTTCAATTTTTATTTTGTTTCTTTAAGCGGGAGTGGGTGCTATTGGTAAAACTTCTGGATTGCATTTTTCTTTTACAGTATACGTGAAACGGAAGCTGTGTGCGAATCCTATGCGCAGTTGACGAAGTTTTTAGTTCAGTCTTGGGTTTCGGAGTTTTCACATCAGTGGTGGAAATTCTGTAATATGAACCAGACGAAGATCTGCTTTTAGAAAGTTTATAATACTAATTATTTTTGAATTTCATTTATTTATTTGTCTAAAAGAGCGATCGAAACACTGTTTGAATTCTCTCTTCCTCGAGTGAGGACTGGAGATTAAATGTTCAGTCCTATAATAGAATATTTCACTGTGTAGAATTCAGGTTGACTTACCTTAGCATCGTGGCTTCTCTGCAACCCTGGTAAAAAAAAAAACTAATGATCAAATTGGTTTTATTTTATCAAGAGTAACATACACCTCCAGGAACTCATCCAATGGCATGCTAGCAAATGGACTGGCCCACTCTGATAGTGAAATGGTCTTTGCACAATTAAATAGCGCCCTAATCTCTTGGTGTTTGGCTAAGTTAATCCCTGTTGCTACTTGATACTATGCTACTTATTCATTACATTGTAATTACTTGTAGTTTTCACGTAAATGTTGTCAGATTTATTTAACTCACAAAAAAAAATTACTTTCCTAAGAAAAATAAAACCTTTCATTCAGTATTTGTTCATACTTCTGAGACTTCCTCCAGGACACATGGCCAGTGGATAAAAGCGTTGGTTAGATCCAGTGACTTAACCCAAAGAGTTGTGAGTTCAGTTCCTGACTACATCAGTGATGAACAAATAACTTAGAGATTTGAGTTAAATGAAGATAACTGAGACATCTGGAAGTGGCATGGGTCATGAAACGAAAACAACATACCCCCCCCACTGATTTGAAAGTCTAATCATCTGAAGAATATAGAAATAAGGATGATAGAAATATTTATTCCATCGAGAACATTTTTCGTGGAAAGAAAAAATTAAGGAATGTTCTTAAGAATCTCTGTACAAAATGGAAGAAAAATTGAACATACTGTGCTGGTTAGTGAGGAGTACGCCATGTCCATCTTTAACAGGGGGCGCTAACTTCAACGTCACCTATAAAAATATCAGGAAGCCCGGTGTCATGTTCCATATCGTCCCATAAGTAGGATGTCCATATCCAGAGGGATATTGTCAAAATCTTTATGTTATTATTAAGAGGTAAGACCAAATAATTTTTCATTATTAAATTATACTTGCTATGCTTTTTAGAATCTTCAAAGTTTTGTTTTGTTTTTGTTTTTCTGTTTGTTTGTTTGCTTTTGTTTTTTGTTTTGTTTTGTTTTTTGTTTTTTTTTTTTGTTGTTGTTGTTGTTGTTTTGTTTTTTTTTTGCGTCAGCGGGTGACCATAGTCATGGGAAATTTTATCGTCTTTTGTTGTGAAAAACATTGATTTGGAAATTCTTGCAAAAATAAAATTATTGTTAGATTTTAATGAAACTTTTAGAACTTATTAACACAGGAATAAAATTATTTCAAAATAGATTCTCTTTTAGAAAAGCTTGGTATATATATATATATATATATATATATATATATATATATATATATATATATATATATATCGGGCACTCTTTATAAAAGTAAATGCATGAACAGCAAGTAAAAAACCTACGAATTCTATAACTTTGTTACAATATATATATATATATATATATATAATTTATTTATATCGAAATGTTTTGGTTTTGTTGTGATAGTTAATCACTTGTGACTTTATCTAATCTTTGTTTTTACTCTATTGACTCTTTTAGTTTGTTTTTTTTCTTTTTTTGTCTTTATGATCATTTTTGTGAATCTTTTTCTTTTTCAATCTCTTTTCTTATTTTCAAGCTTCTGAAGAACAATGCAAAAAAAATATATTTTCCTTTCTATTCTCTTCAATTTTCAGCTCGTTCTTCTATTTTTCAGATTTTACAAGCATCCAAGTATGAAATATTTCTAACTCGAGCTCATACTACGATTTACAATAAACTGCAAAAATCATTACCACTAATAATAATTCCTTTTGCTCCTTCGTATTGAACTTAAGATTATATTTTTTCATATGCAGAAATAGTGTTACAACAAAACGTTATTAGAAAATAAGAGCGATAACTATAGTAAATTTGAAACCAAAGTACCTAAAACTCAATGAAACATTAAATTACTTAAACTATTTTCCTAAATTTTTAAGATTGCTGCATAGTTAAAATATATATATATATATATATATATATATATATATATATATATATATATATATATATAAAAGCCGCTCACTTTATATTCGGCAAGTATTATGGGATACACATTTTTTTTTCTATTAAAATAAGCAATAAGAAAATACATAAAAACATTATTGAAATTTTGGATCAAAACGGCATTAGAATTTAAATTACATTTTTATATTTCTCAACCAATCAGCTAAAAACATAGAATAAGAACATTCTAGAAAAATAGGATCGGAAGTCAATTAACAAAAAATATTTAGGCCCCAAAACAAAATAGTAAAATACAAATCTGATTGGTCAATAAATGTCTTCACACCTAAATGTTAGGAAGATTCTTTGATCCACTATTATGGTATATAAATAACACACAGATAGGAAGAAAGAAGTCAGTCACCAAGCTAGCCATTAAGTCAGCATGTAACCGATACTTTGTCCGGCCAAGTCATTCTTCCACACCAAAGTTCATGACCTAGCTACAGATGGCCGTGAAAGGAAAAACCCGACAAACTTTCTTTCATCAACGCGACATGCTGTCGCCACCCGAGATGAACTTAATGTAAGTAAGAACGACTTATTTACGGACTCCGTTAATATAAACTTACACACACCTTTAAACAAATTTAACTTCTTGCCAAACTTTATTTTCTAAAAGGCAATTTTTCACATCTTGTATTTTATTTGTTTCCACATGCTAATTTTATTTTATACATATTAAATTGTTTGTTGTGACTTATTCCATTTCTTTTGCGCGATTGTAAAACATTGTGTTGTATTTGTGGGGGAACTAATCTCGAGAGCAATACCCGTAAAATACGGAAGCACATCAACCAAGCACTTACCAATACCCCTACAGTATATACCACCGTGGAAAAATTTCCGAACATAACTTTATCGAGATAGTTGTCAACACCTCAGAAAAACAGCCAACTCTGTGTTTTTGAAAAAGGAAATTATAATTTTTCTTTTTTTTCATGCACTGAAAGAATTGTAAAATATTGCTACAATCATTCATTTTTGAGAGTGAAAAAAATCTCATTCTTATCATTAAATTTAATATTTCTAATAAGCAAAATATTTTACTGTATTTCGAAATGAATTATTCAAATTCGTTTCGAAATACAGTAAAGATTTTTGTTTGTTTTTTTAACTAGTATTTTTTCCAATACAAGTCCCAAGGGCCACTCAAGGTAGAGAATTACTATATTGAGTTGTAGTAACGTAAGGAAAGGCAACAGAAAAATCAGACGGTTTATTCTAGACTTGAAGAGGTCAAGATTTAATTGGCGAATAAAATTTCGTAGTTCACGTAGAGATATTAGAAGTATAGAGATGAAGTAAACTTTAGAAGGGACCAGAAACCCAGTTCTAAACAGAAGACAAAGAATGAAGCTCTACTCCTGTTCAAAAGATCGGGGAAGGTGTGATTTTTGAGCCATGGATGTGAATTTAAACAAAACAAATAATATTAGTTTTTTTTTTCCAGGTTATATGAAAATACTGAGTTAATATAATTTGCTTGTAGGGTATAGACGATTACGGCCAGCCACAGTTTCCATTATTTACAAAATGCTATGAATTTCATAGAAATGATTCTTTCCTGTTGACTTGGCCATGTTTTAGGATTCAGATTTATCCTCCTCGACCAGCTGCCCCTACCTAGTGCCAGCAAACCTAGTTTATTTACACCTTTAACAAGGGTAGTAGAACAAAGTAAATACAACAATCTGGGATTAAATTTGAACTTGGATGTTGATTTTATTTTCTTCAGTATTTGTTACACTAGACTCCCACTCTTAAATGTAATGTCAAATTAGGTAAATTCTATAATCAGCTTATCAACTATTTCCTTCTCATTATTAATGCTATTAGACTTCTTTGTGGATCACAGAGCCACAGCCTCACAACACCAGGTGTTGTTGTTGTTGTTATTTATGTAGCAAGATTTTTATAGGATGCAGGTGCCAGCCCTATAACCAACTGGTTTTGAATTCAGTGTTGCTGTCATCTTCATCTTAAACTGGTTGCTAATCGAAGTTAGAGAGCTAAGTCTACTTGCTAATTAATACATAAAAAGTTGTGACCTCTTGTAGGGACAGCTAGCATTTTAAACAATGAAAATATAACTGGACAAAAATATCTTTTTGTTTCTCAATGTTGTAAAACTTTGGAAATTAATTTTGTTTTAATTATAATAAATTTATAATAATGATAAAAATGATCCTTATCTTAAGATTAACAAATTAATTTTACTAATAATGCCTTAATTACTTATGAAAAAAATTAATTTAACAATCTACTTCGTAAATTATAAAAATTTTAAAAGTCTTCACCTCTAGGCACTATGGCATTTTTAGGGTTTAAGTTTTGTTTGTATTAATGTTTTTTGTATTCCCCCATTCCCTCTCCCCCAAAGAACATCCCTCTTTCCAAATTTTATTTTTAAAAAGAACGTCAACACCAGTTGACATTATTTGGTCTCTTATTAGATTTCTGACTATGTTTATTTGTGTGCAAAATATTTTTGCTGTATATTCTAGACATGCTCACAGTGGTTATCGACACAAAATACAATCAGTGTGCAAAGTTTATTGCATCAATCTTCATGCAACCATGGCGAAATGTATTCATTTCTGATAATAACGCAAAAACACGCCAGGTTTGTACGAACTATACCATCATTTTTATTATTTTTTATATTGTGAATGTACAGAGGAAAGCTGTTGTAGATATCTAGAAATAGACGATTGATCAGAAATTTACAGCAATTTTTAACAACACAGTTTTGTGGTTATCTTTTGATACCACAACTCACACCCCTGAAGATGATCTCTGGGGGAGATTGAAAGTACTTCATCGAGAAATGAATAATAAAATCATCTGTCAAAGTTACAGCTCATTTCCTACATCTTTCAATTATAATACCCGAAAGATTATCCGTGAGTATGAACGGATTTTATTAAAAAGTAAGCAAACCCAATGTTTGCAATTTATTTAATCTGACATATATATAGTAGTATATCAGAAAAATATAACTTAAGAAGAGAAATAATATATTGGAAAGTTGTTAAGTAATGGAAACACAAGGTTGAAAATTGAGAAACCGTGAAATAGAGATCAGGGAACAATGAAAAAAGAAATTGAAAACGTTGGCAATTTACGACAAAAACTGTCCCTGATAACAAAAATAGATTTTGAAAAAATACAAGGATAATAAACTGAAATAGTGGACTGACCAGTAAGAAAATCAGGGTTCAGCAGAAATGTCACCCGCATATATCTCCCAGAAATATCTCCCACATATATCTCCTATATATACCTTCCAGAAATACCTCTACATATACCGCATAGAAATACCTCCCCGAATACCTCTTACTGTCTTATCATTATGCAGGAAGTATTTCTGAAGCACCCTGTATTTGAAGAAATTAGTGTTGCAAATATCAACAGAAAAAAAAAAGATACGGGACTTTTAAAATCATTGGTTAAAGACATTTAAGTAAAACATCAGTTAGGTTTAAGCGAAGAACTATATAAAAACTGTTTTCTCAACAGAAAAAAAACTTTACCGAAGATTGTAGAGCAATATTGCTTAGGCTAGACGCTTAGTTCTCCAGGGAAATAGCCAGCCAACACGACTTAGAAGATAAAAAAGAAGGGGGCAATCTTTTTTATTAGAATTGATGAATATGTCGAGAAAAAACATTATTTAGAATTATTACAAGTTCTTGCACAACATATTTTAGAGTAATACAAGTCACAATCAAAAGGGTTTAAGCTAAAGACTAAATTCATACAAGATAATGCTCCTTCATATTTTACATAGCTGATTGTTGCTGATACTTGCTTAAAAGTTTTCAGGATACAAAATTAATGGAATGGACTCCAGCCTCTCCATTAACTCCCAAAAATTATGTTACAGCGTTAAAAGTTATGTGTATGAGAAAGGAAAACAATATTTAAAGAATATCTCTAGGAACAAATACAAACTTCCTCAAGTAATAATAAAATTTAAACAATAGAAAAGCGATCAAAATCAATGTCAATGTTATAAAATGCGAATAAACTCATATGTAAAATGCGAATAAACTCATATGTAAATGGCTAATAATTTATTTAGTTGTATGTGACATCGTGTTCATCAAATAAATATATTTCTATGGCCTATAAATTTCAGATTTATTTATAAAAAAAATGTTATGATGCACTTTGTTTGCATAATGAATCTTGACAGCCCTCTAGACAAGTTTTACTATTATTAACCCTAACCCCCCACCCTCACTCCAAGTGGAGCAAAGGCGATCGACGATGCTTCTGTAAATTTTTTAAAACTTTTTGACTCTACGTAAACTCCTTTATACTTCTTTAATCAACCAAGGCTATAGAACCTAATCTGATTTTCGATTTAACCAATAGCTGGAGGGAGAAGAGAAGGATTAATGCCTATTTGCGCGTAAGTGAATGCAACGAATTCAACAGGAATTCAAACTCGGCTCTCCGAATTCTCATTCTGAGTTGATATTCACTGCACCACACTGTACATCCACTGCTATTAATCTAATATTTTAATATATTCATCTTCTCTCATGTGCCGTGCCGTGCCTGTTCAAGACGTGGGATATCATGGCCCTTCACATCTTCCTGTCCCTTGTAGCTCTTAATAAGTTCTGACTTTTAGTTATTTTTCCCAAACCTTGTTCTGCCATCTATTCGCTCAAGCCCATCAAGTATGTTACACGCTGCTTTCCTCTGTCCCACTTTCCCTCAATTTGTCTCGTGAGTATCAGATTTTCCAAACCTTCCTTCCTCATTACGTGTCCCAGAAATTCCATTTGCTTTTTTTCTGGTGTCAAGTATAAGTTTCCTTTTTGTTCTCATTCTCTCCAAAACTTCGTCATTGTTCACATATTTGGTTCATGGTATCTTCGGCATTTTTCTTTTTCAAGAACCACATTTTTGTTGCTTCAAGTCTCTTCTTCATCTTGGAGGAGATTGTTCAGTATTCGCTGCCATACAGGAAGATAGATATCATGTAGCCGTTCAGTACTCTTTTCTTTGTTTCCAACGGAACTTTTCTGTCTCTTAATACTCTGCTTAGCTTTTGGAATACCTCTTTGGCCATCACAATACATCTTCGGATCTCAGTGTTACACTTTCTGTTCTCTCTTAGACCACTTCTATGATAACTAAATGCCTGTACCTGCTTGACTTTAGTATTCCCGACCTGTATTTTTTTATTGGAGGATCATCCTTTTACTGATAATCATGCATTCTGTCTTCTGGTATTTATGCTTAGTCCTTTCTTCTCGCTTTCCTTCGTTCTCTACCTTCTGTACCTTTCCGTGTCAATAATTAGCACTGTGTCATCTGCATATCTTATATTGTCAAGATTGTGGCTGCCAGAAATGAATCCTGATAGGGCTTCTAAATCTCTCAAAATTGCCTCGCTATATAGGTTGAATAGATCCGATGAGAAAACACATCCTTGTCCTACATCAATTTCTATTTCTATATATCTGCTTAAGATGGTTTGTTGTGAGTACAGATTCTTGATTTTTTTTTTAATCATGCAAGGCGGTAACGCCACTGACGTGCAGGGGGCTACGTAAAAGAGAAATCCGGAAACCACATCCTAAACAGGGAACAAGGGATGAGCCTCTTCACCTGTTCAATAGTTGTGGGTAGAGTGTGAACCGGGCGATAGTTTAGTCTATCTACTCCAATTGAAAAAAAAAAAGAGTGAAAAGATTTGGAAAAGAGAAAGCCGGAACCCACATCCTAAACAGGGAACAAGGGATGAGCCTCTTCACCTGTTCAATAGTTAAGGGTAGAGTGTTAACCGGGCGATAGTTTATTTTAATGTCTTTCCTGGATATTCCAAGGTTGCTGAACAGCTCTAACAGATCTTTGTAGCGTACTTTGTCTAACGCCTTTGCGTAGTCTATAAAATACAGGTACACGTTCTTCTGCATTTGTCTTGCCTTTGCTGATAACATCCTGAGCATAAATATCGCATTACGTGTTCCGGTGTCTTTGACGAATCTACACTGGTCCTGTCCTAGCTCTGGTCTAATTCTGCTGCGCGCTCTGTTCATCAGAATTCAGATGATGAGTTTTGTTATGTTGCTCATGAGGTTGATTGTCCGGTGCAGTTCACATTTGTTTTCGCCTGGTTTCATAGGCAGTGTTATGAAAATAGATCTACTTAGTCTTCCGGTATGACATCACTGTTGTAGATTTCGTTTATTATTATTATTATTATGTCATTTTTCATCCTATTTCGATTTCTGCATTGGTCTCACTACCAACCAAGTCTGCGGGGAGACCTAAGGCAGGTAGTGGCGTGTTGTTATGACTCCATTTCATGTTTTTCTATCTTCCCTATCATCCCCAGCATTACATAGATAACGTTTTCCTTAGTGTGTGGGCTGTACTTAATAAGACAATTTTTTGTATATCTCTTAAGCTGGGGTTTCCAGGGATTCTTTCAATGTGTTGTTTTGTTCCATTTTTTATCATTCCAAGTGCACCTACTATCACTGGCACAACTCTTGTTTTCAATTTCCACATTTTTTCTATTTCAATTTCCAGGTCTTTATATTTTGACAGTTTTTCAAATTCCTTGATTGCTATGTTACAATCCGCTGGACAAGCCATATCAATTAATAGACAAGTTTTCTCCTTCTGGTTTTTAACAATAATGTCTGGCCTGTTTGCTTCAATTTTTCTGTCTGTGTAGATGGTGTAATCCCATAGAATGGTTACATCTTCTATTTCTGTAACCGGTGCTGGGTGATGTTCATACCAGTGTTTGCCTACAGCTTTTCCATAATGTTTGCATATTGCCCAATGTAAATATTGCCCAACTCTATCGTGGCGATTTTTATATTCATTTGGGGCAAGCACAGAACAGCCTGAGATTAGGTGGTCTATTGTTTCTTGGTGTTTATCACAAAACCTGCATTTTGGATCCATATTATTATGCATAATATTTGCCTGAAAGTTTCTCGTGAAAAGACTTTGGTCTTGTGCTGCAAGTATAAATCCTTCAGTTTCAGACTTTAATCCAGATGCACGTAACCATCGATGAGTATTAACTTTGTCAACATTGGATTTATTGGCACGTACTGGATATTGGCCATGCAGAGGTTTGTCTTGCCAGCGCTGTTTCATCTTTTCAAGAGCTTTATCTTTGGCTTTCATTTTCATATTTTTTGCCGCAATAGTTGGTTCTTGGCTACTGTTTTGCTTTTCTACAGAATCTACTAACTGTAATTCTTGTTTGTATTTTATTATTATTAATTATTATTATTATTATTATTATATTTATTATTATTTCTGTGGTTTTGTCTTTGCCAAAATCGTCTAAGGCTGTCAGCATCTGCATTACAATTCCGTCTGGTCCTACCGCTTTGTTTCTTTTTAGTTTGGCCAGTGAAGCTTCCACTTCGGTTTTTAATATTTCAAGTCCGTCGATATTTCTGTGTCTTGCCGGTTGTTATCTTTAATTGTGAAGGGGCAATTCGATGTGGTTAGCAAGCTTGACTTGCTAGAACCTATTACAACTGTGTACCCCAAACTTTCCACCTTGTGCCACATCTAAACTGCATAGAAAATCGACTCTTTCGTTGTGGAACAATTCTCTGATGTCTTCATTTCCATCTTTAAGGTATTTTTCTTTCTTTCTCTAATATGAATAATTCAGTCATTGGATTTTATGCAGCCTAATGATGTGCGTTGTGGTGCCGTGCATATCGGCTGAATAATGAGCGTGTCTTTTGTCCGGTTACTTCTCCATCTTTTTATGCATATCTCCTTTATCTGTGATTTCATTCTTTCGATTCCTGTACATTTTTTGTTGAACCATTCTTCTTTAGCCTGTCTGGATTTGTTCCTTATTCTTTTATGTAGTTTTTCTGTATTCCGTTCCGTACCTTGGTATTTGCTTGCTTTGCTTCATGTCGAGAATCTGATTTGTCATCTGTTCGTTTTTTACTTCTTGAACCACATAAAACACTCAGTCAGTTAAGTGCCATACGTTGATACACGCTTTGGGCGATCATGTCTCGAAAGAGACATGACTGACTGAGCAGAAGATTATCCCGCAGTAAGTTGCCATTGCTTTCTGCGGTAGACTGGTTGCCAGCCAAGACTATAGAATCCAATCTGTCCTATGATTTAACTTATAAATGAAGGGAGGAGACGGATTAATACATTTCCCAAAGGTATTTGTGCGTAAGTGAAAACAAGGAATTCAAACTCGGCACCCCGATTTCTCGTTCCGAGCCGGTATCCACTGCACCACAACGCACATCCCACATAAAACACTACTTCGCTCAAAGTAAATTAATATCGTTTAAATGAACCGAAATATGTGTTAACAAAGTGTACCGGAAATCACTATCTACATCTCTCTATCTCTCTCACGCTATATATATATATATATATATATATACTCAAATTCAATTTTATGTAAAATTCAACGAAGTTCTTTGTTAATTAATTTTTATTTAATTCATTTTTTTTTCTTTGAGGATGATCTTGTTTGCTGCTATCACTGTCGCTTCTCTTAGTGTTTCTCATTTCTGGTTTCTATTTTGTCCTTCGTATCGTATTTTCACACTGTTCATATATTTATCCCAAAGTTTCGGGTCGTTCAAGAGTATTGCAATTTGAGTGCTGCGTTACGCTTCTTTAACTTCCGTAGTTTCGTTCTTAGTTTACATATAAGGTGATCACTTCCGCAGTCGGCAAGTGGATAGGTTTTGCAGTGTTCCACAACATTCCCGAAGCTCTTGTTATTGGCTATGTAGTTTATTTGTTTTTGTTTTTTGTTTTGTTTTGTTTGTTTGTTTTTTTACAGAAGCGAGTGTGGCGGCTTCGATTGATCGACAGCAGGAAGACAGTATCAATGCCAGAAGCGCGGGTTGTTATAACTAGAAAACTCCCAATATTTACCCTTCTCCCCCACTTGAGAGAGATGTGACACAAGGTCTTTTTTTAACGTGGGGAACCTGAGTGTGTACGCCCAGGTAATGGTCAAAACATTACCTATCCACCGCTGAGATAGGTTCAAAACCGGTCATAACTGGTCTTAAACTGGTCTCGGTGTTGTGACGAGACAACTCCCAATATTTACACTTCTGCCCCACATGAGAGAGATGCGAGACAAGGTCTATTTTAACGTGGGAATTTGAGCGTGTACGCAAAGGTACTGGTTAAAACATTTACCTATCCACCGCGGTGGAAGGGTTTAAAACTGGTCTGAACTGGTCTTACTTTAGAGACCTCAGCCCGTAGGCCGGAGGCAACTCCCAATATTTTCCCTTCTTCCCCACTTGAGATCATAAATTTTATAAATTTTCTATATATAAAAAAAATCTTTTTTTTAAATTTACATAAAAATTTTTTGAGATTAATTTTTTTTTAATTTAAAATTTTCTTTAATTGTTATTTAGTTTGTCTATACCTAAAAATATCTTTAATTAAATTAACTTAATTAATTTTTTTTAAATCTTATTTCTATTTTTCCCCTAAATATACTTTTTTTAAAATAAGTCTCTTTTTTCTAAAACTTTAACCCTTTTAAACATTAAGAGCGTTTCTCTTTGAAATTTTTCCTTTTTTCTTTCTTTTCTTTTTTCCCCTTCTTTATTTTTTCTCTATACATTTTTTATATCCCGCCCCTTCCCTTTCTGTTCTGTTCTGTTTTGTTTAACCCAATTCTCAATTTAACGACCTCCCTTCCTTAACCCTTCGTTTATTAAGCTAGACATGCCAAATTTCCCATCTCTTCACTTACAAAAAATTTTGTGACGTATATTTCTCAATTCTTAACCGTTATTTTTTTTTTTCTCTATCTCTTTTTTATTTCTTATTTCTCCTTTTAATCTTATTTTTATTCTCATTTTGATTTAGACTGAGTGTTGCTGAGGATACGTGAAATCTCTCTTAGGGATTTCATTTTGAAATGTTCATTCAACACTTTTGAATTTTGAAAATTTATTTTAATTTAATTTATATATATATATATATATATATATATATATATATATATATATATATTATCTTTAAAAGTATATCAATAAATATGCGCATGACTATACACGTAGGTGCGCACACATATAAATAAGTATTTTCTGATGTTAATAGAATAATTAATAAATATACATATCATCTTATGTATTATTTTTTATACTTTCTACCATTTTGCTTCTCCCATTTTGGTATAAACCAAATTAAATTATACATTAGATATAAAAAATAATACCCTAGATTTATAATTTATAACGACCTTAAACAACGCGAGAACCAAAAATAAAAATTCAAATCTAGAAACGGTCAGTTTATTATATGCACCTGATAATTGCATAGTGCATGAAAGTCCGGTCCGAGCTGTGCTATAGAAGTAGGATAATATATATATATATATATATATATATATATATATATATATATATATATATATAAACCATCCGTAGATGGGCCTGTTTCACTGTATCACAGCTCTTCAGTGCTGCTTGATTAACCGTTTGCCTCAAGTCAAAACTATAGATAGATAGATAGATAGATAGATAGATAGATAGATAGATAGAGATGGATGGATGGATGGATGGATGGATGGATGGATGGATGGATGGATGGATTGTACAAGTCCTTACGTTTTTTTGAGAGCAAATAAATAATAATATTGATCTGTCTGCTGACCTCTTTTGGCGTTTGCTCGGACAACATACGTTCGTCAGAGATTTGTGGTTTCGGTAATGTGTGAATTGGAAAATTGCCATAATTTTTGCTACCAGGCATATATAATAATCATGATAAAATTGATTTTTTTTTTTTTTGTTCTCATGAACATTTTGCATTAACTAGAAAAATTATTCAGTTTTCTTAATGGAACAGGAAAGAAAATGATTGCTGCATATGTCTCTACTCTGCCCAATACCAAATATAATATGCAACTAATTTGCGTGTACGCAACTCAAACAGAGATGCCGAGTAAATTGAATTATATTGGATATTCTTCCATAAGTACCTATAAGTACCTAATCAATCTAGTCTAGCACAGGGTTTCAGTAATTGTGTCCTCCATGGAAAGTGACAACCGGTTGTAATATCTGATAGAGGCTAACCGATGAACGAATGTTGCAGATGAGACCCCTTCCTCTTAACTAATATAAATATTCACTGAACAGAATGTCTTATTTCATTTTACTTTTGTTTTATGCTAAACAATATCTACTTTTAGTCGTATAAAAACGATATTAAATAAAAATATTTATATTTCTGTCCAACCAGAAAAAAATTATTAGCTCAATCATAAAAATATGATTGTCTTGCTAAGTTTTTAAACCGGTCAAGTTCAGTCATTACTTCATTCCAGTGTAAATTATTGAATAAGTTTATCGATATTCACATTCACAATTTATGAGGAATATTCAACAGCGGTCGTTAGGCTTTATTAGAAAAGCCTTTAAATGCTTTTATCAATAAAATATACCATGGATAATATTGTTCTAAGAAGAAGTGAATAATGAATTTTTACAAGACTTGTTTTCATTTGTAAATTTTAATCGGAAGAATTTTAACCTTTTAGATTTTTTAAGATTTTGTATTAATTTATTTTGGTTAAGTGATATTGTTATTAAATTAAAACTATTTGCTGATAATAAATGAAAAAGCTCACTACAATTCAAGGACCCCAGTCTATTAAATAGAATTTTAAATTGTGTGTGTGTGTGTGTGTGTGTGTGTGTGTGTGTGTGTGTGTGTGTGTGTGTGTGTGTGTGTGTGTACGTGAAGATCTTTGTGATTACGGACGTCCGTAAGTGATATTATCAGAAAATAAAATCGATAATTATATTAAATTTAAAATTAATCGGTAATTTTCTAACATATCCTCAACAAACTTTCCGTAAAGCAATAAAGTCAAAGTACATAAAATTCAATAAAATATTACTTTACTTAGAAAATGTGTTAAATTTTTAAGCTTACTTATATATATATATATATATATATATATATATATATATATATATATATATATATATATATCCGCAGACAGTCCTGTTTTGCTGTGTTACAGTTGATCAGTACGGTTATACATCCGATTACTTCCAACCCGACCGATTTGATATCAGTCGGTGATTCTACCTCTAAGCTATGGCCGCTAGAAGAAGAAATAAATTTAAAACAATTGACCTCATAGTCTATAATAACCCAACAAGCACCAAACTAAATTCTTTACAAAAAACCAATGTAGTGTACCAATTTACATGCCCATTCAGAGATTGCATCTCTGATACTAATCAAAAACCTAGTACATATATTGGTTTTACCACAACCACGCTCTCCCGTAGACTTACATGTCATCTTTCTGATCAGAGTACTATTAAACAACATTTCTCTGAAAAACATAAACATGTAGGTAATATCAGACAGATTTTGGTCAACAATACGGTGATCCTTACTCATACATACAGTAAGAGGAACCTGCAGATATTGGAGGCCATGTACATCAAATCAAAACAACCAACGCTCAATAAAATCAACTTTAAAACAGGAAATAACATATTACATTGCATTTGACTACATGGTTTTGTTGTCATTTCGCGCTATCACGCGGTGTGACGTCATAAAACCGCATCGCAAACTTAAGAACTGCGTTTATTATTTTTGGTAACTATTGCCGTTGCCAAGCGGAGTTTTATGTCAACACAAAATAATATTTCAGTTTAAACTACCTGTCTGAAGATGGCTCATGTGAGCCGAAAGCTTAGAAGAAAACCAATAAATAATTATCCAAATGTTGGAGAATTTTTGTCTTTATTTTCAACTGAAATTAAAGCAAAAATACGACGTTTAGAACGGCTCATGATTAAACATAATAGACATTCATTGTCTCTTATATTTAATAGCATATGTCTAGAAAATTACTTGCTGCCTCGATATACTATATATATATATATTTCGGTTAAGTGATATTGTGCTTATATATATATAACACAGGAAAAATATATTGTGGTGATACCAGGGACCGGATATTTGTCCTCAGAAGTCCAGAAAGCAAATGACTAAAACTGATCTTTGCGCATCGGGCTCCGGCAGAAAACCAAATAAATATCAAATGCCTTTTCGCGAGCCGACGTGAATTTTGTTTATCGTCCAATGAGATGCCCAGAATTAAATCCGGGTGTGAATTCCCAAATGACTTGCTTGGACCCCCAAAGACAAAATAAAAAGCCGACACAGGAAGCATCGCGAGTTGAGAAAATACGACCATAATTAGCACGTCTCTTGACCACGTCAAGTGATCACATCATGCTCGCCTCTCCTTTCTCTCTCATCTTCTTCTTCACTGTTCTCTGACTCAGTTACCCGATGGACAGAGCGGAGACATCAAAGACATTCCTAACAGACAAACGCTCACTCATACATACGCACAAACTCTTTTCGGCGTATACTGCTATGAACATTTTTAACTATCTTTGTACCAACCAAAAGATTAATTTTATTTGTAAAAAAACCTTCATTGATATATATATATATATTGTTGTAATAGTTGTTACAATGGTTTATAAATACATAGCATCACTACACAAATTTTTTTGCGTTTCGAAGCTACCTTAAGGTGCTTCTCGTCGGGTGACGAAGTTAAAATGAAAATTAAATGGTGAAAACGCTTTTTCGTTTAGTTTAGGTTGTTTTATATTGGGATATATGTTTTTTTATTTTTTTGTTTTGCAGTGTCGATAGTTTTTTTATTTTACTACATTTACAGGTAGATGGAATTATCATTGGTGTGGTGTGGGATTTATTTTCCTTTTATTTCTACGCGTTTTGTTCAATTTATTTAGAGGGTTGATTATGTGTATTTATTGCATTTTTGTGGGTGAGGTGTTTTTTTGTTTATTTAAATTTTAATGAAAAATATTTTCGATGTTTGCATAATACTGCTAATTCGTCTCTACAGTTTAATAGTTCGCTGCTGTTGGGGTACTTTAGAATGTGTAGCTTTTCACTTAAACATAAAGGCCAGATGACGTTAAGTGATTTGCAAGTTCTAGTTTTTTCTAGGATTTCTCATTTTACTTTGGTTTTTTGTTTTCTGCAAAAAAAAAACAAAAAAAACAACAAAAAAAACAAACAAACATATATCCCAATATAAAACAACCTAAACTAAACGAAAAAGCGACCTGCCCAAAACTAAGTTACCCCATACCCTTCCCCAAACCAAATAGCAGCACCTCAAGAACCATGAACGAACGACTAGACCATTCTAAAGTCCCACACCACATATATTTACATCGTTCTGATTAACAACGACGCCACTTCCACCACATCCAGACAAGATAAATAAGAAACCTGTCTTAAACTAAGCCACCTCTCCTAACCCATATCTCTAAGACTACAATACGGCCGACAGAATCAGAATAAGCTCCCAGCCCCACTTTCACTTAAACATCATATCACCACAAATAAACCGTTTTCACCATTTAATTTTCATTTTAACTTCCTCACCCGATGAGAAGCACCTAAAGGTAACTTCGAAACGCGAAACTTTTTGTGTAGTGACACTATGAATTTATAAACCATTGTAACAACTATTACAATATAACGATGTACGTTTGTATCGAGCACTCTTTATAAAAGTAAATGCATGAACAGCAGGCTAAAAAACCTACGAGTTCCACAACTTTGTTACAATATATATATATATATATATATATATATATATATGAATGTCGTTTCTATACACAATTTGATTTTCTTGTTTTATAACCCTCCTTATAGTGGGCTATCTACTAACAAGGCCAAATTCAGTTAATCTGTTTCAACACACAACTACACTTCACTAAAACGGATAACCCACTATAATATACCCGATGGCTCGGAAGAAAATAAACCATCACGCGGCAAAACATATTAACACATTAAGAAAAAGGTCAAACCAATAAAAAGATGTCAATACATAAAAAAAAAACAACTCAATTAAACAAACACTTCTTCACGCATACACTAAAAATAAAAATGAACCAAACAACTACACAATGAAAATTTGAAAAAAAGCAAAGGAAAATCACCCAATCATAAGCATTGTTTCCAATTAATTTTTACAGTTATGTACTCCTTACTTAAATTTCACAAACGCCAGATTGTCGATAAATCTGTCAACACCTCATAAAAAAGCCATTCCATATTAAAAGATGTTTTCTTGAGATATTTTAAGTACAGCAATTTATTTGATTTTTGTATTCTAGAAAAAGGAAAGTATTACTATTCGAATAAGATTGAATTTGGTTAATTGAAGTGTTTGTGTATTCACAAATGAAGAACAATGTGTTACTTTCCAAAACGGACAGCTTACTCATTTTTTTTACTCATTTTTACCTGGGAAATGTATTTAAAGGCAATTACTGTCAACCTTTATGTTATGTCCAAACGTTAGATATTTTATTGCTTTATACGAATTATTATTTGTTGTATCTTTTTACTTCTCGTAATCTAAGAGAAACGTTTGCAAAAATATTGCCTTCATGGCCGTCTTAACAGCATTATGGGTTCATGGGCAAAACAGTGTTCTGGGGGCCACTACGTCAACTATTCACAGTAATAAAAAGTAAATGGTCGATAATATTAAACATATATTTATTTTGTTGATACTACAACAAAACAGACATTAAAGCATTAAACTCGTGCTATATAGCAGCAACTAATCAACATGATAAACATTTTAACAATACACAAGGCTTGAAAAACACAATAATACCCAGTAAATATACAGATTAGATGTCACAGTATGAAATTACTACAAACATTTTATAACAAGTATTTGCGGTATTTCTTTCCAGAGAATCGCTTTATTATTGGTTTGAAAGTAATCGTCTTCAGGAACAAGATGCTATTTTCCATGCACATGAGTGAAAGCAAGTTTAGACGTTGCTGCCACTTTGAGCTACGAAGTAGTTTTTATATATATATATATATATATATATATATATATATAAAAACCTGAAAATCCAATTTTGAAAAAGAACGTTTTCCTGTGCAGTTGGTCAACATCATGAACAGGAACACTTTGAGTGAAATTTCAACATTCGGGAATACAGATTTCAAATTATCCGAAATTATTTTTCTTTGCAGTGCAGAGAGAGTCTCATAATGTTCAACAAGAGCCATGTAGTATTTGAGATGTTCACATTCATATAAAGCTCATCATAATTCAGGTCTTTGTGATATATATTAGCCAGATGTTCACACTTTTTCTTTAGTGCATCAGAAGCAATGGTTTTCAATTTCCTGAAGAAAGAAAACAGATTTCTAATTTGTGAATAAGCCTCTGCACGTTTTGTCAGTTGAAAGATTAGAGTGTCCAGAATAGGGATTGAAGTTTTCGCCTTGAACATTTCAGTTTTACTGAGAAGTGCTTTTTCTGCTGATCCATCATATCTGAAGATTCACACTTTGTTTTCCTTCCCGTTTTCCCATCACTATAATCTGCATCTGTTCACATACTCCTGACTTTGAATTCATATTCGCTAAATGTGTCTCTAGTTTCCTGAACATAGGTTTTCATAGACTCAAGAAGGTTCGTGACAACCAGGATGTTCACATCTTTTGATTGCAAGACCTCGCTTGTTTTGTTCATTCTTTCTAGCATGTCATTCCAAAGAATTGTAAGTAAGATTGTTTTTGCTCAATTCTCCTACCTCTCGCCTTGTATCTTCTTGCATTGTCAGCTGATAGAGAATCCAGTGCATGTTTTATTTATTCGAAACCTCCATACAGAATATAAACAATATCAAAATGTGCTGGCCATCGTGTGTCAGACAGACGCTTGACCACAAATTTTTTCTTGGAGATAATGTCAATACATTCCAGCGATGAGTAGAACCAGCAAAAAAAATGAATATAGATGCTGAACAAAATCAAGGGATTTTTACAGTCTGTAGACAATATTCTGGTGTTTTTCAGGCTATGTCCAGCGCAGTGGACATAGATGTCAAAATCATTGAGATGATGGACACGTGAATGCAATCCAGTATCATAAAAAATTATTTTATTATTGAAAAAAATGTTACCTTTGTTTAAATGTATAATCATTGAGGTTGTTTCTTTTTTAAAGCAAGTTCTTTTGAAAGAAATGCATTTTTATGTAAGCCAGACGGTTTATGGAAAATTTCTCAACAAATGTTTTTTTTTTTTTTGATCAGCAGTTAAAACCCGCCAAATTTTTTTCTTTTATACTGACCAATGAGAGTTGTGGTCTCAAACCTTAATAACATCCCGAATTAGTGGGACAGAGATGAGCCTAAATCTTTGAACAAATGAAGTTCATGTCAGTAGATACAAGAAGACATATGACAGCAAAGACAGAAGGCATTTGGACAGAAAGGAGAAAAGCTATTTAGAAAGAAGGTAGGTCAACATCAAATAAGGCATCGACATCAAGTGAACATCAAGAAGGCTTTGTTACCAACCAGCCACAGAGAGAGAAGAGAAATGTGAAGTTCCAGTGAAAATTTTCCTGAGATTCGACAACCTAAAAAGAAAGGATTTCTGAGAAATTTTCCCAAGAAAGAACTGTGTAAAAAGAAACTTTTTTAAGCAAAATTACCGTGTCCCAGAGACGTCCGTGGCAATTTGGAAGTAGGTCTTCTCTTTTTTTTTTTTTTTCTCAACGGTAGCATCACCTTTGTTTTTGACTGCATTATTGTTTTCTCTTTTCATCATTTTAAAAAATTCTATTGTTTTTTTTTCCCGAGTTGTCAGTTTTTTCCATTTTTCACTGGTGATCCTTTATCATAAATTGTTTTCCTGCTTTAATAGGTGCACAAATTAAAGTTTTTGTGCATATTTTGTTTGTACATTTTTGGTAATTGTTAACTGTAAATAAATGTTGTTTTTTTTTAAGTTTTACGCAATGGTTTCTTGTGTTCTATAATTATGCGCCTTTGTTTTTGTAACGATGTTTCCGAACTTGAATTTGGTAGAAATAATTATTTTTATGGTATATCGTCCAGACATATTTGAGGCATTATCGTATGACTGACCATGGTAGTTTGATAGAGTAATTTTGTTCTCATTAATAAAATCCACAACAATGTCTGCTAAATCCTTTGCTTTATGGGAAAAAATGTAGATGAACTTTACTGAACAGGGAGTTATTTCCTCAGCGACTTAAAACAAAAATAACAGTAGATTCAAAAGGTAAAGCGCAATCTTTCAAATTACCCTCCAGCCGCTTCCAGGCGGTATATGTTGATATTGCTGGGCCCCTACCGATAGTATAGAACCCTACTGATCCTTAGTTTTTACTCTATCGTTATATTTTAACATGTATTGACAGAAACACCAGATGGATTGAAGCATATCCAATTTCGGAGATCACAGCGAAATCAGTACCAATAGCTTTTGTAGACATATGGATCTCTAGATTGGGTGTTCCACTACTTGTTATTATAGACAGAAGGAAGCTAATTTGAATCTGAATTATTCACAGAATTGTCAAAAATAGTTGGCTTTCACCGATGAAGAACAACAGCGTACCATCCGCTAGTTGAACGAACACACAGAACTTTGAAAAGAGCGATAATATCAAGAAAAGAATCAGGGTTATCAGCTCTTCCTATTGTACTTCTTGGATCAGGTTAACACCTAATGAATCAAACTATTCCCTATTTACTGCATTAACAGGAAGTCAAAATCAAGTTCCGCGACTGTTAATCGATTCTTCTAAAAATGAAGACATAACAAACTTTCATATCAAGATAAGAAGAAATGCAAAAATTTGACATGGACGAATTTTCCAGCAGACATCTACACTCTTTACCTAATTTATATATTCCTGAATATTTGCAAAATTGTGAATATATTTAACTGAGAACAGACATAGTACCAAAATCTTTAGAAGCACTGTACACAGGTCCATTCCAAGTTATCAGTAGACATGACAAATATTTTACAATGAAAATATCTGACAATTTGCAGATTAATGACTATTAACCTATTAAAACAAGCATATATTTAAAAAAAAAAAAAAAGAAAGAAAAAAAGAACAAAAGAAAACAATGGATTCTGTCAAAAGAAATCCGGAATTGAGCAAATCTTAATCTTATATCGATGGAGCTGAAGAAAAAACATAATTACAAAAACAAAATCAGGTAGAAATATTAAATGAAAAAAGAAAACATTTTTATTACTAAACACAAAACACAAAAAAATACAGAATTACAGTCCGTTTGCTGAAAGGAAATTTATATGTAGTGAACGGAAAGTTATTTCCTCAACGAATTAAAACAGAATGACATATTTAAAGGTATAGCAAATACAGCTCCGCGTTGAGAAACAATTCAAAAGAAATATATATATATATATATATATATATATATTAAAAAAATCAAAGAACAGAAAAATATATTTGAAAATGATCCACTTTTGTCTTCTAAAAATGCTTATAATCGCGTGATTTTGCCTTTTCCCCTTTAGCGAGTGTCTCTAACGCTCCCCACGACGCATGTCAGGGGACCGCATTGACTACCCTCTTACTTTCTCTCATTTTCTGCATTCTGTCTATCAGAAAATATACTTTATTTTTTGAATATTTTTAATAAAGAGAATTACGTTGACAGATTTGTCAATATGAACGATTTTAACGTTTTTTACTCTTAAAAACTCATTCCAATCAATTTAAATTCAGATTAAAATATAGTAAAGTATTTTGTTTATTGGAAATATTAAATTTAATCTGTTAGATTGAAATTAAAACTAAAATGAAGGCTTCAAGAAATATTTTTCATTTTTAAAAATGCATTTTTAACTTTAGCTGTCGCATTTCTTTGGAGGTATCTACTTATAAATAAAACAAAGGACAAAATACTGGACGCAGTCAAATTTAAACTGAATAATGATTGTAAGAACTGTGATAGCAATAATTTGAGGTAATTTTAAGTGCATTCCTAATTCCATGAAAAGTAAGATCACTTCAAGTATTATAAAAAGCATAAATTAAATGCACAAGACGAAATTTTCATAATTTGAAAGAGTAGTGTATTACGAACTTGCAGAGAAAGAGTATGGCTACATTCCATGTCATCTCTGGGTCCCAACGCTACTACATAAAATGGTATTGACAAAAAGGACGATTTATTTTTTAATTCGTTTTAATAGAAGAGAGGTTAAACGTGGCAGCTTAAATTATAAGAGACAGTGGGAGAAATCACGTCACAGGAATTCGTTGGCTTAGCGTCCCTCCGCGTGTGGTCTTAACTCGTCTCTCAAACCTGGGTGTGATAAGCGTATGGACGCTTCCAAATCCTTGCTGCCCTCTGTTGAATTTACGCTGTTTTGGACTTATATCCAAAACACAGCTAAAGACAATCCATCAGTGTCAGAATACCCCGCCATACCTGGCACTCCGGCCAACTGCTGACTATGACCTTCGCATTCTGTAACAGTATATCAGTGGATGAGTTATGGAAAGCCCTAGCCCTTGTTGAGCTTAAGTAAACCATAAAATTACAGTATTCGTGGCATTCTGTTGAGATAAGAACTCCTGGTATAAACATTTTTGCGTCATCACCCACTTTCACAGTTTTTTCGCGTAGCACATGTCAAAATACCTATTTCATCAACAAAATCCTATACCGCTCATCAAAATTTGCAATCACCCACCATTTTCTGTTCAGTTGCTCATTGACCAACCAAAAATTGAAATCACCCACCAGTGGGCAATATTATCCAGGTTGGGAAACCCTGGCTAAAACCGACATTGCGGACATTCCAATGTGCCCCATTACATCAGATATTGATAGAGCTTCCCACAAACCGACGAAAGCCATAACAAAACTTTTAACACCTCTCCGTGGAACAATTAGCTCATCACAGATTAAAAATTCAGACAACCTAATCAGAAACCTACGAAGGATAAATGCAAAAGATAAACACAATCTTAAATGTTAATATTCCTTTATACCAATGCTGCTCTTAACAAATGCTTAATTAAAAAATCATATAATGCAATAAAAATAAACTTCTCTCTACAAAGAAAAAGAGATAGAAAAATTTTTATATTTTTTATTTTTTATTTTTTTTAATCATCTCACCCCAAGCAAAGCATTCCACTGCCACGATTGCGCATGGGGATACATAGGGGGGAGGTAAAGAGAAGGAGTGGTTAGACATAGGGAATGTCAGGAGAAAGGTGATAGATGAGTAAGGATAGCGAGGATGAGGGTTGGGCAGATGGGAAGAGTGTTTGATAGAATGGGAGCAGGTTAGTGTGTTAGGCGGTTATATAAGAAAAGAGTTAAAAACACCATATAAAATCGTAATGGTTTAAGTTTCGTGGCCATTTTCCACATCTTGAATACAATTAGAGTAATTCTCTATTTGTATTCAAAATATTCTTCTTTTTAAGTATGAAACATGCCGTGTATAACTTACAAGATAGCTTATGCCACGTATGCATTCTAATTCATCTCAATGAAATGGGTTGGGTCGTAAATGCTCTTAAAACTTGAACATTAATTATTTTTACTGTCATCTTTTTCCTTGGGATAATTCGATTTCCCATTTTCCCAAACGATAATATTGTATCTACATGAGTTTTGTTTTTTATTATAGACAAACCTTTTACAATTGCGCGCAAATTTTAGAATATTTTAACTGTTTTAATGTTCCTTTCGTTGTTTCAATGCTTGTTCTTATGACATTCAAACTTATGAAGAACCTATTCGGCTTTATCTTGAAAACGATTTTTTTTAATTTCAATACCACGACTTCGCCAATGACTTTTTTCTTAGACGTATCCAATCAAGACAGCTGTAGGAATGAACCAAAATGACCTCAGGTCAGAGACTACTACAATGCAGAGAATACATTGTTTCTTTTACCCTCTCTGTCTCTAAATAACTCCCAAGAACTAAGATACCCAAATCTTTCCCCTACTCTCTCTATCTCCTTGACCCGTGCCTGACCTAAAGGATTGGCAGTTCCTCTCTGGCTTCCAAGCAGGCAACATGTGTTCTGTTGCCAGCAGACACTTAACAGTCTAGTATGTAAAAATAAGAAAATAAAATATTACTCTCAACGCTAATATTTTGTATCCACTTCTTTGTTAATTATACCCACAAGGATACTAAAAATATTACAATGGTGACCCCGACAAAAAGGACATTGCAAAAAAATATTACAATGGTGACCCGACAAAAAGAACATTACCAAAAATATTACAATGGTGACCCGACAAAAAGGACATTGCAAAAAAAAAAAATATTACAATGGTGACCCGACAAAAAGGACATTACAACCTCAAAAAAACTTAACGTCCGCCAGCACCAAAATGAACAACTGCCACAGTAAGCCAAATTACTCTTTCAACAAAAATATTTTACGGAAAGTTCAAAATGAACATTCTTCTCAGCATTTCGGCACCAAAAAAAAAAAAAAAAAAAAAGAAAAACCTAACAGACAAACAACTAAAAACTCCACGTGCTTCAAACACATTGTCGAAGAGTACCCAGCACAAACAATTAATGATGAAGAAAAAGAAAAGGAAAAAAGGAACTAAAGAACAAAATGAACGATAAGAACAAAGAACAAAAATGAACAAAAAGAACAAAAAAAAAATTGGAAAAACTAAAAAACAAAAAAAAGAGAAAAACAAAAAAACAGTCGGATAGTCACATGTGAATTTAAAAGAACAAAAAACCCACCATAAAATTAGTGGCTAACCGGCGTGAGTTCAACACCTATATATATATATATACAAACGGAAATTTTGTTTGAAATTTCAAGGAAATTTGAAAATTTCTCTGTAATACAAACTCAAAATAGTAAACAAACACTGAAGAAACTTCAACGGATCAGAACTACCCAGGGCTATTCTCACAACAACAACAAAAAGAATTTGAACTTTCAGCGAAATATGAATATTTCCCTGCAACAAAAATTCAAAATACCAACGAACCAAAAAAAAAAAAAAAAAAAAAATTACTACCAATCCCTTTCAACAAAAACCGCAAACCAGAACATTCCTTCGAATAAAGACGGGATTTAAATACTCCCCTCTTATATCGAGGAAACAAATTCGGTAAAACGGTTAAATAAAAGAAAAGAAAACATATTTTCATTTCAAACGAAAACAACAACAACAAAAAAAAAAACACCAAACAAATAAAAGAAAAACCGCAAACCAGAACATTCCTTCGAATAAAGACGGGATTTGAATACTCCCCTCTTATATCGAGGAAACAAATTCGGAAAAACGGTTAAACATAAAATAAAAACAACAAACTCTGGTAGGAGAGTCAAAAAAAAAAAAAAAAAGAAAAAGATAATGAATACTTTTTTTATTATTATTAAAAAAAAAAAAAAAAAAAAAACACTCCGTTATCTGGTAGGAGAGTATTGTAGGAATGAACCAAAATGACCTCAGGTCAGAGACTACTACTACAATGCAGAGAATACATTGTTTCTTTTACTCTCTCTGTCTCTAAATAACTCCCAAGAACTAAGATACCCAAATCTTTCCCCTACTCTCTCTATCTCCTTGACCCGTGCCTGACCTAAAGGATTGGCAGTTCCTCTCTGGCTTCTAAGCAGGCAACATGTGTTCTGTTGCCAGCAGACCCATAACAGCTTAGTACGCTAAAAAAAAAAAAAAAAAAAAAATATTACAATGGTGACCCGACAAAAAAGAACAATACCAAAAATATTACACAGCTTTCTTCTCAATATCATAACAGTCTGCTGACAAAGTATGAAATCTCAAAATAATTCTTATACGTTTATTACACATCCTACCTGGAAACTGTGTTTTTGACACCATTAAACCCTGCCGCCTGCATAATAGGCTAGGTTGATTACACGTTCGCTTTCTTTTTTGCAAACCAACTTCAGACAAGTCAAGATAGGGAAAGTTTAATGATAAGGACTGATACAAATTTCAATTTTTTAGCTTTGTGGTGAATACGAAATGAAAGTAACTCTCTGTTTTTCAATAGAAAAAGGGATTGGCTCCGGCTGAAGAAAAAGCCATGACAAAGTTTAACGACCCTACATGAAATATACTTTGACCATAGAAAAGGGTAGCGTTATAAGCTTAACGTTTATAAGCATAAACGGAGAAGTTAAGAGGTGATATCAAATTGCTTTTTGATATAAATATGTAGAGAAAATTGAATAAAACAAAGAGAGAGAGAAAGAGAGAGAGGGAGAAAGGCAGAGTCATACTCTCTCAATTCGTTTTACGCATCCTTGAATTTATTTCGTGTCCGATGATTTAATATAAACATTCTCTCTTCTTGACAATTCATCGAAACTACGAATTTGTAATGTTTGATTCAGTTAGTTAAGAGCCATACGTGAAACACATTTGGACGATCATGTCTCGAAAGAGACTTGAATGACTGGGCAGAAGATTATTCCGCAGTAGGTTGCTATTGCTTTCTGCGGTAGACTGGTTACCATCCAAGGCTATAGAACCAATCTGTCCTGCTATTTAACCCATAACTGGAGGGAAGAGACGGATTAATACCTTTCCTAAGGGTATTTGTGAGTAAGTGAATGCAATGGATTCAGCTGGAATTCGAACTCGGCTCCCCGATTTCTCGTTCTGAGCCGATATCCACTGCACCACAGCGCACATCCAGAATGTTTGATTACTTGTCCTGAAACAAGCTACTGAAGCTTCAAATGTGTAAATTTGTAAATAAAGTCCTTGTCTTATTTCGTTAAAAATAATAGGTGTGTTTTCTCGTCACTATCCCTACAAACTTCAGCTTTTAATCCCATTTGAAGAAATATAATAAATTAAAAGATCGCCATAAAAAGAACACATTTGATTGAAAAATTGCTATTTTAACAACAAATGCAAAGACGTTTGACATTTCACTAAATGAAAAGTATAATACATAAAACTATATTTAAATAGTTATCAAATTATCTTTGTACAATAACACCATATAAAAAAAATTCTTTTTGATGATGACCATGCATTCAGTTTTCTTGAAGTTTGTGCCCAGTCCTTCCTCCTCTCTTTCACTTGCTAGCTTCTGTACGAAATCCTGCATTTTTCTTTCCGTGTCTGCTATCAGCACTGTGTCATTCGCGTATCTTATATTGTTCAGACTGTGGCCGCTAATAACAAATCCTGGCAAGGATTCTAGCTCTCTCAGAATTGTTTTGCAGTGCAGGTTGAATAGCTCCGGTGAGAAAATACTTTCTTGTCTTACACCCTTTCTATTTTTGCATATCTGTTGAATTCGTTTCCTGTCCGTATGCTAGCGGTTTGCTACCAATATAAGTTCTTCATTATCTTAATGTTCTTCCTGAATATGTCGAAGTTACCGAGCATCTTTTGTGGCGCACTTTGTCAAACGCCTTTGCCTAGTCTACGAAGCACAGATGCAGGTCCTTCCTCTTTCTGATAACCTTCTGAGAATAAATATCACGCTCATTATTCCGGTGCTTTTAACGAACCCGTACAGTTCTTATCCAATCTCAGGCTAGATTCTGCTGCGTGCTTTGTTCATCAGAATCCGGACGATGAGTTTTGTTATGTGGCTCATTAAGCTGATTGTTCGGTGGAGTTCACATTTCTTTGCAGCTAGATTTTTAGGTAGCACTATGAAAATTATTCTGCTTATGTCCTCCGGTATATCGCCACTATTGTAGATCTCGTTTATTATTTCTGTAACCTTGTCTATGCCAAAGCCGTCTAAGGCTGTCAGTATCTCTATTACAATACTGTCCGGTTCTGTTGTTTTGTTTCTGCTCAATTTGGCCAGTGCAGCTTCCCCTTCGGTATTTAATACATCTGGTCTGTCGGTATTTCCGTGCATTGATGGTTGCTCTCTTTTGTCGTGGAAGAGATCTCCTATATATTCGTCTTATCGCTGAAGTATTCGATCTTTCTCTAGTATGAGCATTTCACCCTTTGGATTTTATACATCCTGTTGCTGAGCATGTCTTTTCTTCGGTTAGTTCTTTTATTTATTTTTTATGCATATCTCCTTTATTTGTTGTGCTCAGTCTCTTTATTTCTGTGCATTTGTCGTTGAGTCATTCTTCTTTAACCTGTCCGCATTTTCCTCCTTATGTCCTTGTGTGATTTCCTTGGCATTGTTTTTTGTTTCCTTTGCATCATGTCAAGAATCTCCTCAGTGATCCACTCAGTTTCCTCCTACGTTTTTTTTCCTTTTCCTTTGGGATGATGTCGTTTGCTCTATCACTAGAATTTCACTTGGTGCGTCCCATTTTTAATTTCCGTTTCCAATCTGTCCTTCGTATTTCCTTTTCACACTATTCCTATATATTTCCTGCAGGTTCGGGTCATTCACTAGTCTGTTGCATTGCAGCCTGGGGGTTGTGTTAGGCTTCTTCAATCTCCGAAGTTTCGTTCTTAATTTGCATATAACCGGGAGGTGGTGGCTTCTGCAGTCAGCACTTGAATAGGTTTTGCAGTGAAGAACTGCCTTCCTGAATCTTCTGTTGATGGTTATGTAGTCAATTTGGTTTTTCGTTTCTCCACCGGGGCTTCTCCATGTTCACAATCGTCTTGGGTGTTCTTGGAACCAGGTGTTGGTTATTACCTGGTCATTCGCTGTGCACCATTGGACCAATTTCTTTCCGCGATCATTACGATTTCCTAGTCTAAAATTATCGACCGTTTCACCTTCCTTGGCAAACTTTGGCATTCAGGTCTGCTATGATAATTCTGATTTCTTGTGACTTGCACTGAGCTTTGGAATTGTCTAGCATAGAGTAGAAGGATTCTATTTCTTCTTCTTTACTTTGTGCCGTCGGTGCATATATCACTATAACCGATATATTGAGGAGTCTTCCTTTTAGTTTAACTACTGGAACTCTCCGATATCTGGCAGTACCTCAGAACGCATTTCCTCGTGTCTTGGTTCAGTATCACGCCGACTCGTTTTTCATTATTTTCACCCACTGCATATATAATTCTGTGGCTGTCACAAATAAAGTATCCGTTTACTTCAGTGTTTTTTGTTGTAGAGAAGCTAAACCCCATCTAACGCTCCTCTCAGAGATGGAATGGTCTGTGGACCGAAATATCTATATAAATAAAGATTAATAACAGGAACAGTCGTTGGCGTCTTAAATTATTGCGTGATTTTTCTACAGTTTTTGTGTGACTTTACTGACGTGAGTTTTTTATTTATCTTGTTTTGGAAGTTCTTTTTGTGACTACTGTTTTTTATAATGTCTTTGCGAACTTTTGCGTGATGTGAGCAGGGGGCAGACGACCACGATGACCGAGTCTCCCCAGATACCTGTTACACCAACGGCTTCACCGTCGGTATAGATGAAGAAGATAGAGAAAAAGGCTGCAGTCTATTATGACCAAATGCGGCTGAAGTATAAAGACTTCGTAAATGAAAATGAGCAGTTTTCAATTCCAGAAGCTCTAAATGTTGTTGCGACAAAGACTATCTCCCTGCCTGCTGACGCCACATTGTTAAAACGCATAAGTTTATCAGTGTCAGCAGGAGACTATGGCGGAGGCTCTGAAAAGATTAAAAATTATCACCAAAAGTTTGGCGAGGTGCTCATGAGCGATGTGGGACGTACTACTTGGGACTGAGGAGGAGGTGGAGTCGTTGGCGGGCAGTATTTTGCCAAACAAAAACGTGAGACTGCAGACTGAGTACATGGGCACTCAGCATACTCGAATTGTCGTCCATGGCGTACCACTAAACATTACAAACGACCATATTGAAGCATTTTTGGCACAGTTTGTCGTCGTAGGGGAGGTATCCAAAGTTGCGAGCAAGACTGGAGTGCCGATGGAGGATTTTTGTCTCCAGGTGACACTAAATCGGTTGAATGTTTTGAGTGTCCCTGACATAATAACTTGTAAACAAAAAAAGCTTTTTGTGGTAGTAGAAGACAGAGCCAAATGCTGGACTTGTGGTGCAGCGGGGCACTTATCAAAAATGTGTCTCACTAAGAATCAAGTGCCAGCTCCGGTAACACCGGTTACATCAAAACTGACAACAGCAGAGGAAGATTCCAGCCCAAAGCTGGCAAATGAATAAACTGAGATGGTGAGGAGGAGTAAAAACGCAGCTACCCCTCTCCAAAACGGGACGCCTCACCAAAAGGGACGCCAGCTGCTGAAAAGAACAATCAACCGTCTCCCAAAAAAGGCACAGCATAGAGAGATACAGCAGCAGAATTAACCGGAAGCCAACATGGACAATGCTGAAATGCCGCCATCTAGTTCGTCTTCACTAAAACGAGAGAGGGAGGATAAGGAAGAAGTGGAGAAAGCTTTCGAAAAAGAAATGAAAGCAGATAGAGGCAAGGCAGGACCCAATCTGCTCCTGCGTTGACTGCAAAAACAATACAGACCCCAGAGAAGATAAGGAGTCTTTCCTCATCCCCCTCAAGAATTTCTTCCACTCCCTCCCACAAACCATCACCTAAACCGTCTCACATCCCTATACAGGAAAAAAGAAAAAAAGAGAGTTTTATAAAGAAAACATGTGAAGTGACAGACACACCCTTGAGAGGGACCTGTCCTCACAGAAGAAGGCCCTCTTGAGGCCATTATCTAAATATTCTCGCTAGAAAAAAAGTCTGTCAAGGACTCTAACAACTTGCCAGGCGCCACCGGAATCATAATTGCAATTAAAAACACCAGGGAAAACCGTACGTTTTCCCTGGGCCACATATCCTGAGCCAAGGACACGATCCCTAAAATCTGGATGGCCCTGGTGGGGACACCGGGATTGAATAACATTGCGTTGTGCAGAGAGGTAGTTGGTTATTCATCACTCCTCTTTGTATAGGGCTCTTAAACTAATGTACCCGATTGTCTTAGAAGAACACATGACGTCCGTGATTTGTACTGGATGTCTGGGACAATCCGTCGGGGTCCTAACTCCAGCAGATTTCCGTTCAATCTGTGTCTAAGGGGTTACACTTAGAAAATGTAGATCAAGTTAGCCACCTTGAATGCAAGAGGCCTAAGAGATCGGAGTAAGTCTGCCCGCCTACTTCATCATTTTTTGTCCTTCTGAGTAAATGTGGCTGCGATCCAGGCGATACACTTTGTTTGCGAAGTGTACTGTCTGGCGACTTTGTTGTCTATTCAGCATACGGAGACCAGCAGGCCAGAGGTGTTTCTTTTTTAGTTAACGTACCCTGGTGCGAGTACAGACCTTGTCCATGTTGGCACGGGGGAGGGGGTTGATCGTAGCCGATATTGCTATGAACAGAAGTTCGTTACGGATCGTTACGGTTTAAGCGTCCAACTACCGGAAGGAGCGCATCTCGTTTTTCCGTCAGTTGGTACCGTTCTTTGTGGATTTTTCAGGCCTACTCTTAATGGGGATTGGAATGCCATCCTGAACCCAAAGCTAAATAGGGGGCGAAGAACTGGCGGGAGGTCGTGTGATCGTAGCTTGATTGATCTGATCGACGAGTTCGGTTTCGGCTATTCGGACCACACCCTCGTTTGTGCCTGGATGGCGTTAGATAGTAGACCTAGCTGGACACTAGAAGTTCAACGTGTCTTTACTGGACAAGCGGAAATTTCGGCAACAGTGGGAGAGGCTGAAGGATAGCATTAGGTCTTTCACTACTGACGATAGCCGTCGACTCGCCCTAGCTAAGGCTAACATAGTGAAGATAAAGATAATCTATCCTGGGCGGTGGCAGGAGGGATCCCGTAGAGATAGGATTAGCTAGGCAAGCCCTGGACTGTTTGGCTAGCAAGCGTTATCGGGAGCAGGTAATTAGGTATATGTTAAACAAGATGTCTAACAATGCTGTGAGCATGGGTGCAGAATTGCGCAAGGAAGAGATTCGTCGAGGTGGCGATCAATATATTCGAGAGGTCAAAACCCTGGAGGAGCGTACTCTGGGATCGACCGACGATATGTGTGAGGCATTTGGGTGGTATTTCGAGAGCAGCTTTACCAAGGAGCCTGGTCTCTGTGAATACGAGCTTCGCAACTATTTGGCTGACTTTCCAGACTGGTGCCGACTGAAGCAGCTAGCTGCGAGAGTGAGATCACGTAGGACGAAGTTCACGTGGCATTGAAGAGGGTCCGCAGTGGTAAGTCTCCAAGACGGTCTACACTATGAATTGTACTTGAGGCTTTCGCACATCCTTTTACCAGTTTGACGGTGGTGTTCTACAACTGGTTCCAGGTAAACACAGCTAAACACTGTGCTGTGAAGGGCCGAACAATTCAGAACAACCTGCATCTGATCCGCACGATCATAGAGAGTGTAAAAGACAACGAGTAGGCCGCGCTGACCAATTTAGATCAGTCCAAGGCATTTGATAGGGTCGACCAGCGGTATCTGGCTGCTGTACTGAAAGCCGCCGTGTTCAAACCCAACTTCTGCAAGTGGATCAGCCTGCTGTATCGCTACCACAGTGCTGTGGTAAAGGTCAACGGAAAACGGTTGTGCTGTCTCGGTCGGTTCATCAGGGTTTCCCGCTGTCGCCTCTACTTTACACTTTAGCGTTGAAGCCCCTCTGTCGCTGGCTAAGGAACAGGGCGTGCAGTCCGGCTCTACGCGGAATCGCTGTCCCTGGTGGGGCTCGAGCTAGGAATTCCGCGCACGCCGATGACGTATCCATTTTCGTGTCGTCCCCAGACGACATTGAGGTGATACAGATGGCGCTTAAGCGGTACGAAAGGGTGACAGGGGTCAGAATTAATCGCAACAAGTCTTCCAGCTTGTGGTTAGGTACCTGGAAAGGGGATGCTCTTCATTTAGACTGACGGACCGGTCCGCATTCTTGAGGTGTGGTTCGGGCCAGATCTCCAGCTGGAGAAGAATTGGTCAGAGATACTGGCAAAGGATGGAGCATCGGTCCAGACTTGGCTTCGACGGCGGTTGGCTGTGAAGGGGGGGACTGAGGCCTGAGTTACATACGTCTTTCCCATCATCCTTTACCGGTTGTCGGTACTCCCTCTTTGTGATGACTATTGTGGGGGTAGACGCAAGCATCAAATTAACAAAGATGTCTGCTCCAAACGTCCTTGTCAGGTGAGGGCAGAAATGCCACACGTGGTGAGTTATCGAACGTCTCGAGGTTGGTTTTCCTATGCCACGAGTTTAAAGAGAATTCGATTTTGGTGGGGAGCATAGAAACGCCTTCTCTAGACTTACTATCGAGGATTGAGCGCCGACGTACGCCCCGAAATCAATCGGAACTCTTACTCGAGTGTCGAAAGACCTTGCGGGTGATTCCTTAATCCACCGACCTATCTCGGGGGCAGTTGTATCGTGTATTAGTGAAGGGATCGCGAGAAATGGGTCGGCGATAGAATCGTGTACATTTGGATCTTGAACTACCTCAGTAACCCTGAGTTTTCACTTACCTGGCGATTGATTGACATGACCTTCAGATGAGACGGGACGGATTTGCCCGACTGTCATCGATGTGATCTTTGTCTAGAAGAAACGGCTCCGCACGCCTTCTACTCTTGTCCTCAGATGCGCCCTTTCTGAGACCTTGTCAGCGAGTTGACTGCTCGTATTACTCCCGAACAGATCGTGTCCATGGTGTTTCTGACGTTGCTGATCATAGCACAAATCGTTATTTGGTCGAAGCGGATGGAGGGAATCTTGCGACATGGACGTAGATTCTTTGAGCATCACCTCAAGAGGAAGATCAGATCTGAGAGAAAGCGTTTGATATCAACAGATTTCAGCGAAAGGTGGGTAAATGTAGCAAGTCTGGTTCGCGTGAATAGAGCCAGTTTTGATTTTCTAAGTCCCTTATGTCACAACTGAGCTTTTTCCTGGAAACCCTTCCCTGGCTAAGTTAGACCTCTTTTGCGTACCTAGTTAATGTGTTGTTCCTAACCAGTTCCCGGCTTTTTCTTTTGTTATGATCAAAGTCAAGATTTCCAACACCATCCCACCCACCCAGATTGTTTTGGCCGCACTTTTTCATCTTCCATTATTTATTTTATCCTTTTCCCCTCCATTAGTGAGTGTGCTATCTGATTTCGTCGTTTGGCGGAATACAGCAGCTACTCTGAATTTTTGTGGGGTGTACGTGTCTTACTAACATTTGTTTATTTTAGTTTGAATATTTTAGTTTGTTTTGGGGTTATTCGTTCCCTACCCCTCTCATTTTCTTATTAAATTTTTAAATATATTTTTGTATTATATTGTACATAAATAAAATTATGTCATGGGCTTTGCTCTCTGTTTTAGATTTCCCTGCGAGTATGTGGTATTGTGGTATATGTAGGATTGTAAGATGATGAACGAGTTTTGTGGTGAATGAAGAAATTGTAATGAGCGATTGGGTCCTGAATGTGATTAGCTAGGTATAGGATAGACAGTGTAGACCAACCTTAACCAATCCCCCTTTTCGGTCATGTGCCCTTTGTTTTTTTACAAAATAAATAATCGGACTGTCATTGACGGCCTGAGTTCGCCGGTCGTTCACGTTGTCTCACTCTTTGCTTTCGGGCGGAGAGGAGCCCAGGCAGGGTTCTGCCGAAGAGTGAGTCTAGTCTGAGGAAAGGCACAACAATTTTCGTCCGAGCTCGGTTTTACCCACGTTAATTGGCCTTGTGCCGCATCTACCTCTGTCTTCTGCCCACGTGGGGAGTGTCATTGACGATTATTATCGGACTGTGCACTCTGCCACTTATCTTTGTAATCATTGTTGTTCTGTCTTATCTGTGTTTGTCTTGTTTTTCCTTAATATCCATTAGCACGGATATTGTGTTGTAGATACTTCAGCAAACATCATCTGGTATCGTACTGCTACCTCAGCGAAACAACGCTGTTTTTATTCAACATTCTCTTGGTGGGCTTACCAATATTTAAAAAAAGTCCAATTTCTATCTTAATTATCAAAAATTAAACTTTGTTTTTATTCTATTTTTCTGATTAATGAAAATTAGAAAAACATCTTATAAATCAAAAAAAAAAAATTAATTCTTTTTTATGAAGTGCCATTCCTAATATCGTTATAGCACAGGTTTCTGAATGCAATACTTTGGCTTTCTTCAGAATGTTACTTAATTCTTCAGGTTATATATCGTCTTCAAAGTATGCTCCATGTTACCTGGAGAGACTCTAATTTTGATTAATTCTATGTTTGGAGTAAATCATAATAGTCTCTTTAAAAAGTTTCTTAGCGGATCTGAAAAAATAGTTTTCATAGTATCATCAATGTATTTGAAAACAGTTCTAAATGAGAGTTCATGATGATGGTTGTGTTTAATTTTCATTCAAGTTTCTTCCTTAGAGTTGCTCCAAAGCTTACCTTATTCTCAGTGTTTGTCTGTGTTGTTCAAACTTAAAAATCTAACACATTAACAACTTCTTCAGAAAGAACACCAGTCATACATGTAATAGGAATTTCTCTAGGATTGAGATATTCTTGACTTTCAGTTTTTATTAGATTTCTAGTACCTTTCCATAGTTTAGCATCAACATTTTCCCCCTATAGTTTATCTGCATGCTAAATTCTTTGTCAATCTTATCATCCACAAATACATTTTTTAGTATTTTTAATGTGTTATTACTTGTAACCTTGCCAATTCTGGCCATTTTTATTTATCAATTATATGTTTTTGAAATCAATGTCAGGCTTAATAAGGTTTTTGTGTTTAATAAGGCTATTTATTGTTGTTACATAAACAGAGTGTTAATGGATGGAACAACAGATATACCAAGAAAAAAGAATTAAGTTATTTTTATTTTGGGAAAGCGAAAATGCAAAAGAAAGTTTCCCACAGATATGCAGAATGCAGAAAGCCATGTGGTTTTTCTGGACAACAGTTGATTATTGAATTGTAAATTCCTGAGAACTTATCAAAATGTAGGACAAGTAAGATTCAAGAATGGTTTCTTGTAAAGGAAAAAGTAAGAAACCATTTTGGGGCCAGAAGGAGAAAAGAAAAAATTAATTAATTACCATAAGAGATGACACCCCTGGCGGTCAGAGAACGAAGTTATAATATAAGCAGGGTTTTTCAAGTAAAGTTACTTTGTTATTAAAAGAAATTAACAAACCTGATAAAAATTTGAGTAGAAGCCAAAAAGGCAATTGTTTGGTCTGAAGCGGAGATATTTCCTGAAAATATTTTTTCTTCTCGTATGAGGCAGAAAGAGAAAAAGGATTTGAAATAATATATTCTAATCAATAAAATGCTGAGGCAAGGATAGAGATTTTCCATACCCCTCGAAAGGCAATGTTGAGAGATGTCAATTAGAAAAGAAAGGAGTACAGCCAACCAGTTTAGAGAATTGCATCGGTCGAAGAGTAGCTAAAGTGGCAGACTCAGTTGAAATACTAAGAAAAGTGATTGTCTGCAACTCTTGACAGGCAAATAAAAAAAAGGAGGAGTTATTAAGGCAGGTCAATGCCTGTGACCACTGCTCACAGGAAAGAGAAATTCTTCATTTCAAAAGTATGATAGATTACTGGGAGACAGCAAGAAAGAAATCTTTTGTGAGTAGAGTGTCCATAAATACAAGTGCCCAAGATGACAAAGATAGTTGCTGCAGAACCAGTCCAGTGGGAGTTGAGTTGCAGTTGTAGACAAGAGATGTGTTATCATGTGACTGCCTGCCTGATAACCTTCAACTTAAGACTTGTGCCAGACCAACCAAACGAGATGAAGTGTTACATCCAATAAATACCGTGGGTTAAGATTATAGTTTTCTGCATGAAGAATTGATAAAAAGAACTTATTTTTTTGAATATATTTATTGTGGCTTTTGACACTGCCTGGACTGACAACAAAACAGCAACCTTCAAAGGTGATTTGATCAGCCCGGCCCTAGGATCATTCAAAACAATGTGGAATAGAGCAGGGTTTGGACCGAAGTGATCAACTATCAATCAGCCATGAAGATTGGGTATATTTACAGTGACCAGGACATGTGGAAGTCACATTTAGCCATTAGTCCAAAAGAAAAACATTATCAACTGATATCGAAAGTTTGAAAGAAACATATCACATGATTAGTTTAATTGAAAATTTGGGAATTTTTTTTTTTAATTCCGAAACTTCAAAGATGTTTTTTTGGGCTCAAAATATTCATCTCCAGTAACGACTACAAACCATTTTTATCCAATACCCAAGAAGTATCTATAACTAGAGGAAATAATAAATTAACCCTTTGTTGCATAATGGTTACAACTGTAACCAATATGCAACAAAGGTTAGAGAAAGGTTACAATTGTAATCAATATGCCACAAAGGGTTAACAACATTTTAATAACAAGAAGTCATAGCATTCTGGGCATAAAAAGTTAATTTCAACTACACATGAATGTGTATTCAACATCAATGCATAGGTAAATTACCCACCAAAGTTGAAGAAATGAAAACCATATAAAAGTTATCCACATGAAGCAAACAAATCTTGGCTACTATCAAAGTAAAAGCATTCTCTTTGTCTGGGATTAAAAATTAAAACAACCTAGAAAAGTTAAAACAAAGCAATGAAATTTATCATTAAAAATAAAATGTGCGTAAAATCCATGATATCTCAAATATATAATAATTGATAAACAGAAAAAGCTATAATTTTAAGGCTAAACTTGTTATACAAGGTGTGGCAGAAATACCTACCACAATAACTAGATGAAGACATCATTGCCACTAATGACTTAGCAATATGTGGATAATATTTCTCCCACACTACCTGTATAAACAACTGGGTACTGAAAAATTCTTCGTCTGACCAAAAGTTCCTTAAACAGATGGTTGCTCAGATTTATGTGAGTGTGTGTGTATATATATATATATATATATATATATATATATATATATATATATATAATTGATGGGAATGAAAAATTTGTGACTTAGCTGATTGATGTTACTTTCAGCATCCCGACTTCAGAGTTTCGTAAGCAAATCTTTCTGTCTACACTTCAGGAGTTATCAGCAATTTACTGTTTGTAATTTTGATTTTGTCTTTTTTATACATATTGCTTGTGTTCATGTTGGGGTTCGTGCATGTGCCGCCATTCACCCATCTGTGCAGATGTATGCTTGTGCACATGCTCTCTTCTGCGTGGATGTGCGTGTGTATAGAGTGTCATGATCATGTTTTTTTTCACTTTATGCTTGGAGGAGTAAAAAGGAGTAAAAGCTTAAAAGCTTTTACTCCTTTTTCTTTTTGTGCAATGGCTGCCATTTTTGCAGTGAATTATGTTTTCCTAGATGTGCCACCATTTTTAATTTTTGAACGTTCTAGTAATTTTTCTAGTGTAGTTGTATTTCGTTATTTGCATAAATAATTGATATTAATGTTTCAAGAAGATATATATATACATGTGTGTGTGAGAGAGAGAGAGAGAGAGAGAGAGAGAGAGAGAGAGAGAGAGAGAGACCATTATCTAAATATAACTACCACCACTAATGCTAAAGCCATAAACTTCATGAATAATCAATAACTTACATAAATCCATTCAATTTCATTCAAGTACTAACTCTAGCAATAAGGAAATTTTTGACAATCCCAACATTAAATATATTCATGCTTTAGAAAAAAATTAAATTCAACACTAGTTAAGAATAAAACAAAGTAATTAGAAATAAACAGAAACTATGTAAGCGTAAGATTATTTGGTTTAATCCACCCTTCAGCCATAAAGTCCAAACAAACATTGGATGATTCTTCATAAATTTAATTCAAAAACATTTCTACCAATCACCCACATTAAAAAAAAAATTTTCAACAAAAAACAATGGTCAAGTCAGTTATAGTTGCATTAAGAACATAGATAAATATAATTCGCAACATAATATTATATCAAATAAACATTTGTTCCACCTGAATAATATCAGTTACCTTACTACTCACAATAATGACCCTTCTAAAAATAATTGCAACTGCAGAAAAAATAAAACCTACCCATTGAATGGTGAGTGTATGCCCAAAAGTATTGTTTATATAGATCACATTCATTCGGATTATGATGATGTTAAATTATATTTTGGTACAACTGCTAACATGTGGAAATTTCGCTTTCACAATTACGCTCTGTCTTTAAACAACAGTAAATACAGCAAAAGCACTGCTTTATTCATATATTATCGGAAATTAAAAAAACAAGAATCCAATTATTACCTGGAATATTGTTGCTAAAACCAAATCTTACACTGGAAAACAAGACAGCTGTAACTTATGCCTATTAGAAAAACTTGTCATTTTAAATCATATAAATAACCCTCATCTACTTAAAAAAAATGAATTAATGATCACATTCTACCACAGAAAAAAAAATACTTAAATTCTTAGACCCTGATTGATAGATTCCTCTATATGTTTGTCTCTTTCTTTTCACTCCCTTTCTTTTCCCTGTTTATATTGATAATTATAAATTAAACCCCTTTGATTTCATCATTTTGATTGCATGTGCACACATGCGTATAGATGAACACAAGCACATGCATATACACATACATACATACATAGGCACATGTACACTTATGTCTGTGTCTTGATATTAAATTACTACTTAAATGGTAAAGCTATTTTTATTCTTCCTTTCTATTTTTAGGTTATTAATTGTGGTTGGTTGGATTTATAGAATGTTTTCCTTGTTGTTTGGGTAGAGCATGTGTATGTGTTAAAGTATTTGCTTATATCACATTTCTGTTTATCTAATGTTGCATTTTCATTTAATGGTTAGTAGCTTCTTTCATCTTGTTATATATTGAGATAATTAATATTGGTGGTAGTGTGTGTGTGTGTGTGTGTGTGTGTGTGTGTATGTATGTACGTACAAACAAGCACATGTGTGTATATTTGATATTTATTTATTAACAATTTTTTTCAAGTTTATATTATATTTATTTCATTTATATGTTAATTATAATGAGTGATTAGAAGACAAAGTAAGTATTTATTTATATGCCTACATTTATCTATGATTTCAGTTTTCTTGTTTAAGAATTTATTTTGTTTTTAAAACTAACTATTCCTCTAGGCATAATTTACAATTTTTACTGTTAACACTGTTGGGGCTGCTCTTTTTATGATTTGTTCATTTGATTTTTGCTGGGAATATGGTTTTCTTTTTGGCTCCATCTATATCTTGATAGGATTGTATTGTTTGTGTATTTTCTTTTGAATGACATTTTGTGGTTATATCTTTCTTTAAAAGTTTTTCTTTGGCACTGATGTAATTCTTTTTCCTTTTTATGATAACTACATCATATATATATATATATATATATATATATATATATATTTTGATTGATTGTTAATACTTACTTTTTGGTCATAATAGGGTTAGACAAGTACACATTTGTGTTAAAAAGTGTTCAATACAATTATATTGTAGAACTTAAGTTATTTCAAAAATTCATTTTAAAATTGAAAATATATATATATATATATAATTAATGCAGAGAAGTTTATCACTTAACTGACCAGTCATGTCAAGTTTGAATTTTTGTGAGGGCACTGTTATGATGTCTTCACTCAATCTGCTCTATCTCTATCTCAATATCAAGCACTTTACTGATTTACTCATAAAATGGTATTTTGGCAAGCAGCAAAAAAACTGCATGCCAAAATACCTTTTTATCAGTAAATCACTGAAAAAACAATCTTGGTACTAGGTATTGTCACAATGCAACACACACACACACACATATATATATATATATATATATATATATATATATATATACCCTCACACACTAAAATCTGACCAAGCATGTAAATTCTTTTGATATTGTACATTTTACAAACCTCCAGTTAGTTTTGTATGAGTTATAAAAGGTTACTTCCTAGTATAGATTTCTATTACTTTTGTCAACTTGAGAATAAACGGCCAAAGTAAGAATAGCAGTGAACTGTGTTCTCCAAACAAGAGAAGCTGTAAATAAAATAAAACAACCCATTATACCTGAGGCAAAATTTATAACAAAAATTCAGTAGAATAAATCATTGATTTCTATTATATGGTACAGATGGGAAATCTTGACATATTTACTTTGATTTATCTACTTCAAAAGCACAATCCACATCAGTTTAACATTAGTATATTTAGTTAGCATTGGGGTTAATTATTGGTGAATGAATCAGAACTCAGGTACAATGAGCATAGTAAGAACAATTCTATGAAAGACAAAGTTATTTACAGTTATTTAATTTCAACATCAATAAAAGATTAAATAAATATTGATAATTAATAACAATTACACAGAAAGGAAAAAAAAGAGAGAGGTTTAGTTTGAAGTCTGTTTATAGTTCCTGTAGAAAAATGCATTAGCTGTGTAGATGAGTATGTACGTGGTGGTAGTTAGTCTGGCAGGGAGGAACAGTAGAAAAAGATAGGAAGACAAATGGACTAAAAGGAGCAGAAAAATAGTAGAAGAGCTTAAGAGAAAATGGTGTCAGCTAAAAATCCAACTCTAAAAGAAAGTAACCAATCCAAAGTTTTGAAATACTTTTCAACAGACAGCAAACAGGCCAAATCTATCTCCACACATTACATTCAGAAAGAATTATAACTAGTATACTGAGTCAATTTGAATTTTGCAAAATTTCAATATTCTTTTTTTTTGTTTTGTTTTGTTTCAACCCAAGCAAGGCAGTACTGACACTGCTGCACAGGGGGTTACAAGAGAGAAGAGTATAAAGAAAGAACACTTTGAACAGGGTGTGTCAAAGGATAAGAGAAAGATGGAAATCAGAGGATAATTGATAACAATTCATGTTGCTCTTAAACTCTTGGAAATTGTACCTATCAGGGAAGCAAATATAAGAAAAAGAGTTCCAAATGCAGGATGTGTGAGAAAAGAAGCTGATAAATTAGAAGAAGGGGTTACATTTGACTGTTTTCACTATAAAAGGGTGGGACCTAGTTGCTAGTCTAGCAGCTCAAGTAAATTCGACTAGAGGGAGCACCAGAGAGATAAGCTCGTCAGAGCAGAAGCCATGAAAAGACAAGAAAAGAAAAGCCATATTCTGAGAGTGTGAAAGTGGCTGAAGTCAAGCTGCCAAATTGAGATCAATTATATTGTAGATCCTCCTTTGAATTTCATTGAGTACCCCAATGTAAATAGCAAGAGCACCCAACCAGATATGGCAACATTATTCAATGCACAGACGAATGGTAGATTTGTATACGTGCAAGATGGATTCTGAAGAGAAAAACTTCCTAGCCCGACACAGTCACATGACCTTCCTAGCAGTTTCCTTAAAGAATAACACTTATTATTATTCTTCTTAATGAAATTAATAGTAACATTTATACTATAAATTATTATAAAATATAAAAGACAACTTTAATAACTTCATAAAGATGACGTGTTGGTAGCATTTGGTTCAATCCATTTCAAGAACTTTAATTGAATTCACTAAACTAGACCTCACATAAAATTTAGTGAACTTATTTCTCATTATAAACACATTGGTCTAATGGTAATCAAATTTAACACTTTTTTAAAGCTCAGTTTTAAAAATAATATAGCCATCTCAATATGATTATTTTAAGTGGGTTCTGTAAGAATTAAATTTATGGACATTTACTTGTGATTATTCTCTCTTTTCATGCTTTTGTTCCTGAGACAATTTCCAACAATCTTTGGAGTAGAAAAATGGCCTATTCTGGATTTGGTGTAATTATCAGACATGTCTTTAATAATTGACTTTTTTTTATTTTATACAAATTTTAAGTTTTTTTTTCAGAAAAGTCTATGAAAGAGAATGAAAGAGAGGTTAGATAGTATCCAAGAAGATAAAATAAAATAAATCAATGATAATGAAAGATAAGGTTTGTTAGAATAAAGAAAAAGTTGTTTTTCACTCTCTCTCTCTGATTACCAATCTGTAAGCTAATAAAAAAAAATTAAGAATAATAATAAACAGGTAACAAAGATGTAGTAATATCTTTTTTATGCTTTCTTTTCTTGTTGAAAATGAACAACTAAAATCCAAAAGTGGAAAAGAAGACAGCTAGATATAATTCTAGATGTCCAAATGATTCACAAATAACCAAACTTTGGCAGTCAGTGAAAATCATATTAAAATGTTTGTTTGTTTTTTTATTTTATACATTTATTTATACTTATAAGTTTGCTTTCATTGATTGGAATTTTTATTGGTACTTGTTGCTGCTGTTGATTCTGCAAGCAAAAATCCATAGAATTCAAATCCTCTAAGGTTAGAGGTCAAAGAATTTCACCACTGCCCCCAAGTTCACTAGCCAACTCACTGCAGTCAGCTCACAAGATTGCTGAACTCCATATATAGTTTATAGGCAAGGCTATCTTGGTCAGTCAGTGTCCCCAAAAAAGAAATAACAACAATGACAACAACATCATCATCAACAACAACAACAACGAAGACCACCAAAATATCAGAGTCCAGTGGGCAAGTTGTAAGCCAAATTTTGTTAATGAATATCCATTGCAGACGGGTTTTCACTCATATAATTTGCTTGTGTCTTCATCTGAAAGAAATATATATTGATATGTAAAATTGAAATGTTACCATGAAAAGAGGTCAGTTAAAACTTCAAAGAAGTGATAAAATCATAAAATGAACAGACAAATCCATAAGGAATATTCTTTACATATAAGCTAAAATGAGTTGTATAAGCTAAGTACAAATTATCTCAATTTTACATTCTGTACTTAATGATTATCAAACTGACAGAAACTGAAGCTGAACTGGAGCTAAATTAATAAAAATATATTTAAGATTATAAACAGAAAACAGATTATAGGCCTAAGTAATAAAAATAAATGGCAATTTAATATCCAAGACTGTATAAAAGATGTAATGTCTTGAAAAATAGATGTTATATGTCAAAACATGACATCTATTTTTCAAGACATTACATCTTGATAATTACATAGTTCAAAAATAGCTGTAATGTTTTAAAAAATATCAATAACTAAAGTTTTCTACATAAAAAAGGTGAGCGATAAGAAAATCCCATTAAAATCCAAACAACCCAAGAAAAAAAATAAATACAATATATGAAGCAAAAACATTTTCATTAAAATTTCTCTGAAATTGTTTGCCTAACTAGGATTTGAAATGTAAGTTTGAAAATAATATTAAAAAGTGAATATATTTCTAAATTCATGATTACATTTTGATTGTATTTTTTGTTAGGCATTATTAAGAATGATTGTTTCAGATTGGCACCTTCTTTTATAGTTTTCATCATAAAATTGATGTGCACTTTTCAGGTGATTTTGAACGTTTGGTTTTCTTTTCTTTAATTTGTTAGAAATTTCTCTGGTTGTTTGACTTTAACTAAGTTAAAACTTCGCAATTGTTCACCCCCACTTTTTTTTTTAATTGGAGTTAGTAGACCTTACTATTGCCTGGTTCACACTCCACCCACCTCTATTGAACAGGTGTAGAGGCTCATCCCTTGTTCCCTGTTTAGGAAGTGGTTTCCAGCTTTCTCTTTTCTCTCCTCAGACCTCAGTATTGGTGCTACCGTGATTTTCCTGCAAAATGTGTGGTTGCTGGCAACATCTCTTTATTGTGAGGGTACCAGGTTTTCCAGTTGCTGCTCTGACTGGTAGTTAGGAACCCTAACTCTTGCGTAAAGAGCAGCTGCTCTGATCAACAGTTGCATAACATCAGGGTTCTTGTAGTGCCATGTCACACATGGATAGGTGTTCCTGCAAGTGCTTTCCGTGGGCAACCCTGAGAACACACTTTGCTGCAGCCCGCGCTAGTTCCCTTTCAACTCCTCTACTCGAAGTCTCTCCTTACCAACAAAACTTAACATGAACAACCATATCTCAAAAAAATCTAAACCAGTCAAACTTAAATCACCTAAACCTTTTAACATTTCTTTTACTAACATCCACAGTATTCGTACGAACTTCTGTTATGTAGAATCTTACCTCCATGAAAAGTTCCCTGACATTCTAATGCTCTGTGAGACTAATCTCAACCCTTCAATTTCCTCCTCTGACTTCTCGACCCCTGGCTATCTTCCCCCTTTAAGGAAGGATTCCACTGCACATATGCATGGGCTAGGGGTCTACGTTAGTGAACACCTCCCTCTAACTAGGACGACATCTCTCAAATCCCCTGACCACCCATATATGTGTCTATGTCTGTCACTTCCCAGTTCGGTTAGCTACCTTTTCTTTCTGTACCGTTACCTCTCCTCTCCTGACTGCTCCCTCCTAGACAGCATCTCTGATAATATAGATAAGGCTACTTCCACCCACCCATTCGCGCACATATTTGTGTTTGGAGATCTTAATGCCCACCATGCCGAGTGGCTAAAAGACTGTTACTGATTCAGCTGGCATTCACTCCATGAAATTCACTATTTCACAATCTCTTATGCAAGTGGTGGATTTTCCCACCTGCTTTCCCAGCATCCCCTCAGGACACACTTCTCTACTAGATATATATCTCACCTCTGTACCTGACTCCTGCCAGGTCTCACAGCTCTGCCCTCTTGGCAACTCTGATCATGCTGTTTCCCTCAATATATCTCACCACTCTCACTCTCCACAGGAGCCTCCTACCTACAGGATTTCTTACTGCTACCAAAGAGCTGACTGGGACACATTTTGATTTCCTATGCGGAAAAGTGTTCAATCTCCCAGTTGTTGACTGCGCCTCTGAGATTCCTTCCTGGGTGCAAGCTAGCATTGATGCTTTCATATTGATCAGGAAGTTTAGTCTTAAACCTCATTCCTCCCCCTGGTTCCTCCTCCTCATTCCTCCTCCTGCCTGTTCGGCCACCATTGCCCACAGGAACCAGTACTTCCAGCTATTTCAAAAACGTGCATCTGACCACAATAGGCACCTATTTGCCTCTGCTTGTAATGAGTACAAGCGGATCCTGAATGATGCCAAGTGGTTGTTTGCTGAGAGAACAAGACAGCGCATAGCTGACTGCAAGTTTGGCTCTAAGGACTATTGGTGGCTATGTAAATGGGTGCTGAACAACAGCAAATCCTCCATCCCTCCCTTAATCAATGAATTTGAGGGCCCTCACAGCATCAGAGGACAAGGCCAAGTACTTTGCTCACAGATTATTATCCAACTCCACATTTAACTCATCTGGAGGACCCGCATTCGACTTCACTCTTAGAACTGAGGCTAAACTGAATGATGTATACATTATCCTGGCTCTGGTATCTAAGGTAATATCAAAACTCGATTTAGCAGTATCATAGAGTGTGTTTAACCAAGGTGGTTTTTTTAGATGGTGGTTTTATTAATTAGTGTTGGATTTATTTTAATTTTGCTGATGAGATTCTCCATATAAAAGGCAAAAGAAGTAGCATTTTCTTTTATATCAACTGCAAATTATTCCACTAAATAGCAGCACACTGTTCTTTTGAGCCAGTAAACCCCTACACTGTCTACCACAAATTGGGTCATGATCAATTAGGTTACAGTGAAATTTGGGAGCTTTAAACTTCATGCTTTTTTTTTTTTTAAGTAGAAACTCTTATAAAGTATTCAATTTTATACTTTGCTTAGTAATTAGACTGATTGATTAGTTTTATGACACATCAACTCAGGTGGATTATTTAATGCTGAAGAAGATCTTCAGGTGAATAATTAAGAGTTATTTTCTATTCGGAGCAGTAGATTATATAGGGGAAAAATTCCTTTGAGGCTTTTGCAGGAGAGGGTGAGTGAGTGAGATTGTATAAAATTGGTTGCAAAACAATGGAGGTAAGCAGGTTAAGATTTTTAAAATATATTTTTTCCGATAGAGCCCAATTTCTTTCATTTATGATGTTATTTGTATTTTCAAATAGATCCTCTTAAGTTATCCAATTTATAGTATTTGTTTCAAGTTTGCTGAAAGTTATAGCAATTTAGTTGTATGTATTTAACTCCTCATTTTTTAGTAGATGTTGGTGGGTTTGTATGTGTGTCCTAAACGGAGTCTGGCTCATACACCTCCCTTCTCTCTCATTATATTGGTTGGATGTTGTGTAATTTGTTACTTTGACAGTTATTCCATAATTGCTGCCATTTTTCTGTAATGGTCCATTTTGTGGTGGGTCAGAAGTCAGTAAGTGGCACGTTTACATTTGAGAGGGCTATGTTTGGCAATTCCTTTGCCATTTTGTCAGCTTCCCCATTTTCTTATATGCCAATATAGCTTGGTACCCAGCATAAGACTATTACGTTTTTTTTTCCTATAGTGTCAATCCTATTTAATAATTTATTTATTAAGGAGTTTTTATTATTCAGAGCTGCGAGTACAGATAGAGAATCTGATAAGATGATGAACCCATCTGACCCACTGGATTCTATAATATCTAAAGACAAGTGTATGGCTGAGGTTTCTGCACTGAAGATTGAGGCTTTGTCAGGTAATCATTTCTGCATTGTTATACTGTTAAATATAGCAGAACATACAACTCTATCCAAGATTTTAAGACAGAGATGTATATGTGTTTATAATTTGGTTGTGCTTGTAAGATACTATGGATTTCTTGTATTTAGAGTTAAAGATACAATGGTAGGCAGCATTAGTTCAGCAGGATTTGAGTTTTAGATAATATTGTAGTGCCAGTTTTGCTTGTCCTAATTTTAATGGGGCCTCATGTGCTTCAGAATACAAAGTTTTTATGGGTGATGTTTTGAAGGCACTCAGAGCCAATCTCAATGGTGAGTGGGGTCAAAGATTTTTATGCAGGATTTCTGAATTAAACCACATAAAAATATTTTTAGTTCAATTTGGTTCATATTAGTTCTATGTAATTTCAGGAGCGATATTTGATCTGTTCCCCAGTCAGTGTTAGCCACAACCTGCAGTAATTGTATGTCTTAAAGCATTTCTGTTTTAAGTTGGAAATGAAAGTAAGTTTTTTACCAAAAATGATAACCAGAAATTTATGTAAGTCAGTGATTTCAACTTCTGTTCCTTAAGTCTAAGAATTGGATCACTGTACATTTTTTCAGATTGCTTGCAAAAATGAAGTGGTGTATAGATGTAAGTGATAATGGGGCTATTTCAAAATATTGTCCTGATAATTTACAGCCTGCAGATTCTCTAAATTCTCTCTCAAATTCCTAATAATGGAATGTAGTTGATTTTTTTAAGTTGTTTTTTGCTCTATGTGTTAGCTAAAAAATGCTTATGCTATGAATATCAAAGTTGAATTAGGAATCCTATTACTTTGATGTCAAAGTTGTAATTTATAAGTTATGCTCAGATTACAAACAATGAACAGTCTGTTTCTTAGCAATATATATTATCTTCTTTTTCTTTATTGAATTATATTGATGATTTTATGAAATCCATATAATCAGCTAGACAAGACAGAAAGAAAGACATAACAATATGCTCCCCTGAGTTCAATTCAAAATTTCTGAAATTTTACAGAAATCAACAGAGACCTGAAAAGGTTTGGAGTATCCTGATTTTAAGCATTGTAATAAAAACAACAAAATGAGGATGCTGGTTCAAAAGAACCACTGAAATATTCTATTGCTCTTGAAATAGAATAATATCAGTATCTATAAGTATTTTATTTTTTTTAAAAATCATTACTTTGTACTAAATTTGTGTCTTTAAGAGCTTTTAGTTACAAAAGAATGTCAAGGTTATTAAACTACTGTTCGAAAGATATACCAAGCTGTGCATAGTCCATTAAATTATAAAAATGCCTTTTATAATGATTCTATCATAAAAGAAAAACTTATCTCATTAATAACAAAATGTGATAAAGTTTCTATAAACATTACTTTTTCTATAAAATAACATAAAATAATGATAATGCTAGCTTCTGATATATGCAAATCATGAAACTCAGAGTTGACCTTCATTAAGTTTTTTTTTTTATAATTATATCGCCCCAAGCAAGGCATTTTACTGCTACTGTTTTGCAGGGGGTTATATTGGAGGAAAGTTATGAGAAAGAGTGACAGGTTATAGGGGGTGTCAGGAAGTGGGTAAGAGAAGGATGAGAATACTGATGAGAGTGGTGTGGATGGAGAAAGGAGCATGAGAGAGAGGATGCAGTTTAGTGAGATAAGAGATGACTATTGACTTTATATTTAAATTCTTGGAGATTGTAGCTGTCGGGGAAGTAAATAAATGGAAGGGAATTCCACAGGCAGGAAGTGCAAGAAAAAAGCTGCTGGAGTAGAATTTGCATTTACAATTTATTAGTTTCACAGTAAATGAGTGGGATCTAGTTGTGGCTCGAGTAAATCTATATATATTGTGAACTTTATTATTTCTGATGAGATATTTTTCTCTTAATATTCATTTTACAAAATAAAGGGTAAAATATTGATTTTAGAAATTTGTTTGCTTAATTCTCATATAATAAAAAATGAATAAGGTAATGGTGATTGAAAATTAGATTAGAGTTAGACTAATATCTATCTAGAGAAATGGAAACCTTGCAAAGGTGGCAAAATATCACACCATACATTGAAAAGGTAACAACATATAATGAGTGTCTTTACCTGTGGAGAGATAAATGGTATAGTGGTACCCTGCATAATGTCAGGATTGAGTAACAAGGGGACTGTACTAGCTGTAGCAGTTGGTGATGTAGTACCACAACTCACTGTCATTGTGTCTGTAGTTGAACTGTTGCGGGCAGTCACACTGGGTAATGGAGGATGGAGAATGTAAGTTGAAGTCACTGGTGAACTGGTTTCACTGACCAAAGGGCTACTTGGTCTGGGGGATTTACCAATGCCTATAGTTGAAAATAAAAACACAAACAAATGTGAGAAATATTGGAGAAAAAAAAAAGACACATGATTCCTATTTATTTAACCAATAAAATTCAAGGGGTGATGCTACTTAAATTTGGCTTATGAAAATCTTTTAAATGAAGCTGAAGCTAAGATTTGTTTCTTTTTAAGACACTATTTAAAATACAATAAAATCTATAGAAAAAAAAAAAATCAGACAACTTAGGGGAATCAAAGAAAAATATTAAAAGAAAAGGGTTTTAACTGCTTCATCAATAAAACAAGTTTAAATGCAATGTCAAATATCTCCCTGATTTGCATTTTTCTCTTATCCTTTCTTTGACATCTCCTGTATTTTTTTCTTCTTTTCTCTCACTGTAACCCCCTGTGCACCAGTGGCAATCTTGCTATGCTTTGGGTAAAACAATTAGAAAAAAAATATTTTGGAATTTAAATTGTTAACTACCAAGAATCATTTACTTGATTATATAAAGGACTAATCACATTCATGTCAGCAATAAATAAGATATCAAGTAATGAACCTACCAAAAGTATTTTTATATGATATGCACTTTTTACAAATATTTTAAACCTAAAGTTAGGAATGCATACAATGAGAACTAAATATTAACTTTTTTCAGACACTTGCATTGCCATATTTAGGATAGTATGATTTTTAATTGATTGATTGACTTTACGGCAGATCAACCTTTCTGGTTATTTACTGCCAGAAAGAGTTTTTGTTGAACTTTTATAGGGAATGGTTTATTTAGATGTGTAGGGATAGAACTTGTAATAGGTAAGATTAGAGAATGATTAAAAGGGTTGTCATTCAAGGTTAGTGTATATTTAGATTGGGGTTATTCAATTTTGTTATATATGCTGGCCTCTTTCAGATATTCAAATATTTTGCTTTTGTTTGTATGGAGAAAAATGTCTTTCAGGTTTGTCTCCTTATAATATTTTTGACAAATTTTTTTGTAGGCCAAAGCAGTTTGTTAATATGTGTCTTATTGTGAATGGCACCTGGCATGGTATGTAATATGGTGGTTCTTCCTTTTTAAGAAGGTAAGAGTGAGTAATGTGAGAATTACCTATTTGGAGTCTTGTTATTATCACCCCTTCTTTTCCAGATATTACAATGTTGTGACTTTCCCCTACCTGTTCTTTTATTGTATGCAGTTTGTTCCTTGTAAGAATGTTCCATAGGGCTTGTCACTTATTTGTTATATATTTGCTGGTTGTTGGCTTATGGTCAGTAAAGGGGATTTTATCATTTCATGGCTTTAATTATAACACATTCTTTGCTGCTTGGTTGGTCGGCTCTTTTGTTTCTGTGTATGCCTACATGGCTGGGGATCCAGCAGAAGATGAGGTCTTTGTTATTACACTGATTTTGTTTAAGAGGTTTTCATGTTGAAAGTTAGAAAGTACATTGGTATGCTGGGTTGTTTGGGTATGACTTTAGCATTAGATAATATTGTAAGGCTAACTTTTCTCGCCTCAGTTTTAGCGATGCTTCATTGGCTTTTATGTATAGGTTGTCAACAGACGTTTTGTAGGCTCCTAAAGCCAATCTTAGCCCTGTATGGTGAATGAGGTCAAGCATTTTTATATATGATGTTTGGGTTGATCCATATATGAAACAGCCATAGTCAAGTTTTGAGCACACAAGCAATTAGTATAGTTTGAGGAGGGTTCTTCTGTCTGCTCCCCAATCAGTGTGGGCTTCTTTCAGTAGGTTTATAGCTTTGTTACATTTTTTACTTCAAGTGTTTAATATGTAGAATAAAAGTAAGTTTACTATTAAATATAATGTCTAGGAATTTGTGTTCCTTGACAACTGGTATTTGGCTTCCATTCAGTATTAATTCAGGGTTGTTGTACATATTTCGGATTCTGCAAAAGTGCATACATTTAGTTTTTGTTTGTGATAAGGTGAAACAGTTTTCATCTATCCATTTTGTTATTTTACTTATACAGAGTTGAAGTTTGTGTTCTATTGTTGGAATGTACTTAGACTTACAGCATATCAAAAAGTCATCCACATAGAGGGAACAGTCTATTCCTGAATTAAGATTTTTTATTATATTGTTGATTTTAATATTAAAAAGTGTTACGGACAAGATACTTCCCTGCAGGACTGTTTTCATGTTCCTTCAGATGAGAGGGTTGTACCTATTCTTACTCTGAAGTGCCTACTCTAAAGGAAATTTGTAATGAAGATTGGCATTCTACCTTTCAATCCAAATGCTTTTAAATCCTTTGTGACACCATACTTCCATACTGTGTCATAGGCTTTTTGGATGTCAAAGAAAATTGCTGTCAGGTGTTTTCTTTTTTTTTTGTTTTTAAGTATGCTTCTCTGATGAAAGTTTCCAGGCAGATGAGATGATCTATTGTACTTCTACCCTTTCTGAATTCAGTTTGGAAGTTTCTTATGAGTTGTTCTGATTCTAGATGCCAGCTTAGTCTATTGTTTATTATTCTTTCTAGTGTTTTACTTATGCAACTTGTTAGGGAGACTGGTTGGAAATTTGCTGGATCTAATGGGTCTTTTGTTTGTGTGTCATTTTTGTCTGGTTTTGCTGTATTAAATTTGGGAATTGGTATTATATTAGATTCCTTCTAGGAACTAGGTACATTTCCATTGATCCATATTTGGTTGAATATTTCGAGTAGGTATTTCAGTGATACTTCAGAGTTTTTCCAGAAGTTCATACGGGATTTCATCAGGTAGTCAGTTCTGGGATCCAGTAGATGGTGTTCTGCCTCTGAAAGGTTGGAACACAGGCCTCTCACATTAGTGTAAGAGATTGTGAACCTGTGGTTTACTTTTGTTTTTATGAGGTTGGGTTTAAGTGTTGGCAATAAGGTGTTTGGTAGAATCCTAGGTAGTGAGACAGCTATGGATATGTGTTGTGGTGCAGTGGATATTGGCTCAGAATGAGAAATCCGAGCAAAGTTTGAATTCCAGTTGAATTTGTTGCATTCACTTGCACACAAATACCCTTGGTAAAGGTATTAATCCATTTCTTCTCCCTCCAGCTATGGGTTGAATAGCAGGACAAATTAGGTTCTATAGCCTAGGTTAGCAACCAGTCTACTGCAAAAAAAAATGGCAACCTACTGCAGGAAAATCTACTGTCTAGTCAGTCATGGTTCAAAAAAGATATGATTGCCCAAGCGTGTATCATGTATGGCACTAATCTGAAACAGCTACACTCACAGGAGATGTTGATGTCTATAAACTGGATTGAATCATCCAGAGTTACTGCCATAACAGTATCCTTTGATATAACATCAAGAGGACCCACCAGAAACTATTGTGTGGTCGAAAATCTATTCACAAAAATGGCAGTACAAAAGGCCTGATTATATACAAATATAGATAGAATAGCCACCTTTGAATTTACTCAAATGTTCAGATCCCCGACTATCAGGTAGATAACGCCAAAACCAAAAAACATTTCCCTCCAGTACACTTAATGAAGGGACAAATAATCCAGAAGAAAAGATACAGGTTTGACACCCTGTGTCTACATGTCATGTCATGTCTACCCAGAATTCAAAGCAACATAATTCCTCCTTAGGCCAGCAACATTATACCAGCCTAAGAGTATAGGAACCAAGAAAGCTTACACATATATGAGAACTAAAAGACCCAATGTATATTTAATCTCTTGCCTTGCCCCCTTAACTAAAGCAGATTTTTTCCCCTCACCTACTTTATCTAATATTGACTGCTACTAGTTGGGGCTCACTCTTTTAAATTGTACTTACCAGAACTTATGCTGTTTTAAACCTCTACCCAGTTTTATTGTAAACCTTATTTGTAATATATGTAAATAGATTTTGTTTTAGTTTGTAAATGTAATTTCGTTTTTCCCTGCCTTTTTTGGAGCTAATACAGTTCTTTGTAGTTTATGTTATGCAACCCATAACAATCAGAGTTTTGTACCATAATTATTATAGAGTAGAAAATATTAGAACAATTAACATTTGAAAACTATGTCACTTGATGCATCAAATGATATTATGTTTTAGTAATATCAATTTTTCTTATGACAGAACCAAAAACTGATAATTCTAATCACATGAACATTTTTTCTAAATGAAAATTAAAGGAAAATTTAATTTTTGGTCAAGAAAATAATTCCTTCAGTTTATAAATTTTTAAAAACTGAGTTGTGCTGAATGAGTTTAACAATAACATCATGATGTCATTGAGTTAAGACATATGAATTTTGCACATGTAGATAGGATTGGACTGAGGTTTGCTTTGCTAAGGTTCTTTTTAGGATGACTAGAAGGTGTTTTCCTAATAAGAAAAGTTCTACTATAAAACAAGTTTTACAAGTGATTTTCTCTTGGAATGGATTGCCTAAAGTCATGCATCCAACAAAGCTATCAAATTTCATCATGAAAATTGATGTTGTTGAATACAAAAAATTGATTGTAAATCTTATAAAAATACCTACATACTACCCAAATCTTATGAATAGTGCAAACAATTAAAATAGGGTTTTGAGCCTTCTTTTTCCACAAGAACAAACAGGAGTCATTTTTACTTCATTTATTGTTTAGTTACCACACAATTCCTTAAAGTTTAAAAAACAAAGTCTATTGTGTGTTTTCATGAGGGTACATTAAATTCATAAACCCTTGACCATGACTAATCTCATGTATGAGCAAATGTGGTATATAAAATTAAAAAGAAAAATTCAGCATCAGAAAGTGCAAATTGTATCCATGCAAGCTGGTAACAACAAAGCTCTCATTTCAAGAAATGGACTTGGTGCTTTGATTAATACAAATCAAATCAAATCAGATCTAATGTTGAATCACTAGAAACAATCAATAATAATGATGATCACGAAGATGTCAATTTTAATAGTGGAACCTTTAATACATGTCATGGTCAAGAACAAGAAATTCAATCAGGATGTTGTTAGAAAAATGTGAATACCTAATTATTTTAGATATTTTATCAATTTACTAAAGACTTATAAGTAGCTAATTTTAAACTAGTGTCAATTATAATTTCAGTGCATTGAAAACCTGAGGAAAAAAGAAAAGCCTACCACTATCAGAAGTCTGAGAACTTGGAGAATCTGGTGAAGGTGGCATTGCAGTCTGCACTGGTTGTATTTCATCATTAGGAATAACCACAACTTTTTCCAAGCTGACACCACTGCTAAGTTCAACTTTTCTTGAAGAATCTGGAACACAGACTGAAATACATTTTTTTTAAAATTTAGATACAAAAGAATCCAAAATGCTATGCAAACAAGATGAAAAAAAAATTTAATTAGATTTATTCACCAGAACAGGATTTTGTTTTATACAATCAACTCATGAAAAAAGTCTTCAAAGAGACAAACTTTCATAAGTTTTCAATAAAGAAAAGTGTAAGTCCATTTTAATTTCTTATTACTGAAATACAAGTTTAAAAAATGCTTTTTAAAAGTATTTTTTTCAGTCAAGAAATCTATTTGATATTCTAATCAACTAATTATTAATTTAAACACATAACAAAATAAAGAGGTGCTGAAAAGTAACTGAGCTAACCAAATAAAGGAGATAGGGTCCATGAAATGTACATACTATTCCACATATTCACTTGATACTACAATACACTTGGACGATCATTTATCAATTTCTTTAACCAAATATCCAAACAATTCTTAGGTTTGGTTACTTAAATGCAGCACTGCTATAGCTATCACATCTGAATCATTTCAAAATGTCCTCTCTTTTAAATTCCTTTTAAGATTCAGAAACTAAAAATTGCTAGAGCAAAATCTGGTGTGTAGGGAGGATGGTTTATACACTCATACTCCAAATTCTTCAAAATATTCATTGTCTTGCCAGCTCTATGAGCAGGTGCATTGTTCTGTCAAGAAAGAACACCTTCCCATAGATTGTTTTTCTTTCAATGCCTCCTTTAATCAGCATAAGAACTTAGAGTAGTACAGTATGCATTAGCAATTTGGGTCTGAAGATTGTCCTCAAAATACCTTTACTTATCAAAAAACATGAACATTATTTTTCCTGCTAACTTGTGGGTCTTGAAGTTCTTCTGATATAGAGAACTGAAAGGCTGCTAATATGTGAGCTGTCATTTGGCCTCCATGCCATAGTGATGTAAACCTGTTTCATTAACATTGACAAGTCATTCTAAAAAATGACCACTAGATTGCTGAAAATGCAGTAAAATCAACTAGACTATCATTTATTTTAGGCATTTTTTTTTTATATACAAAAATTTATATATCATTATCCAATATATACATATTTTTAAATCGTATCACCCCGAGCAAGGCAGCAACACCACTGATGTGCAGGGGGCTACTTAATAGTGAGAAGATTGGAAAAGAGAAAGCCAGAAACCACATCCTAAACAGGGAACAAGGGATGAGCCTCTTAACCTGTTCAATAGACGTGGGTGGAGCGTGAACCAGGCGATAGATAGATCTATCTACTCCAATTGAAAAAACAAAAAAACAAAACAAAGTGAGAAGATTGGAAAAGAGAAAGGCAGAAACCACATCCTAAACAGGGAACAAAGGATGATAATTTTCTGCTACCTAATTGGTTGGCAGAAGCTTTTTACCCAACTGCTCATGAATTATAAACCTAATGTATTCTCTGGACATCTCTAAGTATCTCAGTAATTCTTTTGGCCAAGATTTACTGATCAACTTTAATTAGATCATGAGCATGATCATCAATTTCATGAGTTGACACTGTTCAAAAGCCCACCCATAATAGTATAATGGGCACTTTCAATCAATGTTTGCATCCTACACTTATGTATTTCATTTGGCATTTTCATCTACAGTAACTGGACCTTTGTGAAAGCTTAGATTTCAGTACTTGAAAATAACACTTTCTACTGATTTGATCTGAAACAAATTCAAAAAGAAGTGCAAAGAGTCTGTGAATTGATACTTTACACTAAAAAAGAATGCTCTTTCCACTAACAAAGGTAAAGTAATATTAAGATTTAGAAAAGTATGTTGGGTCAAGATCTTTTCAGCAATCTTTGTACAGGGTTCCAAAACTAATTAGATTGTTTTAAAAGGAAAAGAAAAGGACAACAACTACTTTTGGGTATCAGCAAATGAAACAAAATGAATGATAGAAAATGCAAAAATAAACCTTTCATCTTTAAGTGTGTATTAAACATTTTCTCCTTTAGATAAGAACTAAATTTTACCTGGTTCCTGAGGTTTAAACAATTCCTCTCGCAGATGAGGTAAAAAGGTATCAATACGATCCCAAGTGAGTTTCCACAATTGGGAGTCAGTGGTATCAGGCTGAAAGATTCCTGCTGTGTCCATGACCAACAACATGTTTTTCAAGGATTCTGGTATAGCTTCAGACTGTAAGAAGACAACCATGAAATCATCTATCATGATATTTGATTAAAATTTATATTGTAAACTAAGTGCACCAATAAAACTGTATGCTTCATTTCATATTCTCAACATGTATTAATGTGTGGGCAATGTAGCTGTCAATGATATAAAAATTGGTTATGGCAAGCAAAGTGCAAATTCCAAATTAGTCTGTTATGTTCACTTTTCATTGAGAAAATCATGAACATCTCTTCTCACCCACCCCAACTATGACTTTATAGCAAAACTTTATAGCAAAGTAAACTTGGTTTTCTAGCCTTGAATAGCAGCAAGTCTAGGAGAAAGACTGGCTCTGAATTAGCAATTCATTCACAAGAATTCTGGCAATTCACAGATAAAAAAGAAATGGAATCTGTAAAGAGCTATGATTCCTGAGAGGAAATTTCATGAAAAATAATAAATATATTTCCTTTCAAACATACGCACTGTAATGTGGGCGCTAGAGGATGTCGTCAGTGGTGTCATTGCGAGGATCACTAGGGGTTTTCGGGTCTTTCAACATCATACCCCCCTCACCGCGCCAACCCGACCAGAGAATCAGTTTCTGGCCCACCCTCGATAAGCATTTCAGACACTGGAAAATTACATTTAGGCCCGGTACAAAACCTTGCAAATGCTTCTGATTGGCGACAGTCAGAACCACTTTCCATTTAGAGGCGAAACGTACGAGCTTGTCCGAAACATTAATTTAAACACAGAATTTCGGGGAATTTTAGGTAACAATTTGTTTTGGAATCCAGGCACTCTCTCTTTTGATCCATAACCAATTAGCTGTTCTTTCCACTGTTTCAGTTATGGACTTGAGTGCTTTCCTTTTTTTTTTTACACTCATTATCCCAATATCTGTTAAGGCTTTGCATAAGGACCTTGCTGCAAATCCTCTAGTCCCCACTTCTATAGGAGTGCAGCTAGCCCTCCAGCCTTTAACACTGCAACTCTCCAGCAGTTTGTCATATATATATAAAAAATAAATCTAACTCCAACTTGCCCTGATGATCCGTTAGGTGAAACCTAGGTAGGTCTGTTGGCTCTAAGTTAGATTTATTCTTATTTGTTTGCCTTCTTACCCTGACAAGCCGTAGGGTGAAACCTAGGTAGGTTTGTTGGCTCTTACTTAGATTTATTCTTTCTTTGTTGCTCTACTATTGTACTGAACGCTTTAGTGTTAGGGTATTCATCTCAGGGTTTTTTCTTTCCTACGAGTATTTGACATATGCTCATGTACTTCGTTTGTTTCTTTTTTTACTTCCCCTCCTTTATCCTCCAAGTTTGTCCTCGGTGGGTTTTTCATCACAAACTAAACTATAGTATAACAATTACTAATATTAGCATTATTATTTTTGTTACTCTTATTATTATTATTATAATATATATATATATATATATATAATAATAATAATAATAATTATTATTAAACCGACTCTGCGTGTATTCTAATCTCAAAATTTTATAGAAGGGACTTTCTAAGACCATGAATGACCAGCAGAATCTAAATCCGTTATTGTCCTCGGCTATAAAGCTTTGGGCAAAGAGGGGGAAAAAAAAGAAAACTGCGTGGGACCGACAATACATACGGTTCCTCCCAGTAAAAAGAAAAAAAACCCTCTAACGGAACAAACAACCAGAAAAGAAAAGTGCTCGATACACACAACCGAAAAGTATATAACTAGAAGGCAGTAACGCAGAGCAAACACACTAACAAAATAGCAAGATCGCCAAGACCTACCGCGGTTTCGCACAACGGCTCGTCAGGGTCTGACGAGCCGTTGTGCGAAACCGCGGTAGGTCTTGGCGATCTTGCTATTTTGTTAGTATATATATATATATATATATATATAGATATATATATATATATATTTATTTCTGCAACCTAGGTTTCAACCATTCAGTATCTTTAGGTGATATTTGTCTATATTTCTGAGATGAGGTGGTATTTACACCATTTACATTATTCAGACTATTGTCCTCATCTTGGTTTATATTTGTACAATGTTTTGGCCATAGTACATCCCAGCCTTCTTCAAGAATTTCAAACCAAACGCTTTATTATGATCACTGGGGTATATCATTCTCATTCCTAAGTTACTTGTTCACCACTGCTGTAGCCTAGTATTGAACTACCAACTCTTTGGGTCAAGTCACTGGAACTAATCAACGTCTATATCCACTGGGCCATGTGTTCTTAAGGAATAACTGAATTTCTGGTACTTATAAACCTAGTGTTCAGTAACCATTTTTTTTTTTTTTACCGGAGTTCATATTGCAACTGGAAACCAGTAATATAGAGTGCCAGAGAAAATTATTAGTGCCAAAAATTCCAATATGAGTTCTGGTAAAAAAAATTATAGAGAAAATTATTAACATCAAAAATTGCAATAAGCTGAAATCTAAATGAATTTAATCTATAAACCTCATAAACTTCAATAACCCAGAATAATGTTACTGAGCTTTTACATTAAATCTTTTGTCAAATCTGTTAATGTTGACAAAGTTTTTTTTTTTTCACGTACTGCAATGGTGTAATGAAAACTTATGGAGAATTAAATTGTCACGTTTCTTCATTGACAAAATATCTAACAGTGATTGTGAATGATACTAGCAAGAGTGACATAAATTTTAAAAGTTTTGTTATGTATGTTTCAGATTCATAATATCCTTTTAAAAAAAAAATACAATATTAAAACTATAAAATTAAGCTTCTTTTATTCCAGTATTTAAATTATAAATGGTAGATTTGATATGTGTCTGTAACTAAGCAATCTTCATCTTTTAAGAAACTTACCAAGAGATCACTGCCTTCTTTGTGCATATATTTGTCCATAAAGTCCAAGATAGTGAGCCAGAGGGCTGTAAATGTACTCAAAGAGAGTAGAGGAGTTAGGTGCTGAAGGAAGACCTGTAAGGAAAAACAAAATCGTTTTTTCTTAAAGAGCATGAAAATCATACACAGGTTAGTAGAGAAAAATAGCTGATGTTTATTTCTTGTAAAATGAAAGTTTTTAATAAAAAATAGTTTGTTTCAAAAACTAAAAAGGTAAATACTTGTGTAGGAAAACAGCAGAATAAGAAAATAAAGTAATATGAAAAACTTAGCAAAGAATTTATGGTTATATATCCAAACCTGTGCATAAATTGAAATGACCTTTCTTTTGTGAGGATTTAAGATTTTAATGAATGGGTCCAAGATAATGCTAATCTCAAGGGGACTTACTTTACACAACAATGTTGATGCTCTGACCCTTGTCTCTTCCATCCCTGAAGGATCTTGATTGTTGATATTACTTAATAATTTGGTCAGCAGTGGGAACAAAACCTACAGAAAAAAAAAAAACCTGACAAAATTACTAAAAAGAAGTGACAAGATCAAAAATTTCAAATTCAACTAGTGAGATACAAATTTATCAAAAAGTTATCCAACTATTTTGATGAACAGAAAACTATAAATGTCAACCTCTTTTGCCTATCAGGTTGTTTATTTTTTGTCACTATTGATTAATTGCAACTTTGGTAAAATATGTACAAATATTAGGTTCTACATGAAAAAGACGTTTCTGAAAATTGTATGTGATCTTTTCAATGTATTCCACAAGATGACAGAATTCAATATATTTTATTCCCCTTTATCTATTTCTACATCTAATTCACTTATTTTGTTGGTTGGTTGTTTTGCTTTTTAACAGCACATCAACTTCTCTGGTCATTTAGTGCCAATGGTGTTATTTGGGAATTGTTTTGTGTGAATGATTGTTCTTGGAATCTTAATGGGGGAGTTACTTGGTATAAGCTATTGTTTTTTTTTAAATGAGGTGGATATTGTTTTATTTTTAGATTTTCCAGTATAGGCCAATTGTTTTCAAAAAATTTAGAATGTTTTATATTTGTACAGTGCTGAAAAGTTTTTTTAGGTCATTCGCTTGGTAATATTGGGATCTTGTTGTTTCAAGGTCCTTGCATTCAATTAGAAAGTGTTCAACTAAGAAAGGTTCATGGTAGGGTATACATATCGGAGGATCTTCCCTTTTTAAAAGGTAGGAGTGGGTAATGAAGGTATGTCCTATTCGTAGCCGGGCCAGGATTACTTCTTCCTTTCTCTGTTTCCTGTATCCCTGTTGCCATTCACTGACGGTAGGGGATATGTGGTGTAATTTATTGTTTGGGCAGTTGTTCCATGATTCTTGCCACTTGGTGTTTATGTATTTTTTGATGGTTTGTTTGAGGTCTGTGTAGGGTATCTTTGTATTAGATTGTTCCATCTCCAGGGCTTGTTTTGCTGCTGAGTCAGCCTTTTCATTACCTTTTATGCCTGTGTGGCTTGGGATCCAGCAAAAAATAAGGTTTGTACTACTTGATAGTAGGGTTATCTTATTTAATAATTTGTTTATAAAGGGGTTGTATGTGTCTTGGTTTTTTAATGCTAGAAGTGTAGTCTTTGGTGGGTTTTGGTATGGGAATGATCGTGGCTGTTTTCCATGGTAATGGAATTCTTCCACTTGCCCAAATATTGTTATAGATTTTTAGTAAGTAGTTTAGAGATGGCTTTGGGAGTTGGTTCAGGAATTTGTAATGTATTTTGTCTGGGCCCACAGTGGGATCTTCCAAATGCTTCTTGTAGCTCATGGATAGAGTATGATTTGTTGTAGTATTCTTCATTTTTGGATTTAAAGTTTATTTTTTTATGTTCTTTTTCCTTTATGTTTTGGAATATTGGTGATTGGTTTTGGTGGGATGAGATATTGGCAAAATTTTCTGCAAGGAGGTTTGCGATTTCTTTAGTGGTTGCCATTGTGTTATTTTGGATGAGGTGTTTTAGTGGGTAACTTGTTTTTCCCAGTTATTTTGTGAATCATCTTCCATACTGTTTTGGTTTTGTGTGTTAGTATTTAGTTTGGAGACAAAATTCTTCCATGTTGTTCTTTTGGCCTCTTTTATAGTTCTTGTTTGAGCTCTTAGTTTTTTATATTTTATTAAGTTTGGTGTTGTGGGTTCTTTTTGGAAGGTTTTCAGTGCTGAGTGGCAGGCCCTGACTGCTTCTTTGCAATCATTGTTATACCAGGGTTTGTTTATTTTGGTTGGGGGTGTAGATTTTGGTATACATTCTTGGGCAATTTCTATGAGTGTTTTTGTGAAATGAGAGGTGTGGTCTTCTTGATCAGTATTTGTGTCTGGGATTAGTTTGTTTTGGCATATTTTTTTAAAATTTTGACCAGTTTCCCCTGTATAGATTCCATCATGGTTTTTTTTTTCCTCGGGTTCAGTGCTGAGTTCTTCCAAAATGATTGGGAAGTGGTCGCTTCCACATGGTTCTTTGTGAACTTGCCATTTGTATTTGAGGGCCAATGAGGGCTCCCGATTGTTAAATTGATAGCCGAGTAAGTGCCAGTTCCTGGGTGTAAATAAGTGGGTGATTGGTTGTTGAAAAGGTATAGGTTTTATTTTGTGGATTAGGTTTTCAATGATGGTACCTTTTTTGTTGGCTTTATCACTGCTCCATAAGGTATTGTGACTGTTTAGATCTCCCAGGAGGATGTATGGTTTTGGAAGTTGGTTTATTAGATTGTTAAGTTCTGTTTCGTGGGGTGTGTCATTAGGTAATATGTAAATTGAACATATTGTTAGATTTTTATGTAGTGACACAGATACAGTAGTTGCTTACATGATTGTGTTTAGTTTGATTTGTCTTTGTGGGATTTTGTTATTAATTATTATTGATGTGCCACCAGATGCTTTGAGGTTGTGGGCATGTGTGTAATTGTAGGATGCATAATTTTTTATTTTAATGGTGTTGTTTTCTTTTAAGAGGGTTTCTTGTAAGCAGATTACTGATGGTAGTAGTATAGAGATGAGGATTAATAATTCTTGGTAGTTAGCATTTATGCCTCTGATGTTCCACTGCAGGATTCTGTTATTTGTTGTAGGTTTGTTAGTCATGATGCGTTATGGGTTTTGTAGTTGGGGTCAACTGTTTCTGGACTTTTGGGTTTTAGTTCCTCAGTATCCATGACTTCCAGGCTTTCAAATCTATTTTGTCTTGGGCTCGAGCTCGTTTGGGTTCGTGTTTTTGATGAAGGGTGGTGTCTTGTTTGCTGGCAATTTTTTCCTGGGGATTCTTTTTGGTTTGTCTGTATGAGGGGTTAAATTTGTCTGGTTGGCTTTTATGTTTTTATTTGGGGTTTTTAAATTCTTATTTTCCTGTTCTATATCCATTTCTTCTGGTGTTATGTGTTTGCTTTCTACATTGTTTTGTCCTTGGAAGAGACTTGGATCTTGCACATTTTGGAAGGTGAGGTTGTGTGGTTTCCATAGTGGTTGGTTCACAGGCCTTGTTGGGGAGTTTTTGGATTTCCTTTGTTTTGGCTTCATTTGTGCTGGGTTGTTCGTTTTTATTTGTTGTTTGAGTGTCTAGGTTTGTTTTTAGATCAGATATAAGGGATTTTAGATCTTTCAATATGTTTCTTAGTTCTGTTAGTAGGTTTGGTGTTTCTGGGAGGTGGTTTAGAACATTGTTGTTTTGTACTTTGTTTGTTGGGTTATTGTTGCATATGTGTTTTTTGTATTATTTGTTACTTCTTTACGGGCTTCTTGGAAGCTTATGTTTTTTTTGGTATTTGTATATTAGTATTTCTTTTTCTTGATTGTATATCTTGCAGTTTTTTTATTGAGAGGGGTGGTTTTCATGGCAGTTTGTGCATTTGGCTTCATTAGGACAGTCTCTTTCTTGGTGGTTAGGCTTTTTTTGGCTGCAATTTCTGACATTGATCTTTATGGTGCCCGAACTTTTGACATTTGTAGCATTGTAATGGATTAGGTATGTACTGCTCTACCTTGGTTCTTTCATAACCAATGTTAATTGTCATAGGTATTTGAGTGGAGTTAAATGTTAGTATGTACACGTTTGTACATCATTTTTTGGGGGCTGAGATTCTTTTAACGTCTGTGACCCCTTGGTCTTTTAATTCATTTTTTATTTCTTCTGTGGAGCATTCAGAGATTACTTTATTTCTTATTACTCCTTTGGAAGAGTTTAAGGTTCGGTGGGGATATGCTCTGATGTTTGTCTTGTGTAGTTTTTGGAGTTGTAATAAGGTTTTAGCCTGTTTTTAATTTTGGACTTCTACTAGAACTGTGCCGTTTTTTAGTTTTTTAACATTTTGGGGGTTATTTTGTTTGATAGGATTTTATGGATTAGGAAGGGTGATAATTTTGTTAGTGGTTCATTTGTAGTAGCTTCTAATACTATAAAGTGCGGGAAGTTTTTTTCATTGTAGTCACTGTCGGACTCTGTGTCCATTTCTATGTGAGGTCTCTTGGTATTTTTCATTTTGCTCATATTAAGTTTTGGAGGGTTCAACAGCCATGCTCCCCACCCACCTTGGAGCCCCTTGAGGGGAAGTTACTGAGGGGGACAAATCCCATTCGCCTCATTTCTTCAGGGCTACATGCCTGGTATACTCAAACGTGGCGGGGATTCCAAGCATTCATAATAGTATAATCCACCCAAGTATGGATTTTCCCTATAATCTTTATTATTCTTGTCAGTTTCCTTTGTCCCAGCTTGATTGACCCACGAGCCACCACTTACTGAATCAGTTTATTGTCTGATGTAGTGAACATGAGCATATTTTCTTGTTGGTTTGTCTGATTTAGTGCTTGACGTGACCAGCCGATTGATTGGATCGAGCCCGTCCAACCGCCCGTCTAGTCCAAGTCAAGGCCAAAGTGGAGTGTTGCAACCAATACCTTTAATTCTCCTAGGTATCAGATGCTCAGCCACCAGGATCCTGCTCCCAGACATTACAGGTCGCCACCCATGGCCAACAGTGGCCCCGTTGGGGGACTTTTACCCCATGCAGAGGTGCAGTCAGCGTATTCTGAAGCCCCGCCAACAGGGCAATCACTTATTTTGAGGCATATTTATACATGATTGTGCATATATGTAGCAGTCCTTATAACTTCATGTACATGTCTATATTATTAGTGGATGTATGTGTGCACAATAAAAAATACAATTATATATTTCTTGTAAAATACAATCTTACAATCATTATTCTTTCAGGAACAATTATTAATATCATGATAATTATCAAACATTTTACGACAATCTAAGTTTAAGATGTCACTAAATAAGTGAAACTTATAATTAACAGAATAAAATTAATGAAATTACCTTATTGAAACAAGCTTCCCATTCTGTTGCAGAGAGAGTCTGCAGGTCATGCACAAGGAGAGCCCTCTGCAGGTAGGTTAGAGCTTGACTTCGCACTTGTCGACGAGAATCACAACATAAACGAGCAATGCCTAATCAAATAAAAGGAATCAATTTAAAAATGTTCTGTAATTCACAAATAAAAAATTTGCAGTTTTATAATCAAGAACTGATCAACAATAAATAAAATTTGTAATTAGTTTCATTCTTAAATGACTGATATAAAATGGCAAGTAATGGTTTCTGTGCATTTGCTGATCTATTCAACTAGCCAAAGGCTCACAAAAAAAAGGACAAAATTTGGCAAGCACTTTCAGAAAACTTGTCTCCCACAATTTTTATTATTTGTGGAAGTATAATTGAATATTAATTCAAGAAAAATATATGAGGATATGAAGTTTTGGTTTAACCAAAAAGGGATCCAAAATGTTTGGGTTGTGATTTTTGGTCATTTGATCAAAATTTAAGTTGTTTAGGTTAAAAACTTTTCATATCTGTCTTATAATTAAAAGTTATAATACTGAAGAAGACAAATAAGTATCATACTGAATTTCTGTCTGAATTTTGGGAGAAGTTATTCCTATTTACATTCAGACTATTGTCCTCAACTTTGTTGTTGTTGCTAACATGTTTTGATTGTTCTCAAAGGATATTTAACTAGTCGAGGTATCCTTATACATGGGCAGTGGAACAAGAACAATCTACACCAGAGATTAAATACAGGGTTCAGCTAAGAATTCCACATAGTTTACCCAGATCAATATACACTTAATGATGGCTGAAGGGTACAAGTCACAATAGTCAGAATGCAAATAGTATAAATATCATCTAGAAAAATAGAAATAACTATAATGGTTATTTTAGATAGAAAAACAAAAAACAATATGGTTCATAGTTTCTTATTAATTGACCAAATCACCAGGATACTACATTAGTAAACACTTATTAGTTGTTGAAAATTCAATTATAAATAACAGATTTTGTTAAGTCTTAGCCTTATTTTTGGCAAGATTTGTTCATAATCCACAGAAAATAAATTTACTATGCACCTGAATCATAATCATTAATAAGAAAATTTAGTTCATACAATTCTTGGGAGATACCATTTAATGAGTAATAATAATGCTCATAATAAAAGGACAACAAATCTTGTTTTACAAATAAATGTTCAAATTCGTGGTCTATTTAAAAATTACTGACATGCAATATTCTTACTCTCATTTTATTACTAGTTTTAATAATCAGGAAAATGCTTCAAGAAAATAATTTGAAAAAAATAACTATTAAGTGATAAAAACAAAGATAGCATAAAAAATGAGATAATGACAAAGATTATAGATTATGATCTGCTTAATCATCAAGGCTTCCATAACTGAAATAGTTCAGGCAATGTCCATGAAAGATAAGTTCCTATGACATAGAATGCAAATGCAAAATTTTTGATGGAAACAACAAGTTTGTTTCCAATTTCAATGTTTAGCATTAAAAGAATATATCAACACAAAATGTGATGATAAAAGACAACAATAAGGAGACAATAATAAAATAACAATTCCTAATAATAAAAATTAAACAAAGGAATAATACTGAAATAATCAAATTTATTTATCAACTTACATATAATTCCCATATTGAAGAAAGTTGATAATAAAAATAATTGAGAGTAAAAATACATACTGCCATGATAAATCATGGCAAAAACTGATGTTGAATAGAGTTTTGCCTTTGTCATGTCAATATTTAATAGGGGTCTTTTGAGCCAAAACATTTTGGCATAAAAAAGTGTATATATGAAAAGAAAATTGTCTTTTTTTTTTTTTTTTTTGCCTGCAGGAGAAAATGCTTTTATATTCCAAGATAATCAGCAATTCTAAAGGACAAATATTTATTTAAAATATTCATGAAAAACAGAAAATGTTTTAAACATTTTTTTACAGGTATAGACATTTAAGATAAAATGTAGACAGTGTCACAGACCTTGTAATAAAGGACACCAACATTTTGCCCACAGAGTACTGGTGCCAGCATCAATGGTACCATCACTGTTTTCATCACTTGTATTGCCCTCTTCTGCCCAATAACTGAAGATTGAGGCTGCTCGTGTGTGCAATGTATGCATCAAATCTAGTAGCTAACAAAAATAATTAAAAATTAATAAAACAGAATTATAATTTCAATCAATTAAAACATTAAAATTAAAATATAAGACTTTCATAATTCAAAATCTGAACTAAAATATCTAAAATACTAACCTTTGACATTTATGCTCACAAGTAAACATGAAAATTATAATTTTCAAAAACCATGTATTTAAGTAGAGAGATTATTTGTTCTTACTTCACGAGGTATTTTCATCTGTTAATAGCATCATTGAAATACAAAAACACTAGTTATGCTTTTTGAATACTGATGCCATCTTCTGAGTGCAATAACGCTTGGTCAACATAATACATTTACCCCATACAATGAGTTTATGTTGCACTGGAGGTTCTTGATATTACATTTTAAGATGAAAGAAAGATTCAAAGAATTATAGGAGAAATTACTGTACTTATGGCTTGGGGATTTTCAAAAGATCCTTCCTGTCATTTTTGAAGTCACCAAAGCAAATAAACACAATGCCATCTTGAAAATATCTTCACGTTGGTTAAAGATGATAAAGTTACACCTGAATACAAATATGGGAGTTATTCTTCTTGGAAAGCAAACTACTAGTCTTAGTTGAGAAGTATCTTTCAAATGAAAATATCATCCTGAATGTTAAAGATTTTACCATGTGATGAACATAAGCAATGACAAAATGATTTTACGGTCAAAGTATTTCCTGAGAATAGAAGTCAAATTCAGAAACATGCCTTGACTTTGCAAAAAGAAAATCTCGGCACCCAATTAAAGCTTCTTAAGATCAATCCTTAAAGAGGCTTAACTCTACAAGATGCATATTTCACAAGTGCCCAACTCAATGTTGTATGAGCTCTGTTTATTCATGCACAAGATGGAAAAACAAAGAATATTATATTCAAAGAAACTTCTTAGGCTTAATATAATTTGGTTCTATAATTCTAAGTTAGTATTGTCATTATGCATTTCTTTAGGTTTTCTAAATTTAGTGAAAATATCTTAGAATTTACCTTAAAAATTGTCTTATCCTGACTCAACATCCAGAGCAAGGGAGAGAACACGTGCTAATCTATGACTAACGTTATTCTTTTTAGAACCCTGCAATATTTTCTAAGCTACATATTAATAAATCAACAAATGAATTATTTGCTGTGAATATTCGATGATTTAAAAAAATAAAAAACGTATTTTTATGGCTTAGTCACTGCATTTCCTTTTTCTTACCAGCACATTTAACAGATATTTTTCCAAGGTATTAAAATTTGCTATCTTCAAAACAGTTTGTTTTTACCAGTCATGAATTCATTTTATCACTTGTCACGATTTATTTAAAGGCTCCAAGAACTGAATATATTACCCCCAATCAAACCTTTATTCCAGAAGTTCAATTACTAAACATTTAAAAAGGACTATCAGAATGTACATTTAAATATTTAAAATATGTATATTTTCAAATATCCATGAAAAACCTTCATTAAAATAAATTTATTTAAATTAAGAAAAACAATGACAAAATATAAACCTAAAATTTCATGTTATATAATCGCTATCATACTAATGTGAATTAGAGAGAATTTTCATCTCCAAACCATCAATCATTACATTTTAAGCCATGGGTCGACAACCTTTTGCTAACTACATACCGACTTAGGGTTTGAAAATCATTCGATGTACCAACAGTATACATATTTTTATGCAAATCAAGGTCAATATACCTGCTCTACAGTATATTTTATATAGTAATATATATATACAAACCACATTAACAGAAATAAACTGCTTTTAAAAGTTTTTTTTCAATAATTTTTTTTATTAATGGGAGCCTTGCCTTGCTCAATATCGGCAACATACTTTGTTGTAGCAGTCACTGGTTTGAATTTTGTTACGTCATTTGCAGCTGCATGCCATTAGGTTCCCAACCCCTGTTTTAAGCAATTAAAAATTTGTTAAGTTGGGTAAAGAACTTAAACAGTTATATTTGGGTGCATTAAAAATAAGATGGTTTATATTTTTTAAATTTCATGCATACAAGTTGTTTGCTTTTGATTTTGTTGACTGTACAGTATAATAGGGTCAATTGGGCAACATCTGTGGAAAAAAAAAAAAAAAAAAACCATGATACAATTCATTCTACCAGAAATTTGAGAATGGCCACCCCACTGTACTGTTTGGCATTCATGCCAGAAGCTCCAATACAAACATTTCAGAGTGTTTGATTGTCTATTAGAGGACAGTGCAGAGGATACAGAAAAGTTGGATGAGTAATTACGAAGATAATTTTGAAAAACTCACTGATCATTCTGATAAGAAATGAACTCCCAAATTTGTTGGTGAGGGCCTCAGACTCCGCATGGAGGCCTACACCAAGAGGAGGTAGTGCTGCTCTAGGTCAAGAGGGTTACTGCTGGAAAACAATATGTTGGGCAACAGGACTCTGCACTACATGAGCAGGAGAACTCAGTCATGGCAGTTCGACAATTTCTTTGACCCCATCACCTCTTATATCTGGCCACCCAACTTCTGACTGCAGCCCCCTTGATTATTATGTGGGGGGGGGGTGGGGGGTGCAATTGAATGGGAGACCAATAAAACTTACGAACACCAAAGATGAACTGAAGGCAAGGGTTATGGTAGCATTCACCAACTTAAACAAGGAGACCATCCAGAAGAGTTGCAGGAGATTCCAACACTGACTGAAGGTTATGGCAATTTCATTGAATAAATTTACTCTTTAGTCTTTCAAGATATTTTTGTGTAATTTTGGTAAATATACCTGTTAAAATGAAATGTCAGTGTTATTTCCATTTTTGCGGAATTTTGACAATTTATCACATCCTGTATAATAATTGGAAAAAGTTTTAAACTTCTTTTCAACTCTTTCAGATTAAGCTACTATTTAACAATGGTACAGTAATATGTGACTTAATAAACAATATGCAAAGTTAATACAAAGAAGATTTCTCTCACTAACCTGAATAGAAAGAGAATGGAGACCAGCAGCTAAAGTTTCATTCTCATTTTCTTCATCAGAAAGTTGTGATTGATTCAATTGACTCTGACTTGATTGACTTCTCTTTGCACGAAGACTCTCCTTTTTAGTACGATTTGATTTATGGTGGTATTTTTTCTCTCTGTTAATTGGGGCTTTAGGATGATTCTTTGGCTGCCCTACAATGGAAAAATAAGAACAGTTTAAACTCAAAAGTTAAATGTATTTATTTTTCATATTTCAAACATAGTTCATAACAAATTAATAATTTTTACATATAAATACTGGGTATTAAACCTTTTTGAATGACCTTACAAATATATACTTATAGACTGTGACTATAATTTTTGCCAACATTTACAAGTAGTAAAAAGTAATATACTCTGTTTATTTCCATGTAAACTACAACAAAAACATTAACATTACTTGGGAGAATTTTCAGATAAAAAATATACATATTTTTCCTCCATAACCACTACCATTGATTAAAGTGCTCTTTATTTCATTGGTTGAGAAATGTGCTGGGCTACCTGGAACATTGGCTTGCTACTAACATCCCTGTTACTAATGCTGAAAAACATCACCCACAATATAATTGTGCTGATAGCCATTGTTTGGTCTCTGTAAATATTGAGCAAATGCTGATGAATGTTAATAGGTGCAATCATTTTTACATGAAAGAATTTAATGATACACCTCTGTTTCATATGCTTACATGTCAGATGCCATTTTGCCAGACTACTGTCAGTAACAGGCCAGAAAAGGTACAGTTTACTAGTAGGAAGGTTTAATCTCTAATTGCTATAATCATCAACAACTACCACTGATACTACAGGCCTAAATTACTCTTTTTAGAAGAAAAAGATTTACATAAAGAAAACAAAAATTGTGATATTTTTTAAATGCACTGAATTCAAATATTTTAAAACTTCCCACAGCATAAATAACTTTTTTTTGTATATTTTAAGAAAAATATGCATTTCTTAATTTAAGAATACAAAATATAAAAAAAGAAATGAAATTGACAAAATAAACAATCTTCATTTATGCCCTTGTTCACTTGTAATATCCAATGAAGTCATACACTGTTTTCATTAACAAAACTACAGGGGTAAGTCAAAAATTATTTGAACTCTTGTCTAAAGTGCAGATAATTTTTCACTTACCATCATATATAGAAAATAAAATGTACAAATCTAAAGTAGGAAAAATCTTAAAGTTTTCTACTATTGTGAATAAAATTATGTAGAACAAAATAAAGAAAAATATGAAGCCAAATAGAAAAAACACACATTAAAGAAACATTTGTTTTTATAATAATATATACAATAATATACATTATCTTGGCAAATTATTTAATAGTTCAGATGTCATTGAATAGCCTTTGTGATTTTTTTAATAAACTGTTGAATAAAACAATGTGAATGAAGAATATAAGGACAAATAACTGCTTATACATTACTAAAAGTTTTCAAATTACACAATGATTAGAACCAAAATAGATTATTGTTTTAAGTTAGAATTTGCTTACAATCCGGTACAAATAAATGTCACACAAAAATTTTAAGAAACTGACCTCCATTGATGCTGGCTTCCACAAATGCTCTGATGGCATGGATACAGCTCTCAAAATTGTGTGGTGTCACATGTACAGCATCACGGACAAGAAAGGCCAGTGTTTCTGAGGACCTGAGCAGAGCTTTTGAATCACAGTAGTAAATTTCCTCATTGAGATCAATGGAGTACTGGTTACGTGGGGAACGTTGAGAAGGTGGAGGAGATACAGAAGACCCACTGCTCACTACTTCCTTATCCACCTGTAAAAAGAAGAGAATTTATATATATATATATGTGGGGGCATGTATATATATATATATATATATATATATTAAATACGCATGAATGTTCTAAGACACACCAGAGCAATTGGTGGCTTCCCCTATGATGTTAGGGATTGTAGGTTTGAATCCTGCTGAATAACACATTTTTGCAAAAAACATTTCTCATAAATAATCAGGCCAGTATATAAATATACTGTTTAGTAAAAAAAACAGAATATCTACTCAAATACAAGTATTGATTAAAAATTATGCTCAAACAAATAAATTATATATATATATTACACACAAATAAATAATCTGTCACTTAGCTAGGGATGCTACCTTCAACATCCCAGCTAACACATACTTGCAAATAACCAAGGAAAAGCAACTGTTTTGGTTTCTAGAAAATTATAATATTGTAAAACTGTAAGGTCTTTTATTTTAATAACTTTTGTTAGTTTAAACTGATATAATGCATCTATATATAAGTATTACAGACCTTACTCAAATAGTTAAAACTTTAAAATTTGATATGTAGATGATATTGTCAAAATTGCTCTTTAAGCAAAACATTTGATATTTAGACTGCTATTTTTACAAATAGTATTGAAAGTAAGTATATAAAAAGGTTATTCCACATCATGTATTTTCCTGTTCCATATTGGTATTTTTGTTTTTAAAATTTGTCATGTAAATTATTTGTCATTTCTTCAATGTTTCATAAAAAGATAATATATAAAAATGTTTTATGAAAGGTGAGCAAAATCCCACAAACAAAATGCCCAAGAATCTAAGAAGATTTATTTGACTTTCAATCCCATTCTCTACAATTAAGCAATAAATGTAATTATATAATCTAACATTAGCACAAAGCTTTTTTTAATGCTTCAAGATAATATTTTGAAGCATATACAAAACAAAATGAGAAAAACGTATTATCAAGTACTTCATTATTTTCATTATCAACAGAAATGAGATGTGATTTTGCAAGCAGCATGAAATTTCCGAAAACTATACTTAATGTAATAAGCATTTTCTATGTGTATGTCAGAAAAACTGTCAGTAAAAAGTTGAAAAGAAATCAAAATGCTTCATGATTATTTTAGATTCAAATTGAATAGATATGTGAGAGCATAAAAATAATAAAGACATGGATTTCGATTTAAATCTGAATTGACAACATCCATGGAATCAAAAAGACCCTTTAATTTTCTTAGAGTTCTATCATTTTGACTCTGCTTACTTAAATTATGAGGTAAGCATAGTAAATATGCATTCTACAATGCTGCTAAAGAGTGTAAATGGAAGCAAAGTGGTTTCTCCACCCCCACCCCTCCACAGGCTAGTATAAAGTATCTTACCATGAGCCAGCTGCCATTGTCGGGTACAGGCTTCACTTCCAATTCTGTATGGCAAATGCGATGATGCTTGGACTGGGTGTCATACAGTTCACTATCTGATGTATAACCTCTCTCGCCAGATTCAGATGGAATGTTCACAGTCTGAATTTCACTATCACTTTGAGCACCTGCAAGAAAATGATTTCCATCATAAATCAACAAGTTTAAAGAAGATCAAAACAAAAATACAAAACCACGAAAAATTACAAACAGACACTTTGATTAATCAGTACAATAAGTTTAAGGTAGCAACAAAAAAATAATGATTAAATTATTTAGCATGAGGAACTACTTAGATTCCAATGCAGAATCAAAAAACATATAATAAACAGCATAAACCAGTACAAGGATTTGAAGTATTGTGATCAGTTAATGAATATCCATGAATTGAAAATGTAGGTCTTCTATGTTTGCTAAGAAATTACAGAATCATACTGAATTTTGAAAAAAAGAATTTCAAGAAAGAAAAATCTTATAGAAATAGGGACAGATTGTTAAAATATTAAAAAATATCAAGGCAAAAAACAATTGTTCAAATGTGATTAAGAAAGTAAAACATTTCTCTAGATAGAATTGAAAGTAAATCAATAATCAAGTTAATCCATTTTCAATACGTTAGCCTGAAGCAAATGAAACCTATACTATAGGTCTTACAAGGACTATCCTTCTACAAACCTTATGGATTGACACTAGAAAATCACAAAAAACTGTACCAAATAATGAAAACCACATCATTTGAGGACTTTCAATAGCAGCAACAACTAAAATAGATAGCACAAATTAAAGAGAAAATAATGAGACTGAAAATGTTGATGTTCCAAATTACTTAAAGCAAAAAGTTAGGAAGGAACCCTGATAGACTCTTTCAGCAATAATTGTTAGTACATCAGCAGTTGACTAGAACCGAAAGCCATATTGCGGGTCTGAAATAAGGCTCTTCAATGTACAATTTAGAGAGAGCATGAACCAGTTCAGGAGCACATTTAACTATTACATCAGGTTCACATGCTTTGTGGGGATCCATATTAGAGATGATAACAGAAACAAAGGAAGTACCCTATTTACATAATTTGGACTATTGTCCTCATCTTTGTTGCCAAATAATGTAAATAGTAAATACTAGCTCATCTTAGAAATAAAGACAAATAATGAAGGAAGTAGTTATATACATATTACACAACAGAAACTTAGTTCTAAGTAGAAAATCAGGCAAGGATACTCCAGATGAGTTAAGAGTAGGGTTTGAAAAGAATTTATTGTCATTTTAACACCTCAAGAAATAGTGACAGAAAGCTGAATGACATCATCTAAGTTATGCATATAGATAAACCAGATGCAAAACATATTTTTTAAATTAAATTCAAAGTTAGATATTTCCATGTCTTCCATGATTTTTATGTCAAATTGTAACTGGTGTTTATTTTATTTCTTCCCTCTCCTACCATATGTATTAAAGTGACTTCACTGATAGATACATTATTAATCTGAAGAATTTCCTTCTATAAAGAAAAACAAATTTAAAATATATGTATATATATATATATGACCATCAATTTATAATAAATATGATACAATGAATTAGAAAATAAATTAGTTACACTAAAAAAAAACAACCACAAAAAAACAACACTGCACCTATAATGGTAAAAAAACAATTGACTAAAATAATTTTAGAAAATGCAAAAAAAAAATTATTTTTTTTTATTCGGAAATTTACCTCCAGGGATTCTTTAAAATATTTATTTCTATTGTTATTGTTGCATGACGGATTAATAAATATTATTCAATAAGAATTTTCAGCAAGTGCAATTATTCTAAAATTTACGAAAGATTTATTGGTAATCTAATCAAAACTTAAACTATGTATCTTTTCATATTAAACAGTTTAAACATTAAGTAAAGAAGAATGGGAACAACTTTAACAGCACTTCAGGCATTTAAAGAAAATGCTCATCATTATCACCATTAGAATTAGTAAAACATAATTATCAATGTCAGCATTTTAATAAATTCGCTAAGTCTGTTTACAATTTAATTCATCAAATCTTAAAAGGTTTGATATCCGATAAGATATTCAGCAATATGCTCAATAGTACAGAAAGTGTTTCACAGTCAAACAATTTAAGTGAATTTCTGATATAAGAAATTTTTATTAAGAAAAAAAAAAAGAAAAAAAAACTAACAAATGTTATCAGTCATGTTATTGATGTTAAATTGTTATTTTCTAATAAAACAAGCTGATGGGTTCTTGAAAGAAACCAATTCAAATTTATGTCCCTAATCTATTGAATATATTTTTTTATTAAAGTCTAGATAGAATAAGAAAGACAAACTACAAGATGTAAAACCATGTACTCATTAAATTTTTAGGACCAATAATGATTAGACTTCAATAAAAAAAATAAAAAAATACCTTAAACAAGTTGTTATCATTACTTATCTTCATAAATGAATGGATTAGTTGAAGATGTGTATTTTTTTTAAGATAAAATATCACTGAAAAAGTCAAAGAAAAGAAAAATTAACGAAAATCATACCAGAATCCATTGTTGACTCAATGGCTTCATTCCCAGTACAGATCTGTAGGAAGGTTGGAGGCTTAGCCCCAGCCCCAACAACCTCAAGGAGGGTGAAGAGGGTATACCAGTCTTGGGTGGAGTGGATATTGGCAGCATTTGTACGAAGCAGGTCATGCAGACCATAGGCAACTTGTTGACAGATGGCATGGATCACAGCTGGCTTCATCATCAGTAGGATACGGAGGGAGGTCAGCACCTATAATGGTAAAAATTACAAATCAAGGATAAGCAAAATATAATTAACAAGAAAAACAAGAACAAAAAATATTTGAATATTTGATATCAGTGGCTTTATCTTCAATTTATGATCATATCAACAGGAATACAATACAAAGTTTTTTTTATATATATTCATATAATTCAGAATAGCAGTCACAATTGAAAAATATCATTAGTTTAATTCATAGTAGCTCATTACCTCAGCAAACAAAAGTTCCCTTAACAAACATCCTTTATTGTTATTTTTAAAGATAAATAATGATAATTAATAAAAGAGAAAACATACGAGGATATATTAAAAAAAGATTCTCACTAAATCTGAGAATAAACTCTAAAAGTTACTTTAACCACTTTTACCAGGCTAAAATTAACAAATCTTATTTATGCAAGAGGCAGCAAGGCATTTAATGCAGACAAACTTGATAAAAAAAAAATTGGTTGTCATTGATTAGCATTTTTCATTCTTCTCCATTTCTTTCTTAAGCAAATATTTCATCCTGCATTATTAAAAACAGAAACTGTTGACAATTCTAAACTGTACTTAGACCCTTCATTCAAAGCATTTTAACAAAAGATTAGTTTAATGTCTATTATCAAATTAAAATAACCATCACTTACAAAAGTGAATCACATGAGAGAAAAATAAAAACAGCAAATGTTCAGATTGTTTCCAACAACTTTTATGTTACTGACTACAAGAGGTTCCAGTTTAAAAAAGAAAAAAAGCAGAACAAAAGCAAAGAGAAATGGATGAGTGACCTGTGAAGCGATTTCTTCTCTCCTGAGTAAACGAATGGCAATACGCAAAAGGCCAACCACAGCTCTTTCCACAAGGAATGTATGTTCTGTAGCATTGACAATCAAATTGTATAAATGATCTCTGACAGCCTGCCATACAATTGTCACACGGTCTCTGAGAAAAAAAAACATTTTGTAAAATTCTGATTGAAAGCATTTTCATTATTCCATATATTTTGATAATACATTTTAGTTAATATATTCTTTAACAATCACAAACTGTATTTTGCATCCAGTCAAACTCATCTTGATTACTTTTCTTTATTCCTGTTTATTTTTCGGTATCATCTCATATCTTTCACACCCTTCACAAACTCTACTAAAAAAATATAATAATTAAGCATGAAAAGGACACAAATATGGCCAAAGTTTCATCAGTAGACAGCACAATAAAAGAAATAAAAAACAACTGATAAAATGAAAATTATTAAAAATTTACAAGAGTTTAAAATGGTCAAATATAGTAATGTATATATAAGTTGACTATCCTTTAAAAATAAAACTTTAGGAATATCAGAAATATATTATATAAGGTTAAACAACAGTGTGTGTGTGTGTATGAAAAGCGAATCCTACTATGGAATGATTTCAAAATATTTATTAAAAAAAAAAAAACTACACATATACTTGTTAAAAATACATAACATAAATGTTGATACTATATGGAAACCATAACATAAATCTCAAAAGGAAAATAACCTAAACACTTGCATCTTCACCAGTTCTCATGCCAATACCAGTAATAATCTTCTTTGAGGCCATGTCCCTTCAGTAAGTAGGCAATCATGGCTCTCCACAATCTCCTTACCCTTGTAGCTCTTAATAACCATTCTCCTGTTATCCTGCTCAAACCCTGCTTTGCCATCTATCTACTAGTCTCGTAAGTCACGTGTTGAATTTCCTTATTTCCTCTATCCATCCTATGAGTATCAGATTCTCCAAGACTTTCTTCCTCACTACAGATCCCAAAAACTTCAGCTGTCTTTTCCTGATGTTAAGTATCAGTTTTCTTTTCATATCTATCCTCACCAAAACCTCCTAGTTGCTCATGTTCTGTCCATGGCATCCTCAGTATCCTTCTGTAGAACCACATTACGACTGCTTCAAGTTTTTCCTTCATCGTTGATGAGATTGTCCAGCATTCGTTGCAATACTGAAGGACAGACATAACAGTCCAGTACTCTCTTATTTGTTTCAAGCAAGATCTTCTTGTCTCTCAATACTCTATTCGGTTTCTGGAATGCATCCTTGGCCATGCCAATACACCTTCAATTAGTGTCTGCTGTTAGGACACAACCCAGATATTTAAATTTCTGTACCTGCTTGATTTTAGTCTCCCCTACTTGGAGTTGACATTTTGGGCTATGCTTTTTACTGATTACCATGCATTCAGCTTTCTTGTATTTTATATTGCTCAGATTGCGGCCACCAATGATGAATTCTGGCAGGACTTTAGCGCTCTCAGAATTGTTTCGCTGTATGGGTTGAAAAAATCCAGTGAGAAGACATATCCTTGTCTAACACCCCTTTCTATCCTTGTATATCTGCTGAACACATTTCCTATTCGTACACAGGCAGTTTGTTGCCAATATAGGTTCTTGATTACTCAAATGTCAAGTTTGCCAAGCATCTCTATCAAGTCTTTGTGGCATACTTTGTTGAATGTCTTTATGTAGTCTATGAAACACAGGTATATGTCTTTCTGCATCTGTAAGCTTTAATAATTATTTCTCTGGTTTCTTGACATTGATGTTCTTTGTTGAGGAGATGAAAAGGAAGAAGAGGAACAAAATTAAGCAACTTTTAAAGACTGGATACAATATACACTTGTGAAAATTTAAGAAATATATCAGCTGAAACAATAAATTACAAACAACAAAGATGAAATTGGTATTGTAAAAATCTAGGGAATAAAACATGACATTCTCTGAGCACATTTTTTACTTTAATAAATTTAATAAGACAATGAAATGTTGAAATTCATCAATGCCAGTAGTGAAATAATGTTAAACAATATCTTTTTATGGTGTCTGTACTGTAACTCTTATTTGATTTCATATTAGAAAGTGACTTAAGTTTTATCTCCTTTTGTCTCTATAAACAAGTGATAAATCAAAAATGTAAAAAAAAAAAAAGCATCACCACAAATGGATTATCTAACCTGTTTTGTAAAACAACTTTAATCAGTAATTCAAGAAAAAAAACAGCAGAGTCTTCATCCCCTTGCATGCATAGAGCTTCATCTGTGTCTGGAGTCTGTGACCCAACAATTAATGTCTGAAAAAGAAATAATAATCACCAAAATAGACTATCTAGAGTGAAAGAATAAAACAAAGAATTACTCAAGAAACTCATCAGATATTTACATCCAAGATAAATGTTTATAATAAAAAAATAAATAAATTATAAGAAACTCACATTTTTTGTTAATTTTTTTCATTAATTGTATAAATCAATTTACAATAGAAAATCAAAATACATTTTTTGTAGACTACCATAAAAAAAATGAGAAACAAGATTTGGTAAACTAATTTATAACCTGATGAGAATAGAAAACAAAACATTTCATGGTAATTAACAAAAAAAAAGTCTTGATTTTCATTAAATTATTATCTGTAGATACAAACAGATAAAAGTTTATCCAGGTTATTGCTAAATACTTTCCTAATCATCTATCTATATTTCTGAGATGAGGTATTTTAACTATTCACACTATTGACATTGTTTGAATTGTTATCTTCATCTTCACAACGTTTTCAGTCATTGTATGCCCTGGCCTTCTTCAAGTGATATATGTTCAAATTTTAAACCAAACCCTTTATTTAATCCAACTGGGTAGATTGTTCTAGTTCCCCACATCATGCCTTTTCTGGCTATCTCAGTTTCAGTTATTTCTCTTTAGTAACTCAACTCTCTAAGTATTTGCTCACCTCTTTGGGTCAAGTCACTTTTTGGTTTACTTCAAACAATGCTTTTATCCACATGGCTCAATGAATAAAGTGTTGGTTGAAGTAATCTAGGACAAAAGCAAGAAGAAACAGAAACAAACTCACTTTCACCAATTCATGTAAGGCCTCTTCCCTAAGGAATTTACTGTCCATAATCAACTGTTCAAGATGGCAGTCACGAGTGCAATTGTGAGCCTGCTTTGTGGCTTCTTGTTCTTCAGGCGTTGGGCCTTTGGCATTGGCATTATCTGATAGCGCAAAAAAGCCGTAGAGGGAACTTAACATTCCAGTTTCAGACCTGCAAAGAGCATCATACTTTTTTCAAACAGAAAATATACAAATGAGGAAACTGAAGTAAAAAGACTTGAGCTTGAACAAAAGATTATTCCTATTACTAGCATAGTAACTGTCAATAATGAATCAAGTGGTACTTCTTATTTTTAGAGTACTTCTGAGCTCTGCCTAAAATAAAGTATCTCACACACACACACACACACACACATATATGGACTAAAAAGACTTCCGATAGATATTTTGATATTGCAGTGGGTTCCCTGAATTCGGCTGAAGCCCCTGATCTTGTGGGATTATTTATTCTTTACAACTTAACCGCTTATGAGGATGTGGATACTGATAGTATAGGTCTATATAGAGATAATGGTTTACTGATTGTTAAAGATTCTACTAGAAATAGGATTGATCATATTAGGAAGATAATACACAGAGATTTAAAAAGTTTAGGCCTTAGGGTAGAAATAACCACCAACATTAAGCAGGTAGACTTTTTAGATGTTACTCTGGACCTAACAATAATTCTTTCCAGCCTTATATGAAGGCTAACTCCAACCCAATTTACATAAATCCTAATTCTAACCATCCTCCATCAGTCATTATACCATCTTCTAGACTCAGCAACAACTCATCTAGCAAAGTGATTTTTGATAAGCATAGCAAATTTTATAATTCTGTCCTTAGAAACATCGGCTACTGACATCAAATTCAGAAACTCTACTGACAATGATAACAACAAGAAGAAAAGATCTAGAAAAATCATCTGGTTTACCCCTCCTTACAATATGATGGTTAAAACTAAAATTGGGACAAAAATTCTTAAACCTAATTAGCAAACACTTTCCCAAAACTAATCCTCTTAGCAAAATATTCAATAATACACTCAACTAAAGCTATAGTTGCACGGATAATTTAGAAAAAATAATTAAAAAACATAATAACAAATTTCTCAACAAGTATAATGATACAAAAGACACGGTAAATTACAATGCTCAAATAGATCATACCAAGAACAAAAGAACTAGTACCAGCGGATGTAATTCTAGAAACCCTAAAGATTGCCCTTTGCATAATAGTTGTCTAGTTAGCTCCATAATTTATCTTTGTACAGTCTCCACAATTGAAAATCCTAATACTAAAAAAGGTTTATATCGGTTCTACTAAAAACCTGTTCAGAATCGCTGATATCAGCACACATTGTCTTTCAACAATAGTTCTTATAAATACAGCACTTCATTATCCAAGTACTATTGGTCTTTAAAAGAAAAAGACAAAACACCCACTGTTAAATGGAAAATCTTTACAAAGGTCTGAACTTTCCTCTGTGTACCTTGCTACATTTGTCTTAACGAAAAATTAGAAATTATCAAATCTAGGGACAAGATTAAGCTGTTAAACCAGATAAATGAGCTCACTGTTCATGGTAAACATAGTTTAGTATTTACATTAAAATCTGGGTTGTAATATTGAGAAATTAAGAAAAATCTTTTTAACTGCCTAATTTTGATGGATGGTTTTGTTCGTCTTGGATATTCTAGTTGATCCTTGCTGGATGTCTCATTCACCATGTGTTATCATACTGATATTTGCCGGGCGTTCGACCCAGCATTGATTGGCGGGTTGTATGGTTATAGGGTGTTCTGCCCGACATTTTACTAGTCCCTGGCCCCGTGACAAAGTTCGGAAAGAATGTGGGACTTGAGAATCATGGTTATTAGGTGTTGGTTTGACAGTTAGTGCTATGGGGAAGAGTTTTCGGCATTGGCCAGATGGTATGTGCTGGTTTGGGGTCTGTCAAGTATTGGCGCGATAATTGGTGTCAGATTGGGTGCCTCATGGCTGCATAGGTTGACAGTCAGTTTTGGGTTGGGTGCTTGCCGAGTGCTGATATGTGCCGGATTGAATACCTAGGGGGAATTCGTTGGAGCATCTGGGTTGGATGAAGGTACCCATCAAATAAAGGCAAATAAATGTCTAAGTATTAGTGTATGTATGTATATAGGTGTACATCTGTTTTTTTGTACTAGTAGACATATTTTTTTCTTTTACTTGCTGATGTGTATGTATGCATATATTTGTATGTGTGTGTATATCTTATATATATGTATGTATGCTTTTATATATATATATATAGATGTGTGTGTGTGTGTGTGTGTGTGTGTGTGTATATTCATATTTGTATACATATATGCTCAGATGTCCATGTATATATATATATATATATATATTTTTTCTTGTCTATGCATGTTTACATATGCGCGTATGCTTCTGTGTGAATATTCCTGTGCTTATTTGCGTATGTTTATGCCAGAAGTGGAATATTCCTAGTTCCATAGTGTATTGATATGCTAATCAATAAATTGACTCTGGAGAATATGCATAAACATTGCTTATTAAATTTATTTTGTTTTTGTATTTCAAAAATTTCAAAGAGTAATAGTCATTTAAAGCAAAAACAAAAAAAGAAAATCACCAACTACAATTCAAAGCTTTTGAAGAATGGACATTTGAAATCTTTGAAGAAAAAAATTCCACATCAAATACAACATTGGAAAAGATATAATGAAGGTGTGTGATGGGCAATTTTTGTCTAGATGTTTGGTGACAAACATGATAAAAATGTGATTACTTTGAAGCAAATGAAGAGAAAAGTGTCAGTGGCACTCTAGGACTGATAACAAAGTGTATTTAAGAGAGGTATTCTTAAACATGAGGGAATTACTCTATCGACAGAGCTTGTAGAATTGATCAGCACAGATATTGAGCAAACAATAAAGAAGTTTGACTTCTTGGAAATTGAAGAATTTGTGGATACACAATCTAAAAAGAAAGAAGACCTACTCAAGCTATACTACAGATTTCAAAACTTCAGTTTCACATTGTACAAAGATAATCCGATTAGTAAAATATGGTCAAGCACAAAATGCAATGTGTAACAGAGCTGTGAGAACTATCAGAAGGAAGGTGTACAATTGATCATAGAATGACAAAGGATAAACAAATCAAAACAATAGGGTCAGTGACAAAAATGAAGACAAGAAAGAAAATGAATTTTAGCCCCCAAAATATTGTCTTGGGATTACTTTGATAATTTTGGTATCCTGAATGACTGTGTACTTATATTGAACTGACAGAAAATGCAAAACATAGCTTTATAAATACTTTCAACAAATTCAGTGTGATGGTATGTACAGTCTGGTTGAAATTGTGAGAGACTGAAAAGAAAAATGGCAAGCAAGCACCAATATCTGCTAACATACGAAAATTATATAATGCTACCTTAGCTGACTAGTTAAATATTTCCATTGGGTTTATATTAAAGCATTTGTATTATTTAACACTTGATTCAACATCTTTTTTTTAGTAGCAATGGTACAATTTCTTGAGAAAAAAAACAAAAAACATCCTGCAATTGCATTTACAGAAGACTTTCTCATGTTGTTAAAATCTTAAACTAAATGCGTTGTCAACATCTGAAAAACCCATAAAGTTGAAACTACCAATCCAAACTTCATATAAATACATTTTGTTTTGACCTATCTAGAGATGATCAGCAGACTACACAACATCAGGATAGTATTCAAAAGTAGTTCAACTCTTCAAAGATATCTCTCCTAAATGAAGAGAACATTATCAAGGACCACATGTATTCTATACTATACAGTTATGGCAAGGAATGCAAAAGGCAAGACCAGCTAAAAGTTATGGTGGAGGAAAATCAAAAGGCTGCAGTGTGAGAGAGACTTTTAAACCAGGCATGGCTGATCATGTATGGAAGAAAAAGGGTGGTTATTTTGTGGATTTAAATCTATAGATAGGGAACAGTAGAGGATAAGATGATAGGAAGAATCAGTATACATGCTTTGCTCTGACAAACTCCTCAGTAAACCTAGCATAGAGATGAACATTATCTGGCATCCTCTGATTAAAAAAGAAAAGATACTCAAAAATTTTACCACTTGAGTTCAAACATTAGCCATCAAAATTACATTAGTGGATCATTCAAGAAACACAAGGTTAGAGCATTCCCAGCAGTTGTGAGTTTAATCTCAGGGTCAACTAGTTCATAAGATATACTACTTCAGTTAAAAAAAAAAAAAAAAAAAAAAAAAAACAAGTGACACAAAAGCAAACAGATTAAATTCAGATGCTATATATTTGTGAGCACAATTTTGATCTGAAAAATGCTGTTTTAACACAAAACCAACATAATTTTCATAGACAAAAATACATTGAAGATACTATGATCTTACAATAAATATACAACAGAGCTACTTCTGTTTAGTACCTGTTATTAGTAAATTAATAATGAAATAATATGCGATACATAAACCTTTAAAAATATAAATACAAATAAATTCAGTAACACTTTCAAAGTAAAAAAATAACTAAATGCTGCTTGAAATGAGAGAATATCAGCCAGAGACTTTATTCTTAGAAATCTTAAAAAGGAAACTAAAAAAGTAGATTGTTACTTTGCTGCAAATCAACTTTATTTTTAAGATTTACTCACATATAAAATAAATTTTAAACAAGAATCAGTCAGTGGCTTATTAGAAAAAGGTTTGTCCCTTAACAGGTCAGTCAGTTAAGTGCCATACAGGCACTTCGCTTGGGCGATCATGTCTCAAAAAAGACAAGACTGAATGGGCAGAAGATTTTCCCGCAGTAGGTTGCCATTACTTTCTGTGGTAGAGACTAGATGCCAACCAAGGCTATAAATCTGTCTTATTACTTAACCCATAGCTGGAGGGAAGAGACAGATTAATACCTTTCCCAAGGGTATTTGTGCATAAGTGAATGCAACAAATTCAACTGGAATTTGAACTCAGCTCTCCAATTTCTTGTTCCAAGTTGCACCACAACACACATCCTCACTTAACAGGTACTTAGGCTAAATTTAAGTTCTGGTTTATTTATTTCTTAAATAACATCAACACCAAAATATTACAAGAAAAACATTTTTACAAAGCAATTTCATGAACATTACTCATATTTGTGAATTAATTATGTTGGATAATTAATAATTACATTTTTTATTTATCTAATTATAACAAAGCTTGCAAAAAAAAAAATCATTGTGAGAGAACCATTTACCATACCTGCTGGTAGAGGTTGTCTCTTCCTTCATAATAGAAATTTTGCCCATTGCATCTGCAAAGTCTTCCACCTGTAAAAGATAGAATTAAAAAAAATCATTTTTTTTAAATATTCTTATTATACTAGGTTGATAATTATTTCACATTGCAAAATGATTAACAACCTAGGTCAACTATTACTCAGATAGCAAAAGCAACCTTTTTTATACACATCTCAAATATCTTAAAGGGGTCGTTTTGCCTCTCATATTCATAACAAAGCATGAACATATGCAATATAAAAGATGATACTAAGTCTACCATGGAGCATGATTTTACTCAAGAATTTTATCATGAAATATTTCCTCACCTTTTTTATTTTTTAAGTGAGATTACAGTATGATCTCACTATCTGTGTAATCAACAATCTTTCACTTCATCCACAATTGGTCAAATCAATTTAAGGGTCAAAACTTTTATTAAAATAAAACTACTCTCAAAATACATACGTGTGTGTGTGTGCTTGTATAAGACATACAGACAAGTGTTTAATTATATTTTGAAAATATAACAAATTTAAAATATAACAGTTTAAAGTGCAACAATTCAGACAGGTAAGTCTTTTATTAAGCACATTAGTGGTAGATATATGCAGTAGATAGATTCCAAGACTCACTCCCAACTCTACTCACTAAGAATTATGTTTAACTTCCCTAAGGATAAAAAGCCTCAAATTATTAATAATAAAGTTTTAAAAATAAGTTTCAGATGTTTTGTTTTCATTTTTACAGTTAATTTGCCAGGTAAGTTAAACATAATTCTTAGTGAGTAGAGTTGGGAGTGAGTCTTGGAATCTATCTACTGCATATATCTACCACTAATGTACTTAATAAAAGACTTACCTGTCTGAATTTTTGCACTTTAAACTGTTATATTGTTACCAATATATTCAATGTCAATTAAGAGTTTTATGTAATTGTTGCATGTTAACAGGGGTGCGAAATTCGATGTTTCAAATACAAAAATTTTCCTAATTGCATCTATATAGGTTTTTATTTTTCAACACAAAACAGTATCAAGAATAAAGTTATACATACTTCAATCAAACTTTTTGGAACAAGCTTGGCTCTGTAAAGCTGTAAGAGGCAGTCAAGGATGTTTTTCCAGCCTTCTCTTAAAATATCACCATGCCGATGAGCCAATCCAAATACAGTACGGGCAGCAAGCTGAGCTTTAGGATTGCTACCAAAGGAAACTGGGATGTTTTCAGGAGCCTAGACATAAAAATACATATTAAAATATAGATATTGATAATCACAACTTTCAGACTCATTAAGAAATTAGTGTCTAAAATGTAAAAAAAGAAATATATATATATTTTCAAATAAAACTGAAAATTTGGAGTTTTATTTGAAAATATACATATTTGGCTCTGTAAATAGATAACACCATTTACATCAGCCCTCTACTAAGATCATTTTTAATATTAATGAGATTAATACTAATAGGATCTATTTTGGAATTTTACCTACATGCCATATATATAAATTCCAATACAATCCATCTGAATATATTTTTTAATTATATATATTTAGTTATGTAACTTCATTAAATTCTTTTTTTAATTGTGACTTTTATTTGATTGATGCAAAAATTTCCAGCACAGTTTTCTTTTGCATAAAACCAGAAAGATTTTACAATTGTTTCTGAAGTCTCCTGAACTTTTTATTGCTTATGCATCCTTTAAGAAGTATCAGCAGAAAAGCTAATTTTATTTTGTTGAAAATCACAATTGAATTGTAAACTTGACAGTGCAATAGGGTCATGAAAGTTTATGTTAATGGGGTGTATGTATTGGGAGTGGTTTATAAAGCTTAAAAAAGATTTTTAATCTAAAAGAAAAAGAATGTTCTGAATGACCTCAGAACTTAAAAACTGACATATTGGAAAAAAATTTTAAGAAAGATGTAATACAAATGACATGTTAACTCTAGTAAATCATTTACAAACTGGGAAAATTCAATTTCTAAAAGAAGAATGGATCAAAGCAAAATTGGAATTTTTTTTTTATGATGCAATACAAAAAAAGACAGTGTAAGGTTATAGAAGGTCAGGGTCAAAAACATTGATAACTAAATAATGGTGCTATAGATTTATCTGAATAAAAATTTTTGTTCAAAAAATTCAGCAAACTTTTGTATCAAACTAAATATCTATAGCTTCAGATAACTGGACTCATAAAGCCTGAAATTTTTAATGAGGTAATATTTCTCAAAATGAAAAAAGGTGTAATTTCTAAATTAAATTTCATAACTTCATTACATTCACTAAAAACTGATACAAATCCAACCTATAGCAAATCTTGCAGCTAAAGTTCAAAAACTTTAAAATTAATACAAAAATAATAGGATAAGGCAACTCACCCTACCAAACACAATGTGAATCTTTTATATTTCATACATTAGTTAAAATTTTATCAGTAGAAGTTTTTCTTTTCTACCAGATTAGATGATGCCATAACCTAGGAAATGTATTTAATGAAAATCAATTAATAGCTTCTTTAAACATCTTTCACTGGACTTCAGGTAGGAAAGACATAACCAATTGATATATTTGGGTTTCCCTAGAATATAATATTTTTTTTACACAATGATAATAACACTGAAAGTGTTTAATAATGTGTCCCAAAGACACAAAGAAATGAAAAAGAAACAAATAAAAAATTAAAATGCTAGTCAGGAGTGTCATAGGCAAATAATTAGGAGGAAAAAGCCTTTTATGGCAGAGATTTGGGTTTTTTTTTTTTTTTACAGAAAGGTGAACCTTTCTGTAAAAATGGCTCAGAGGCTATTCAAGCTAGAGGTTTGGGTTACATTAAGAGATAGTTTATAGAGATAGGAAAGGAAGATAACAGTTAACCCTAAACTTGAACAGATTAAGATTGTAGTGATCAGAGAAATATCTTCTTGGGAGTCAGTTTCACAGAGCAGTGATTCATGAGAAGAAGCTGTTCAAATAAAACATACTTCACACCAACAGAACACAGATGAAATGTGGGTGATTTGCTACAATGTAAGTCAAATGGCAGGTCCTAGCCATGAAGGTTAGAATTGGTGGAATCAAGGCATGTAGTTTGTCCGAGCACTTTACATCAAAGTAGCAATAAAACTGTGAGAGGCTTGCCACATCCCGACTGTGAGAGAGAGAGGTTGGAGGGTGGAAAATAATTTGTCACTCACAAGAACTTGGAGACACTTTTGAACTCTATTGAAACTGGAAAGTGAGGACTAGGCAGCTCCTGCTCATATATGACAACAGTACTCCATTTTCGGGGGGGGGGGGGGTGCAGTGGCTATTGACTCAAAATGACAAATCAGGGTTTGCTGAGTTTGAATTCCAGTTGAATTCCTTGCATTCACTTATGCACAAATACCCCCAGGAAAGGTATTAATCCATCTCTTACCTCCAGTTATGAGTTAAATAATAGGACAGATTGGGTTCTATAGCCATGGCTGGCAACCAGTCTACCGCAGAAAACAATGGCAATGTACTATGAGATAATCTTCTGCCCAGTCAGTCATGTTTCTTTCGAGTGACATGATCGCCCAAAGCCTGTATCACATATGGCACTTAACTGACTGACTCCATTTTCGGCCTAAATTGGCTCTTGAAAAGGTACAGGATATCATAAGTAGTCAGGTACTTACTGAAGTGCTACATGGAGCTGATCATTTTACCCACATCTTTAGCAGTGGAATGTATGTATGAGTTCCACTTGACATCAGATGTGAGTTTAAGGTCCAATAATCTCTAAAGGCATGGTGCCTTCCCAAGAAGATATCACTTTACTGTCAATCAAGACCATTCTGTTATCTATGTCGAGGTTGATGCAAAACTAAAGACTTGCTCAAATGTGCGGTTTTATAGGACAATCTAGCGATATACCAAGGCTGACTTGCACAGCTTCAGATAATACATTGTAGAAGCACCTCTGAAACAACTTCTTTCTGAGAACTTTCTTTAAGTACAGAGTCAACTGACATCTATCCTACACATCCTCTTAATCCTTCTTATTCTCTCTAACTCTTCTAAGACAATCTTGCTCAGTACCACTTTACTGTGAATGGCCCTTGGACCTTGTATTGAATCAAGTAACAGTATTTAAAAAAAGTAGAAGAAGACAGATTTACTACTGTAGAAATAATATAAAATAAACAAACAATTGCAATAATTGTCAATCAAATAGGAATACTTGGTTGGTTGTTATACATAGAAAATAAAAAAAATAAAATTGAGTATAATAATATCTTACATCTGCAGAACTGAGCAATGTAGTGAATTTACATAAAGAGATGACAAGGTTATCAAATACATCACTCATCCCATAGTGAGCAGAGATCATTGCACATTTCCTGAAAAATAAAAATACAATCTTGAAGGTAATAATATTAATGAAATCAGTTATACATTAGATGTGTGAAAAAGTTCTCAGTGAAAAACAGGTTTTCAAAAAAAGAATATTGGTAACTTCTGTCCACACCTGATATAAATGAAAGATGTGTGTGTGTGCAGATATCTCCTTTGAGAGTGTTTGTTTACTGTTTTCCTCTGTATTATTGTTTTATATATATATATATGTGTGTGTGTGTGTGTGTGTGTGTGTGTCTGTATGTGCGCAATGTGGTGCGGTGGATATCGACTCGGAACAACAAATCAGGGAGCAGAGTTTGAATTCCAGTTGAATTCCTTGCATTCACTTACGCATAAATACCCTTGGGAAAGGTATTAATCCATCTCTTCCCTCCAGTTATGGGTTAAATAACAGAACAGATTGGGCTTTATAGCCTTGGCTGGCAACCAGTCTACCGCAGAAAGCAATGGTAACCTACTACAGGATAATCATCAGCCCAGTCAGTCATGTCTCTTTTGAGACATGATCACCCAAAGCATGTATCACATATGGCACTTAACTGACTGAATATATATAAAAACCAGACATTGTATAATTATGCTTCTTGTGAGGAAATAAAAAGTAGAAACGATTTAAATTTCAAAATTTTAATCATGTGATAACAGAATGCAAATTCTATGCACTTTACACATTTGTTTAATATTATATACATGGTTTAAACTTACTTTTTGTCATAATTTATTTTTTTAAATATATCTACTTTTTCTGTAGATTAATTGATATATCAACTGATTTGCAAAAATAATTAAGAAGTATATTGTTGTCTGTAATCTAACAGGCAGAGCTTTTAACCTCTTTGGTATTAAGAAGTATCTTTTACATCTGTATATTTTGAGTATAAGGTATTTGAGTGCTTCATTTGTGAGAGACATCATTAATATAAACCTAACTTGGATTACCTTCTTTATATTATACAATGTGACATGTGAGGAAAGTTAAAATTTACCTGAAACCAGAGATTGCCTTTTGGATGATTCCATCATCAGAGCTTTTATCAAACACAAATGATAACGCAGCTACAGTTGGTCCCCAGGCAAGTGTAAACAAATCATGATCAAACGAACCAGTTGGAGCATGAATAAAATTTCCTTCTTTACCACTACCTCTTTTTAATAAAACCTGTAAAACAGAGAAAAAAAAATGAAATAAATGTATGGACATTGTTACAACCAAATTGCTGCAACATATCATTTAAAAAAAGTATGTTTAGCTTGTTACCAAAAGGTATAGCCAAGGTTTTCCACTCCGGTAGTGGATAGTTTCTTTTGCAGGGTTAGATACATGGATAAGGAAAATAACCAATAGAGACGAACAAACACCAGTTTTAAATTCCACAAGATGTAATAGAGAGCAAAAATAATACAAGGAAACATATCTGTGCAGAAAGTTGTGTGTGATGTATGCAATATGAGAATAAGAAAAAACACTTAATTTTGGTCCAGTGTCTGAAACCAAAAATATACTTTTTTCTTTTTCCCTTTTTTTTATATTTTACACTTTTCTTTTCCCTTCTTTTTCTTCAGTTCTGTTCTTTACTTTCTTTGTCATGCACATGAGAATGTTATTTAACTAAAAGTTTTGACTTATAAAAGTTGCAATCTTCTGTTGCCAAGTGATGTTCATTTTCTCTTTGCCATTTTCAACAGTATAAAAGTTATCTTTCTGTTGTAAAAATTTAACAATGAGTTAACCAAAGTGTCCTCAGTTTTTCTTTAACTGGAAAAATCATACATGCCTTCAGTGATTAATACAATTCATGATTCACTGTTGCTTTTTGGTTTGTGACTATTAACCCAATCAAATGAATGTTCATATGCACCATGAAATTAAAGTGGATGAGTTGGATAAAATATTCGGCCTCTTTTTACAACCTCCAAATCTACCGGTTACATAAAAAAGGAGTCTTCATTCCTCAAGGTCAGCATTTTAACTTAACTCTTAATATATGGAGTTAGATAAACAATTTGATCTTTTCATTAAGCAATCTCCTAATTTGACAATAGCATAAAGCGTCTTCATCTCTGAAGATTTGCAGTCTAATTTATTAAACATATTTCTCCCAAGCAATTCTTCAAATTGGATCACATGACTCCAAATGTGTCATGTTGGATTTTCAGCCATCAGCCAATCCTATTTCCATGAGTCATTACTTAACTTTACATGCATTAGCTTAACTGTTGATTTTGTAAGGTTATCAGAGAGACAGACAGAGAGAGAGAAAGAGAGAAGGAGAGAAGGTAGCTGTCAAAGAGAGAAAAAGAAGAGTGATAGTTTATGTATGTACTTCTAATGTTCTGGGGGTAAAGGGTAAATACATGATGTAACAATATTCAGAAGTGAAAAATATTAATTAAAGAAACAAAACTGTGTAAAAAATATTGTGAGAATATAAAATACACTTTGACTAAAAGGCATCAAAATATTACAGTGAGCTGGTATTATTGAAAGATTTAAATTGTAGAGCTAAGGAATCAAGAGTAATTGCAATAGACAGAGTATCAAGAAATGCCCTTGTAAGCCAACAAACATGATATATTCTTGTGGATAAATGATGACTCATTCTCTCATAATAAAGTTAAAATGACTCACCTTCCACATATAGTTTTCTTTAACTAATCCAGTATGTTCAGCTGGCATCACAATTTCATCATTTCTATAAAACAGGATGCAAAAATAAAAGAATTAGTTAATTATTAAAATGAAAGAATTAATTAAACTTTATAATTTATTACTTGTAAGGTAATAGAGAAAAATCTATTATGACAATTCAATATATATGTAAATAGGTATATTTATAATTCCACAGCCTAATTATGAAAAAGACATCTTACACAAATATTTTTGCAATATAATCTCCTTCCTCGTCAATGCACTTAATTCAACAGTGAATATTAATTGCATAGATTAAATAGTATGAAGTAAAAATTTCAGATTCAAATTCAGTTAATAACTGTGTCATTAAATTTCCAAGCAAATTAATGGCAAAGCGATAGCGGACAATTAAGCAAAAACCTGCCATGGTGTCAATTTTTATAACCGTGCAAAGAAAATACATGTATACTTATCAACTCCAGCTGGATCCATTTTCTCAAAAACATAATGATAAAACAGCAAGAAAAAAAAAAACAAAGAAAATAACTACTAACCTGATAGCATTGTAGACATCTTCTAACATGTCTTCATCAAAATCTTTACCACCATTTGTTTTGGAAACATTTTTCTTGAATTCCTACAAAAGAAATTCCCAAAAGAAACTGGGTATAAAAATTGAAGTATGCAATTTATTATTCAAAATAATTTTAAATAATATTACAAATTTTATATTGTATTCTGACAAATAGGTACATATATATTGTAATATAATTTTATGTTATGTAAATTCTGTATGACAATTACAAAACTCTTTTTATTAAAATTAAATATAGCTTAAAAATATATCACTGTATAAAGAAATCAAAATAAATTGATTCATTCTATTATTACACAATAGGTTTCCCTTCTATCTATTTTTTAATATTCTTCTCTTGAGTTGTCAATGCCCAACACAAATATACAAAATCCAAGTTTTATTTGAGATAAAAGTGACAGAAAAATTTTGTTGAAAACCTTTTAACTTTGTAGATTGCATTTTTTAAATTATTTTTTATGGTAAAAACTAAGAAAAAAATATTATGATTGATCTTCTATATACTTTTGAGATTATCAAAATGCATCTGCACTAATTTATAAACCTATTTTAAAATAGTGAATAATAGAATTAGTAAGAATAGGAGGAATTGGTGGTGATCGTGTGTCTGTATAGTAATCTATTTACTAAAATATTCTAATCATACCATAAAATATGTCACAATTTTTCACTTGCTAAAACAGTTGACCTCTTGCCAGAATATTATTTTCGATTTGGTATTTTTTATCTAAGGCATTTTCTAATTGGTGCTTTTCAAAAAAATTTTCACCTTAAGATCACAAAACAGCTAATATTATACATAAAAAAAAAATTAAAATCAATTTTACTTACATGATCTCTTATTTTAATGCAATAACTATGAAATATAAGTAAAATATTTCAAAAGTTTAAAGGATCTGAACTTAAAATCCAAGTCTAAAGAAATGACAGCAAGCATACACTTCCATAAATGCTTACAAAGGAGAACTTAACATAATCTGTGAAACCATTTCAAAATGAAAATTCAGTTTAACATTTTACAGCTTCCCATGAACATAGAGCAACATAAAAATATTGATATACTTACATCAACTGTCATGGGTGTATTTTGCTTTTTAACATTGTAGTTGTGTTGATCCACATTTAGCATAATTACAGCATAGGCTAAGGTAAAGGCAGCATCAGCATTAATAAATGGTTCACCATTGGTTTTCTAAAACGATAAATAAAAATATTAGTAAATAAAATTTAAAGGTCATATATGAAAGATGTCATGACAAAAGTATCAAATACAAAGTCTATGACTAAAAATACATAAGGCAGAAAATTTTTCCAAGAGCTCTTTCTCAACAATGATGTTTATAGGCAAATGAATCTTAGGAATAAAGCATGTACATTTTTACAAGACCTCTCTCTCAAAAATGATAATATTTATAGGCAAATTAAATCTTAGGAATGGGGCATGTATATTTTAAGCTCATAAATAATGCAAAGCTATCTTTCTGCTAAGAAATAACATTTTTTCTGATGTTTGAATGTTTTTCAAAGTAATTTTTTTTTAATCTGATTACAATCTGATTTACATATAAAATGCAATATACTATTGAGTTCATAGCATAAAATGGAAAACCAAAATAGTATAGTATTATCTCGTAAAACAAAGAATGTAAGAAAACATTTTTTTCCTGTTCTAGTTGGGTATGTGATAGAAATAGGTTTTTATCAAAAACCTAAAAATGTAATAAAAATGAAATAAACACCAATAGCTAAATATTGCAATTGAAATACATACATGCCAGTGTTCAGCAAACATCTCAATAATGTATGAAATAACAGGAGCTTCTCCAGGCAAGCGGAATGTTTCTAAATAAAGTCGCAAAGCCTCATCAAGACGAGTATCATTGAAATTAAAAGACCTAACAAAACATCAAAAATAAAATAAAATTAATTGCTTGATAAAAATATAAAATATGTGCCACAAATATAGAAGAAAACTCACAAGATATTGAGCAACAAGTTTATATAAATATAGATTAAAGAACAAATAAATGTTAAATATATTATTGTATTGATAAGAAAATCGTAAAAATATTAGATTTTGTGAAAAACCTCAGTGTTCTTGATTACTGTGAATTAAATAGAGCATATTCTCCGTAATAAATTTATAACAAAACCACAGCTAGAATTTAGGATTACAAATGCATTTCGTGTTAAAAACATCTATGACTATGGAATTAGAAGCTTTTGAATAATTTAATCAAACCTGTGTTCATCAATTCTTATCAGGTTAGTGTATTTTCTCAAACAAACACCATCCTTCCTAGACAAAAATAAACACACAGAGATACACACATACATACATATCTACCTACACACATATCTAATTGGAAAAATCTGTTTTTAATTTTAATGAAACAAATAATAAACTGAATAAGTAGCTATTTTGTAACAACATACATACTTAACAAAAGTTTCAAATATTTTTGAATTTTTCTTATTGCTGATATATTCTCCAATTTGTCGTTTTTCTAATTTAGGATTTTCTTTCAAGAAAGTGACCACTTCTCCTGGATCAAGAGGGGTGCTAAGTAGACCCTGATCTTGGAGGAACTGGATTCCTTTAGAAGGTTTCACATTAAACTGTTCTGTTCCATTCTGATACATCTGTTAAAAATAAAAGAAGCTGGTAACAACTAAAACAAGTGTACCAATCCAAACAGATTATGTATAAAAATATTTTTTTTTAATTTAAACATTAGCTAAACAAATTTATATATATATATATATATATATATATATATATAGTTTAATACTAAATCATTAACAGAATTAAGTACTTCTTGGCAGAATGTACATAAAGACACATTTACATAATCTTAATATGTACCAAAATACTTCTATCTACTGTAAAAATAAAAATAAAAAATAAAATTTTTTAAAAAAAATCACCAGAAACAAAATAAATTTCTTGATATTACTAGTTACTATTAAATGAGTGGCTGTAATTATATTCACCTAAAAAGAAAGCTAAATTTGTGCAAGTTATTGGAAATCATAAATATTTATTTTTTTATCCTCAGTTAATTCTTACATCATCAGCACACTTCATATGAAAACTTTGTGGGATAATACAAAATGGTTTTCTGTATAAAAAATAATATGTATAGATTCATATTAAGTTTGAAATAATTCTTTATAAAATGTTAATATTTTTTTTTCCTGCAATTTTATTTAAAAATCAGCCTAGAGAAAATATAACAATCTATTTTAAAACAAAGATTAATTTAATAAAATATATGATGTGCATTTTGAGAAGAATAAATGCTAAAAGTCTTACTTTCTTTTTATGTTTCAGTATGGCCAATTCCTCTGCAGTGGGAACCTTTTCTGTGATTTTCATCCTGTTAGGCCGAATTTGTGGCCCTTTGCGTGTCTCTCTGCTTGATTTGCGAGGCCACGTTGGATCTATATGACAGAAAAATTTTTTAAAATATTCTGCTTGAAAAAAATCTGGATTTAATCAATTAGATTATTTTAGAATATATATTTCTTAGAGTAAAAAGCAATAAACATAGAAAGAGTTTATTTTTTCTTCTGTAAAAAGATTATATTTCAGATGTCAATCTAATTAATACTATATATATCCAAAGCCTAGGAATAAGTTAATAAAGTCAAATTTACATCATAATCTCCAAAATATGAACAAGTATAAAATAGATTGTATCTGATACAATATCTGTCTTCTTATTATAGAATGAAATAATAATCTTGTTACCATAACAAGTTATTAATATAAATGATACTAAATATCAATAATTCATTATATTTTACTCTTGAAAGGACCATTTCAAATTTACTAATTTTGTGGGATGGGAGGAGGTTAATCTACTCTAAAAAAATCTTTTAAAATATATGGGTTACATGAAAAAAATTAAATAAGATATCTCAGAACTGAAGAGAACTCCAACAAACACACTCTCATGCAATAAACATTAGTGATGACACCTGCAAAGATTCATAAAGACATTTTATATATGTGCCTGTACAGTTAAAAAGAAAAAGTAGATTAGCACTTACCTGTCGGAATATCTTTTGACTGCAGCATCCTTTGCCCAACATCATAGCCAGAAGTGGGGGGGTGATCAACTACAATTGGCAAGCTGATTGCATCTGGTATTGAAGTAGCTGTCTCGGTATCAGAGGTTGTATCACATTTGACTGAATAAAATTTTTATACAATAAAAAGATTATCAACAATTTCAAAATCAAATTAAATAAATTCTACACAAATACAAACATGCCAGGCCAAGAAATATCATTAAGTGGTTATCTTTAACTCCATTTGTATACTAGTGGATTTATTGCCTTGATTGCTATTTACAAAGGTTTTCTTTTACATTTGGCTAGATATGCATTCAAAGTTTTTCTTTTAACAACTGATAGTAATAGATAGCTCTTGAAAGCTATTTTTTATACATCTGCTTGAATAATCTACAAAAGAACATTAGCTTTCATTTAGACTTTTATGTCCAAATGTGACTTCTATTTGATAACTATACTTGGATAAAAAAAGAGGACAATAAGTTAATTCATCCATGAAAATAAAATCAGCGACATGGAACAATAAGACATTCATAAAAGTAATCAAACTGAGGTGGCCAGATTATTTTTCATATGTAATAGTTGGTTTAACCTAAAAGTTACATAGCGTGAAAGCAAAATTGATTGACAGTGTAGTTAAAAACTTATTAAAGTAGGTATCCCAAAATAAAATTTTATTTTCAAAACATTTAAAAATCTTTAATAGAGGCATACTGAACTTGATTAACAAAACCGTACCAAATTTATCTTGTTAGCTCAATTAGCAACAAAGTTATGACCACTCAAAATTCATCAGTTTTCTGTTTGATGTGCTATAGGATCAGAAGCTAATTTCAACAAGTGTGTAACTGAAGATGCCAGCTTCAGACTAGTTAAAAATCATTATAAATGTAATGTTATGTAGGTAGTTTTGAATTAAAAGAAATACTAATTTGTGGCTAATTGAGCTATCAAGATAAATTTGTTACTGTTTTTTTTTTATTTTTGCCAATACTAATGGAATCAATAATTATTAGATAAGACCAGCCTGAACAGTGGGAAAATTTGTTTTCAAAACCAAAATAGTTAAAATATGACACAGAGGGACAATTTTGATTGTTCATATATGTTTCATTTCAAAAGTTAATGCCTTGCAACTTCTTGCTATAATTCATAGCCCAACAGAAATAAACTAACTTTTTTTTTCAGTAGTACACCAACAAAACAAATAAATAAATAAACTTATTTATATCATGTAAAAACAGCCAGAAGCGCATTTTGAGAGTAAGGCAAATGTATATCATCCTAAACTTGCCATACAAAAATATCCATTGGAGGTACATACCTGAAATTTTACTAATTTTGGTACAAGGAATTTCGTAAAACAATTTTTTCTCTGTAATATGAATACCTCTTTCCATACATGTATCTAATTTTGGAAGATTGTGTGAAATTATTCACTCATCATAAAGGAACAATAATGATTACAACATTAGACATTTGTTTCAAGAAATAAATCATTGGTCAATGCTTCAAACAAATGCTTATTGTAAAGCTTTAAACTCATTTATCTTCAAACTAAAAAACTGAAATGAATAAAAATACATTTATAAGAACTGATGAAAAAGACTTTCTGAATAGTTGGACTGATTCTCCTGCATTTCCTCCTTTAATGGTGATTTACAATCTAAATTTGTTTATAAGCATCAGCTATAGCTAATATTCCTGGAACACTCCACATCCTATCATCTCTTGAAAGTGATATTATATCATAGTTTCATTTACAGACAAATGTTGACACCATTTGTGCAATATCATCCAACAAAGGCCATCAAAAATAATCATTTCTACCTTTGATTGGAACTAAAATTTTGACTACACCACTGAACGGAGATGTAATTTCTATGACTTGGTCAATGTAAAAGTTGTTGGAGTAATAGTAACTGAATGTCACTTGAAGTGGTTCTTCATAACAAAAGATAATTGTTTGAATACTCTGATTTACTGAGTGCTTTTTGCTTCCTTCAGAGGTGTAGATGAAGTTTCATTAAAGTTATATCAGTGAAATGTTTACATTCTTTATCACAGTTTTTAACTTTACAGAATACATTGCAAAGAATTTAAAAATCTTCTCCAGCCTGCTTCTCTGACTTAAAAGGAAACTACAGCTCAGGAAATTGAATTCATTATCCACTGAACAGAAGATTAAATATAAACTTTATTAATCATTCAAGTAGAAGTTTTTAGCATAGAAAGCACTGATACATACAAAAAAGGAAAAAAAAGAAAAGGGTACCAAGTACGGTCTTAAAAAAAAGTTGTGATTATTATTATCAACTACTGCTATCATAATGGCTTAAGCTTATACAGTTTATTTTTTTATTTTATTTCAATAAAATGTATCTAGCTTCATTTTTTTAAAAGAAAATGTAAAGAAATTTTAAATTTAAACTCTAAATCCCAAGAATTAGAGAAATTATTCCCAGCCACAAATGTAAATAAAATTAATGACTATTGAAAAGAAGACTAGATACTTTTTTTTTAAATTTACTTTAATTTTTTTATGAAAAGACATGAGTGTGAAATTTAAAGAAAATATCCAGCTTATATATTTATTTTTCTATTTTATAATATGAATTCCATTTAATATCTTTTTTTTAAAGAAAATGCATAAACACAATAGCCAAAGCAAAAGTGATTCAAGTATGACAGTTTGGACAATAAGTACTTTATACAGTTTTAAAATGCATCATTAAAAGAAAAACATTTAAACTGTAATAATCATTAATGAAACAAGTTCTCACCTCCCCAGCGGACATGGCTGAATGCTTTGCCCGTAGATTCTCCACCAATTCAACACTGGACTCATTAGGAATACCTACACCCGACTTCCCACCCAAAACTAAGGCTCAACTACATAACGTCCACATTACACCCTTGCTGGTCTCCAAGATAATTGCACAACTTGACCCACACAAAGCGAGCGGCGGGGACAGACTCCCATAGTACTGAAGAAATGTGCCCCAGAACTCTCCTCTGTCCTCTCTAAACTCTGCCAATCTGCTTCCTGTTTTCCTGCCTGTTGGAAGTCCTCCTGTGTAGTTCCTATATTTAAGAATTCTGGCGAACCCTCAGACCCCGCCAATTAGTCTCCTTCCGACCTTCGGCAAAGTTTTCGAAGCCATTATCAACGCCGAGGTGATTCAGCATCTCACGGCCCACAGGCTTCTCTCTGACAAACAGTACTGGTTTCGCTTCACCAGGTCTACTGCTGATATGCAAACGACCATTACCGAGTACATATACTGGGCTCTTGACATGAATGGCGAAGCCCGAACCGTTGCCTTGGATATCTCCAAAGCGTTCGACAGGGTCTGGCACGCTGACCTCTTATGCAAACTGCGGAGCTACGGGATAACTGGACATCTGTTTGACCTCATCCATTCATTCCTCTCTAACCGCACATTGAAGGTAGTATTAAATGGGCATGCCTCCCAAAACTACCATATGAATGCGGGCGTCCCTCAAGGTTCTATCCTAGGTCCCACTCTCTTTCTGATGTACATTAATGATCTCCCTGACGCCATTAGATCCCAAGTAGGCATGTACGCCGATGACACCACAATCTACTCTTGCCTTGATCAAAAACCCGGTATGGGCGACAAAGCAAACCTCGCTGCCGAGCTTGAAAAGGACCTCCAATCTGTAGTGGCCTGGGGTACGAAATGGCTAGTAAATTTCAATGCTTCTAAAACGAAGCTGTTATCAACCAACCACCATAGACAATCGCATCTGCCTCCCATTAGCATGGAACAGGCTTGCCTCCCAGAGAGTAAAACACTACGCCTCCTTGGTCTCACACTTTCAGCGGACCTCAAATGATATTACTATATCGAATCCATTGCCAAATCTGCCGCTATGAAAGTCAGCTCTCTGTGTAGGGCGCGGAAGTTTTTCCCACCTGAATCTATCCTGCACATATACAAATCTACCATCCGCCCGTGCATTGAATACTGCTGCCATATCTGGTCGGATGCCCCTGCTACTCTCCTTGGGCTTCTTGACAAAATACAAAGGAGAATGGTTGAAACTGACTTGGCAGACCGGCTGCAACCACTCTCTCACCAGCGTGATGTGGCTTCCCTGTGCCTCTTCTACAAGTACTTTCATGGCTTCTGCTCCGATGAACTTAGATCACTGTTACCGCCTAAGCACGAATTTGCACGAGATACCAGATTAGCAACTAGGTCCCACTCCATTACAGTTAAACAGATAAGATGTAACCGTAATTTCTACTACAACAGCTTCTTTTCTCGCACTTCCCACCTGTGGAATTCCCTTCCACAAGTCTGCTTTCCCGACAGCTACAATCTCCAGGTGTTTAAATGTAGGGTCAATAGACACCTCCTATCGCACTAACTTCCAATTATTCTCAGAACACTCATCTACCCAACCCTCATTCTCGGTATCCTTACCCGCCTATCATCCACCCTCTGACATTTCCTATATTTAACCATCCTTCCTCCACTCTATGTAGCCCCCTTGCTCGGGGTGAAACGCTTATAAAAAAAAAAAAAAAAAAAAAAAAAAAAAAAACGTCTTTTGAACAGGTGAAGAGGCTCATCCCTTGTTCCCTGTTTAGGATGTGGTTTCCAGCTTTCTCTTTTCCAATCTTTTTACTCTTAAGTAGCTCCCTGCGCATCAGTGGCATTACCGCCTTGCTTGGGGTGATATGATTAAAAAAAAAGTAATTTAAAATGGGATTCAACTGGCAATGTTTATTCACTTGGTCAGCAAATTTCTATGAGTTGGACCCAATTGTTTTTTTGTTTTTTTTTTACAAAATAAACACAGTATACTCTCTTTTGAGTTGTACAAACAAATAAAGATGAGACATTGCTCTACAAGGTGTATTTTCATTTTTTTTTATAGAACTGAATTCCTATATCACATCCACTAAAGTTTTCAGCTTAGAAACTTTTTGTGAAAGACAACCTCAGATTTACAGGTATGATTTTTTTCTTTCAGAATGGACATATTTTATGTAAAGAGACACAACATGCAACACAACAAATTTGAAAATGAGGAAAAAGCATGGTCTGCTATTGAAATAGTAACATAATTTAAAGAGACTTGAAATAAAATAAAAACTAATCATCACACATGAGAAAGAACGATATCTTTAGAAATTCTGTTTACATACTAAAGAGCCTAGAAAATAAACAAGATATCAGCAGTTGAAGTAGAATGAAATTTCACTATTTTGACACGTTTTCACAGTTGGGGTACCTAGTTAAAGATCTATTATTTTTAACTTCTCAACTCTATTGATTCTTAAAAAAACTAAAGATATTTTAGCCAATATATATATATACCAGCCCTGAATGAGCAAACTTCATAAAAATAACATAGAAAATTAGCAATTCATTGCATTTCTCAAGTGAAATGAACAATATCTACACCTGTATCAGTTGAAATCTTTTGCTGCTGTGTGACATCAGTAACATCACCATTGATGGTGGTAGTGGCAGCTGATGCTGCTGCTGCTGCAGCTGCAGCAGCTGCTTTGGTAGATGACAAGATACGACTATGGCAATGCTGCTCAATGGTGTCCACTACAGTTAAAAGAGCATCCAGAGAAAGGAGATGAGTGGTAAACAGTCCAGAAACAGGAAACGCATTCTAGAAATAGAAAAATAAGAAATGTGATAATAATATTATGATCTGGTATTGCATTTTCTAAAGCAACTTCTTGGATAAATTTGTTTTTCATTTTATTCAAATTTTTTATGTGTATTCTACTTATCATTGGTCAAACACATATGTGTTTTCTAAAATTTCAATCTATTGTTAATTTGTAAATTACGGAATATATAATTACAATTTAAAGACAATTGTATTTACATGTTCATTAATTTACAAATTTTGTTTTGACAACTGAACAACTTCTGTTCATACATGGTGCTATTGACACTGCTTAAGTTCTTGCCCGGTGTACAATCCTTGTCAAAGAAAAACTTTTTTGTAACAATTAGAAAAATAGTGAAGTGAGAAAGGGAAATCAGCATACCAACCAGATCAATCCTTTTCAGTAACAATGTCTACATATATTGGCTTGTAATACACGTACCTATTTCTGCTAAATTTTTTCATCAACCTTCTTGTTCTGTCTACATTTTCTTTTCTAAAAAAATATTGTACAATGATGAGTACTGAAAAATGAATCTGCAAAATGTTGATGACATCAAGATGAGATTCACTTTCCTAAACAATATTTGATATTTTGAAGAGCCATATTAAAAATATCTTTGAATCTCGAATCATCAAACAAAGAATAATCTGCTAGACAGAGACTTACCTTTGATAAAAGTTTTGTCAGGTCTTCAAATAGATTTGAACAATAGAGATCACAGTCATAATTAAGGAAAAGTTCTGTAACCAATCCAGGAATGCGCCACAAGTGTACCACTGCTTCTAGAGCAATTTCCCGCATCTCATAAGAAATTCTTGGGGCTTCTGACACAATAATGTCACTCAATTTGGTCAAATACATCTAATGAAAGGAATAAACTATTTTAATTCACAGAAAAAAATTATCACACGTTTATAATAATAAATCACAACTACCTATAAAATAATGAAAAATATAATTTACTAGAAACACCATGAAAATTTCAGAGTTTTCTTATTTGAATTTTCTGATGAATTAAGTTAATAATTAAATAAGCTTATGGTGAGTTCTACAGCAATAAAATATTTGTAGAAATTCCCCTATTGCACTGTTCAAGATTTGAGCTTAATAACTTTAACCAAATATTACAACAACAATCATAAATATGAATACTGGTCATTAATTAAAGATGTAAGAGAGTAAAAATAAAAAGATTTAAAATTTATAAATTTTTCCCATCTCACAGACAGTAATCATGTCTTATCTCCTCTTCTATGTTAACTTTCCTCTATTTTCATTTTCCCACTAGAATCCGATATATTTTTTCCATATTTCCACAAATTCAAAATGGAATAGTCCATTATTTATTAGGTATAGAAAAGATTTGAAACTGACAACTACTTCCATTTCACTGAAACAAATGTTATAAATATTATTGGCTCTTCTATTTCCACTTCTTTCTTTCTTTGTTTATCTCACTGAAACCAAACATCTTTGTTTTTTCTGGCTTTCATTGTGATCAAAATGGAATAGCTCATTATTTATGAGGTATTGGCAGAGTGTAACATATGTGCTAACATTAGGGGCATGCAAAATTATAACTTAATTTTTAAAAAAAAAAAAACTTGTAGTCATCAGCATCAAATATCTACCATTTTAAATTATTTTTTTTCACCTTACCATAAAAGAGAATGAATCAGAGAAATTAAAATATGAAAAGCTGTATAAAATTACTCAAATTTTCATATAAAAGACAATCCTTAACATTTTACTAATCTTAGATTAATGCAATAAAAGTATAAATTCATAGTGAGAAATATTTGAATTTAAGTAAATTTTCAAACTAAAAAACTCAATAGAAATAAAGGAAAATAAAAAAGGAGTAGTTAATTACCTCAAGCTGAAATTTTAGATGACTGCGCATGGACTCAAAGAGCAAAAAACAAGTTCTAATGGTGGCTGTGAACAAAGACAATCTTTCAGACTGCAACAACTGTAACAAAAACGCAGAGAACAAAAATTAGAATTATACAAAGTTTTATTCCAGTGTGATAATAAACTATTCTCCTGTTTAACATATATATAAATTCATTATTTGAAATTCGTAAGTTTATATTAAGGGATTACCATATTACTCATTTTTTATTTTATTTGCTAAGGTTGTGTTATCACAGAAATTAATGGCAACCTACTGTGGAAAAATCTTCAGTCTAGTCAGTCATGTCTTGAAAGAAACACAATCACCCAAGCACATATCACATATGGCAATTAACTGACTGACTGACTGTACTAAGCAAGGACGCACATTGTAGTGCAATGAATATTGGCTTGAAATGAGAAATCAGAGAACTGAGTCCAAATTCCAGTTGAATTTGTTGCATTCACTTATGCACAAACACTTTTGGGGAAAACTGTAAATCCATTTCTTTTCTCTCCAGATATGGGTTGAATAGCAGGACAGATTGGCTTTTATAGCCTTGGTTAGCAACTAGTCTACTGCAGAAAATAATGGCAACCTATTGCAAGAAAATCTTCTGTCTAGTCAGTCAGAGAAAAGATTAACCAAGTGTGTATCATGTATGGCACTTAACTGACAGACTAAGCAAAGTTTTAATAAACTAAAGCCAAGTAGTAGTAAGTACTTAAGATGAGACTTTTTAAATGCAGTTTGGAAACAATTGTAATATAACAATCTGGCCCCACCCGAGGAAGTGATGCAAGCGATGGTGTTTCCCGTCGGTGGAGGGGGTCGGCGGAGCGGCAGGGTGGGTGTTTGTGAAATACATCCTGTCGAGGCCGGAGCGGATGTCGTTTGACCTTATTTCCGACAGCGGCGGAAATGAATACGGAGGCAAACAGAACAGGTGTCTCTGGGAATTACGTGGGCGTTGCGTGGGCGAGGCAAAACCGGAAGGAAAGTCCTGGTTCTAGAAGACTATATAAAGACCTCGACACACGGATTCGCCAGCAGAGAACGGCCAGTGGAAGCAAAGGGACACCACAGGCAAGACTACACTCCCGTCAACCCATTCTATGTGCGCTCTCACTCTCCTGTTCTCTATTCCACACGGTTCGTCGTCATTAATAAAAATATAACCTTATATTTTTATATATGCGTGTTTGTTGTTTTGTCGTCGTACGGCGATATATAACATACGCAAATTGGTGCCCAGTGACTTGCTGTTTTAAGACAACAACAACAACAAAACAGATAGATACGAGCTTGGTTACCACGGCGACAATTGAAATTCAACGGAATTAAAACTACCAGATAGAAGACGAAAATAGAAAGCAACCGGACGACATCAACGAAAGGTAGGTGACTTTTGATTCGATCTTGTGTGTGTTCTGCTCTTGTTCATAAGTTATAATAAGTCTAATTAAAAAAAAAAAAAAAAAAAAAAAAAAAAAATGGAACAGCATACTTTTGCCGATTTTGTTCAAGGTCTGACCCTAGAATTGAGAAATGTGGCTTGTTTGGTGTCGAACACTTTAAGGGGAGAATCTTTTTTAAAAAATATACAGCCATTAGCATGCAAAGAAGATGGTGGTTATAGTGCTTGGTTGGAGGATATGGAGAGGTATTTTAAAGTTGTGCGCGTGGCAGAAGAAGACAAGTGTCAGGCAGCTCTTCTCACAACAAGGGGAGCTGTTGGACACTATGTATATAGACTAATCTCTAATAACCCACAACTCACATGGAAGGAGTTAAAAACTTCTTTAAAGGAATATTACGGATTGGTTTTAGACCCCGACGCACGGTTAGTCGAATTAGTGAACATTAAGCAGGGTAGAACGGAGGGGGTGCAGGACTACATGCAGAGAGTAGTACGCCTAGCGGAGGGCGCATATGTTGGGGTTGACGGGAGGAATGAAGTTGTGACAAAACAAGTTCTAGGATTTTTCATAAAAGGTCTAAGGGATCGGGAAATAAAGATGGCAGTTATGAAGGATGAGCCACAAACACTAGAGGCTGCCTATCAGAAAGCGTTATCTGAGTTGAGATGGAAAATTCGACTCGATGCAAACTCTGAATACGAAGAGGAGCCTATAGAAATTTGCCACTCTCGGAGACGGGTACCGATAGAAGCCGTAAGCCCCGCTGAATCTAATACTAATAATAATAGAAATAAGAACAATAGAAAAGTTGGTAATAGGGGAACTAAATACAAGACTCGTGAGCGGGAGAAGAACAGGAGCGTTGTTAGGTGTTGGAATTGTGGGAAAGAAGGCCACATAGCGAAATTTTGTAGACGCGCCCCGGGAAACGGCAGAGGTCCGTTCGTGCAACGCCCAACGAACGGAACAAGACGGTACCAACGCACATAGTTGGTAATATGGGCGCGCCAAATTCCATCTTTATTAGAATAGAACGTAGACCTTATAGGGCATTGGTAGATACGGGAGCAGAGGTATCGGTTATAAGCTGTAGGGTATTTAAAAAATTGCGACTGGGACTTGAACTGCAAAAGAGGGACATTAAACTTCGAACTGCGAATGGATCCCCGTTATACGTTGAAGGCCTTTGTCGTCTACAGGTCCAGATAGGAAGTAAGTCCATACCCCATGATTTTTTAGTCGTGAAAAATCTCAATAGAAACGTTATACTTGGCCGAGATTGGCTGATGCAGAACGGGGTGAGAATGTATTTCGATTTGGGGGCATTGAAGATTGGTGAAGAATACGTGGCATTGGAGGAGGATGTTCATATTTCCTCTATTGTTAGGTTAGCTCAAAAAGTAACATTAAGACCTCAACACCTGCATGCTTGTCTGGGATTAACCAGGCTGAGAAATGGACGTGGCAAAGAATATGAAATCGAACAGCTGAGTAGTGGATATGTTAGCAACTTATGTGGTATATCAGTAGCCAATGCAGTTGTAAAAATGCCAAAGTCTCGTAAGTTTCAGTTGCTGATAATGAATAACACTAACCGGACAATCACTTTGAGACGGGGGTGTCCGCTGGCTAAATTGGAAAGGGCAGGTAATATTACTGAAATTACTATGCCCGATAAACAAAATAATAAAAGTCCTGATGTAGATTTGGAACAGGTACATGTATCGGAGGAATTCAAGCCTGAAATTAACAAATTGCTAAAAAGAAATAGGGACATGTTCGTTAGTGACGACAAAAACCTGGGCAGAACCAATACTGTGGAGATGCGTATCGATACTGGAACGCATGAGCCCATAAGAAAACGCCCATATCGCACACCCCTCAAACAAAGAAAGACAATGGATTCAGCAATCGACGAAATGATGCAGGCAGGTGTAATTGAGAGATCCAATAGCCCGTGGGGTTTTCCAGTAGTTTTAGTAGAGAAGAAAGACGGTGGTAAGAGATTTTGTGTAGATTTTAGAGCACTTAATAAGATTACAAAGAAATATGCTCGACCTCTTCCTGTCATCGATGATATACTGGCATCACTTGGTTCGGCAAGGTACTTTTCGAAGCTTGATTTAAAATCAGGGTACTGGCAAGTTAAGCTTCATGATGATGACAAAGAAAAAAGTGCATTCACCTGCCACAAGGGTCTGTTTCATTTTAATGTTATGCCATTTGGACTTGCAAACGCACCCGGCATCTTCCAGGAATTAATGTCAGTTGTTTTACAGGGACAGGAAGATTTTGCTCTGGCATATTTAGATGATATTCTGATATTTTCAAATACGGTGGAAGATCATTTAAAACATATAGACACAGTCTTGAGTAGTCTACGTAAGCACAACCTTAAACTGAAGCCAGCTAAGTGTGAGTTCTTTAAGAAAGAGACCCAATACCTGGGGTTCAAGATAAGTGAAGAGGGAATACAACCAGACCTCAATAAAGTCAAGGCTATAAAGTCAGTTTCTACTCCAACCATTGTTAGGCAAGTAAGAGCTTTTATCGGGATGACCTCATACTATCGCTGCTTTATTAGAAATTTCTCTGATATAGCCGAACCGCTGGTCAATTTGACAAGGAAATATGCACGATTCCAATGGGACGATGCTTGCCAAACCGCTTTCAATACACTAAAAACAAAGCTCGCGGAGATGATAACACTAGCCTATCCCAACCCAAATAAGGCGTATAGGTTATATACTGACGCATCCGATCAATCGATTGGCGCATGCCTATCCCAGGTGGTGTACGATAAGGAAAATAGGAAGGATGTAGAAAAACCAATTTATTTATTGCCCCATAAATTAAGTGACACACAAACGAGGTGGTCAACTATAGAGAAAGAGGCTTATGCCATACACTATGCTCTTCAAAAACTGAATCACTACCTGCATGGCGCAACATTCACAATATACACTGATCATAGGCCCCTGGAGCACTTACTTAACTCGCCCATACAAAATAAGAAGATACAGACTTGGGCTCTGAGCATGTCTGGCTACAATTGCAGCATACAGTATCTTAAGGGTAAGGATAATGTTTGCGCGGATCTCTTATCACGCGCTGTTGATGTGAACGAAGACCATATTGCTTCTCCAGTAGAGATAGATGATAGAAATTACTTGGTTAGTGTTATAAACTCCAACCTAATGGAGCCGGAAGAATTAGCAGCCCATAAAAATGTCGGAAATTCATCAGAGGCACCCGAACGGCCCACATTGAAAGGAATAGACATAATCAGGGAGCAAGAATCAGACAAAAACATCTTAGACCTGAAGATTAGATTACAAAATGGTAGGGCTACCAAAGCAGAACAGAAGAGATATATAGTAATGGATGAGGTGGTGTACTATTTGTCTCAACCTGATGATGAACCCCTCATCAGGCTGTATGTACCATCTCACCTTAGAAAAATGGTGCTAGTTCAATATCATGATGACAGTGGCCATATGGGGGTGGATAAGACATTCCACTCAATAAAACAAAAGTATTTCTGGCCTTGTTTACTTAGAGAAATAAATGATTTCGTAGGTAAATGTATCCCGTGTCAGACAAGAAACCTAAAGAGGCAGCAACCCCACATACAGGAATGTGACTTCCCTCCTTTTCCTTTCGCAAAGGTTGCTTTAGAATCCAGTGATTCGGATGACGAATCCGGAGCAGAACAGACCGACTTTCCAGTGCACAAATATCGACACCAACATGTGGAATCAGACGATGAGTCTGATGTTCCATTAATGGAGCGTCGCATCATGACGCGACGTAAAATGGCGAATAAAAACGTGTCAACTATTGATAATGATGATAGAATCGGTGGTATAAATAATGTTTCATCCACGTTCGAGGATGATTGCTCAAAGTGTGAAACGACTGGATCTACTCATGTAGATCAGGGTTTTTCTAAGGAATCACCTAGCAGCGAAGATGTCCAAATGAGGCAAACGTCTGTTGGGGCAAAAAGCACGGATAGACCTGCAGATTCCACAGTTGATCGGAACAAAAAGAAAGAACAACTGAAAAGTCTTGTAGACTTATTGGCTGATATGTTATAGGATTGGGAAAGAAAGCAGTGGGAGGATTAACGATAGTTTAAGTGAAATAGTTAGGTCACCTTCCTTATAGCAAAACATGCGGAAGATACAAACTAAGGAATTACAAGTCACGGGTCCATTTTTTTAGACTAAATTAAGATAGATGAAACCTCTAATCCTCCACAAGTAAATTGCATGCGGATTAATGTTGGAATCAGGGTAATTTTCTTCGTTTTCTATTGAACATTTCTCGGTCAGACTATGAATGATATGTACTGCAGATAATGGCAGTTTTTCTGTGTTCAAACATAGTATGTTTGAAATTAAATTAAATTAAATGAAGTTACATGTGTAACAATAAACTCGAGCGGAAACACGCATGGTGTTGGTCAAAGGTCATTTACTCGATGTCAGTTTAGAAACTGGGGCGCGGTTACCGCCTATGATCATATGGTCGTGCATCGAGGCATCTACGCGTATGGACAGAGTCGAGAAAGGAAACGAACATTGAAAGTTACAGAAACTTAAAAAAAAAAAAAAAAAAAAAAAAAAAAAAAAAAAAAAAAAAAAAGAACAATGAAACATCGAGCTGGGAGAACATTATCCTCTGTATAAGTCCCAAGTAATTCTATCATCACTTTTGTGGCAGTCTCACTCATTTTGGCTTCCAACACTGCATCATGAAGCATACGCAAGAGATTCTGTGTTTTTTGTACAGGAAAATTCCACAATGGACACGAACATTGTTGGGTTGCCGATGTAGGCTCCCCTATATATTTTTTTTTTTTTTTGTTTTGTTTGTTTCGGCGTGCACATGTTTTGTACAATTGTCGGGCTTGTGTGGCATGGGGGGTGTGTGAGGGTGTTGCGCTTAAAATGTTCTTAGGTGAACATTTTGGAAAATGGGAGGGCGAGGAGTGTAATATAACAATCTGGCCCCACCCGAGGAAGTGATGCAAGCGATGGTGTTTCCCGTCGGTGGAGGGGGTCGGCGAGCGGCAGGGTGGGTGTTTGTGAAATACATCCTGTCGAGGCCGGAGCGGATGTCGTTTGACCTTATTTCCGACAGCGGCGGAAATGAATACGGAGGCAAACAGAACAGGTGTCTCTGGGAATTACGTGGGCGTTGCGTGGGCGAGGCAAAACCGGAAGGAAAGTCCCGGTTCTAGAAGACTATATAAAGACCTCGACACACGGATTCGCCAGCAGAGAACGGCCAGTGGAAGCAAAGGGACACCACAGGCAAGACTACACTCCCGTCAACCCATTCTATGTGCGCTCTCACTCTCCTGTTCTCTATTCCACACGGTTCGTCGTCATTAATAAAAATATAACCTTATATTTTTATATATGCGTGTTTGTTGTTTTGTCGTCGTACGGCGATATATAACACAATTATAAAGTTGATTTTGCTATTATAATATTACTTGTGCAATTATTGTGTTCATGTTCTATAAATAAATATAAAACAGAATACAAAAGCCTTTAGGTTCATATGCTAACAAACACAATATCAAGTTATCAAATAACTAGAAATCATTGTCTTTCAGTTGAGCATACAGTTCAAACTATTATCTTACAACATTCTTTATACACCATTTTTATACGATGTGTATAAATAATAAAAACTAAATCCTAAATAAATTTCTAGAATCTTATGAAAAAGAATTACAGTGTACTTGCTAAAAGAGCTTTCAATGGTGATATTCTCATATTTCAAGTAAGGTTTTTTACCAAAGAAAGTCTTTTATGGTTAAAGATTAACAAAAAAATGTACCAAAAAAAACTCTTCCTAAATACAAACTAATTTGCTGTAAGCACCAGAATAAAAGACCTCATATTGAAATAATGTCAAAAATATTTTAAATCAAGAGTATACCTAAATTTTATACCAAACCAATGAATAATTTTTCTTATAACATGAAGCTACATGTGAAACCGAGTTTTGTAATTTAAATTTAAAAATGTTATAAACAACTGCGCACACAGAGAAAATCGACATTGAACAGAACAGGTTTTTTATTTACACACGAGTTCATATAAATTATATAATGTTTGTATAGCTTTAATTACTAAATAAGAAATAATAAAAACTAAATCTGGTATAAAAGAAAAACAATGTTGAAACTTACTGTGAAGAGGTTGCGGCACATTTCATCCTTAACAAGGTAAAGGAGCGATTTGAATGTGCGAATAGAATCAGCACCTGATTCTAGTGCTACTGTCAGAAGGCTGAGACCCATATGAATCATAACATCAGTATTGTGACGATCTAATGGATTGATAAGGGACACTAAAAACCGAAACAGTTCCCGGACACATGGTAGACCATAAGGTATTAATGGATTAGTACCTAGAAAAAAAAAAAATTGTAGAGAACAAAATAAAGAAAAAATATTTTTCACTGACTGTAAAGATATCTTATACAATTTTCAGATGAGTCATTATCATTTCAAGAATCATTCAGACTAATGATCTTATTGTTTTTGTTGCTCTTGTTGTTATCAAAATATGCTGATTGACCCAACCCATTATGATAAATCTCATAGTAACACATGTTAAACAGTTAATTCCATATTTTATACATATTTTATCAACTCTCTAATAATGTGTTGAGCAAAAAAATCCACAATGATAGAGTAAGGCTATCACTTTGACCTTATCCCAGAGATGTAGTGTAATTTTTTTCTCTCTCTGGACATGATTTGACATATGAAGCTTTTTCACTTCATCTTTAAATATAACTTTTCTATTTGATTTTTTAATGGTCAGCTGGTTTCTATTTTATATTAATTTTCACATAGGCATGAGATTTTGTATATGGAAATACTGACATCTTAACAGACACAGATTATGAGGTTGTAAAACGTAGATAGCCCATAAAAAACAATCTGATATTATAATGCATATAAATATTTCAAATTTATAGAGAACAAAATAAAGAAAAAATATTTTTCACTGACTGTAAAGATATCTTATACAATTTTCAGATGAGTCATTATCATTTCAAGAATCATTCAGACTAATTCTTATTGTTTTTGTTGCTCTTGTTGTTATCAAAATATGCTGATTGACCCAACCCATTATGATAAATCTCATAGTAACACATGTTACAATTCAATTCTCACACTCACACCATGAACTTTTCAATCACCCAATCCCTTACGCAAGTAGTGGACTTCCCCACGCGTTTCTCCGACAACCCTAACGGAAGGGACTCACTTCTAGACCTCTGCTTCACTTCCATCCCAGACTCTTGCACTACCAGACAACTCTGCCCACTCGGAAACTCTGACGATACTGTAGTGTCCGTCAATATTTCACTCCACTCCCGCCCGACCCATGAAACCCAGACAAGTAGAATATCCTACTGCTATTAAAGAGCAGACTGGGATTCGTTCCAAGACTTCCTCTGTGACATCCCTTGGAACAACGTTTTTAGTCTTCCCATCGAAGAATGTGCATCCGAGGTCTCCTCCTGGGTTAAGGCTGACATCGATGCCTTCATCCCTGCTAGGAAATTCCAGCTTAAATCTCATTAGTCTCCATGGTTCTCACCCGCTTGCTCGGCTGCCATTACCCACCGGAATCATTTCTTCCGACTCTATCGTAACTACGCGTCGGACCAAAACAGGCGCCTTTTCACTTCAGCTCGTAATAAGTGTAAAAGGATACTTAACGAAGCTAAGATGTTGTTTGCTGCCAGAAAGAAGCAACGCATAGCATGCTCTAAATTCGGCTCTAAAGACTACTGGCGACTGTAAAAGAGTACTTAACAAGAGCAAGTCCACAATACCCCCGCTAATCAACAAATTTGAGGTCCTCACCTCCCCGGCAGATAAGGCTGAATGCTTTGCCCACAGATTCTCGAACAATTCGAGTCTGGACTCATCTGGAGTTTTTACACCCGACTTCTCACCTAGAACCGAGGCACAACTGAATGATGTCCACATTACACCTTCGCTTGTCTCTAAGATAATCTTAAAACTTGACTCTCACAAAGCGAGCGGTGGGGACGGAATCCCAACCATAGTCTTAAAGAATTGTGCCCCTGAACTCTCCTCTGTCCTTTCTAAGCTCTACAACCTCTGCCTATCTGCTTCCTGCCTGTTGGAAATCTTCCTCTGTAGTTCCTATATTTAAAAACACTGGAGAACCATCGGACCCTGCAAATTACCCCCCTATCAGTCTGCTTCCGATCTTCGGCAAAGTGTTCGAAGCCATTATCAACACCGAGGTGGTTCAGCATCTCACAGCAAGCAATATGGTTTCCGCTTCACCAGGTCTACTGCTGATATGCTAACAACCATCACCGAGTACATATACCAGGCACTTGACAGGAATGGTGAAGCCCGAACCATTGCACTGGATATATCTAAGGCGTTCGACAGAGTTTGGCATGCTGGCCTTCTATGTAAACTGCAGAGCTATGGTATAACTGGACATTTGTTTCAACTAATCCAGTCATTCCTCTCTAACCTCACAATGAAGGTGGTATTAAACGGACATGCCTCCCAGAACTACCATACAAACGCAGGTGTCCCCCAAGGCTCCATCTTAGGTCCTACACTCTTCCTGATATACATTAATGATCTCCCTGATTCCATAAGAGTCCAAGTAGGTTTGTACGCTGATGACACCACAGTTTACTCTCGCCTCCTACAAAAATCTGGTGTAGGTGTCAAAGCTAACCTCGCAGCCGAGATTGAAAAAGACCTCCAATCCATAGTGGACTGGGGTAAGAAATGGCTAGTAAATTTTAATGCTTCTAAAACGAAGCTACTCTCAATTAACCATCATCGACAATCTCACCTACCTCCAATTAGCATGGACCAGGCTTGCCTCCCAGAGAGTAAAACACTACGCCTCCTTGGTCTCACACTTTCAGTGGACCTCAAATGGTATGACTATATCAAATCCATTGCTAAATCCGCTGCTATGAAAGTCGGTTCTCTGTGTAGGGCCCGGAAGTTTTTTCCATCTAAATCTATTCTGCACATATATAAATCTACCATCCGCCCGTGCATTGAATACTGCTGCCATATCTGGTCGGGTGACTGCTATTCTCCTCGGGCTTCTCGATAAGGTTCAGAGGAGGGTCTGTAATGTGATAGATACCGACTTGGCAGACCGCCTGCAATCTCTCTCCCACCGGCGCGACGTGGCTTCCCTGTGTCTCTTCTATAAATACTTTTACAGCTTCTGCTCCGATGAACTTAGATCGCTGGTGCCCCCTAAATACGAATGTGCACGAAATACTAGATTAGCAACTAGATCCCACCCTTTTACAGTGAAACCGATAAAATGCAACCGCAACTTCTACTCCAACAGTTTCTTTCCTCACACTTCCCGACTGTGGAATTCCCTTCCACACAATTGCTTCCCCGACGGCTACAATCTCCAGCAGTTTAAATGTAAGGTCAATAGACACCTCCTAACACATTAACCTGCTCCCATTCTATCAAACACTCTTCCCATCTGCCCAACCCTCATCCTCAGTATCCTTACTCATCTGTCACCTTCCTCCTGACATTCCCTATGTCTAACCACTCCTTCTCTTTACCTTCCCCTATGTAGCCCCATGCGCAATAGTGGCAGTGGAATGCCTTGCTTGGGGTGAAATGATTAAAAAAAAAAAAAAAATTTTCAGATTGATTCAACCATTCCTATCATGTAGGAGAGGCTAACTATAGCTACATACTTCTTCATTTTACTAACAAATGCTATAAGGAAACATGATACTACTTATAAATTCTTTAAATTCTCAAGATTACTACCAATAACTTTCTCTCAGTATTGAAAGAAACAAACTGTCCCTTTCTTAACACAAGAGAGAAATGGTCTGAACTAAAATTTATACAAACCCCATACATGTTTTAATAAATATATTTAGGACCTTTTGAAAAAAGCTATAGAAATGATTGCTTTAAATATTGTAGAAACATCAAACACAGCAAAAAGAATGATATCAATAATCTGAAATGAAAACGTTTCACACTTGTAACTGGCAATCATTGATTTCATTACAGTTAATTAATTCGACAAACATGGTCACCCATTACTTCAACTAAAATTGTTTTCTAGGTCATTATTTCATTTTGTTATAAGAAAACAGTATTTGACTAAAAGATCTTCAATGGCAGAAGTATTAAAATACTATTTTTTAGCTGTAGAAACTTGACTGAACTTGTCAAAATAGGTATGCGTACAACCACCATGTACCATAAATATAATTTAAATTTCAAGTCTAAAATTAATCAAAAGAAAAAAAATTGTCCATAAACTCAACATTGTTACCCAACTAACAAAGACATACTTCATTGTTTATGCTATAGATTGTCATATCTCATCTTAAAAAGAAACATACACACAAAACACAGATTAAACTGAAACAAAAAAAGAAAGAAATCAATCTACAACAATAAATTCTATTTATAATTAAAAATTTTAAGAAACCGGATAAGCTAAAGAATAATTTCTTTGTACCTTCTTTGATGTGCTGTTGAGGCATAAATCGGATTCCACGTGGATTGACAAAGTCACTACTATCAGGTGAATTTGGAGACAAAGCAGGCCCCGGAGAAGATATAGGTTCATTGATAGACTGCACAGAGTCAGCATCATCTCCTCCTTCTGAAGGACAACTCAGCTCTGAATTTAATTCATTTTCACTTGAGGCTTTCTGAAAATGATAAGAAAACTTTTTTTTTGACTTTACATTGATTAATGTCATTTAAGTAAAACAGATTATATACTTTTCTAGTAAATTTTCATTATATTTTCAGTGGCATTTCAATTAAATATCATAGTAGTTCTTTACTTCCTAACTTCAATTCAGACAAATGCAGTCCTAATAATCTAATTAATATCTATTTAATAACTTATGCTTCAATGTAATGTCAATCATTATCTTCTGTTTTCTTAATTACTGTTCTTTTCCTTCTGCTCATTCTCTTATGCTCAGTAACCCCTTGTGTTTTAGTGTTTTTATTGCCTTGCTTGGGGTGAAATGATTAAAAAATAAGGAATAACCACTTTCAATAATATCTTAGTTACATACAATCTAAAATCTTACCTGTAAGCTGTTGGGCCTAGTAACATTTATCCGTTCTTGACTTGATGAAATGGAATCAGATATTTCTGTATCCAGTTCTTTTAGATCATCTTTATCAGACTCTTTGTCAGCACGACTTTCCTCAGCATCTAGACTCATTTCATTACATCCACCATCTCCAGGTAACCGCACATCAGAATTTTCTTTGTCTGAAGCTTCCTAAATAAAAAAAATAATTGCAGAAAAAAGTAAAATAAAAAATTCAAGATAGCAAGCATTATTCTTCAAGTTGTATTCATAACACAGTATGAAACATTTTAGGAAAAAACACACACATACACACAAATAACAGTAGAAGTATATATGAACTCTATTAGATTTACTTTTAAATACTGAATACATTCTTTTATAATTTTAATTTGGGCACCTTGATGTGGTGTAATGGTTAGCAAGCTTGTCTCGCAAGAATCATTACAACTGAGTGGTGAGTTCAACCCTCACTGGGTGCCTCAATTTCTCAGCCTTGTGCCACATCTAAGCTGCTCTTAGAAAATCATCTTTTACAATTTTAATGTCATTTGTGTTGTAATAAACAAAATTTAAAATATTTCTGCAGTTCTTTGTATTTATGGTATTATTACTTCCTATATTTACTTTGTTGCTATTTGCTCAACACTAAAATCAAACAAACTTTTTTTCTCTTCTGCAAAAACCATTTGTTAGAAGAGACTCAAAGAAACATTACTTAACAAATTCCTTATTTTCAAGTAAGGATGCATTTAATATTATTTAAAGAATAACTTGGCTTTCATTCCAAATAACATACTCAAAATGTTGTGGATGTTATTTCTCTCTGCAATTCTCCACAATATAATTTGGATTAATGTTTTCTTAATTTAGTCCAACAGATAGTTGCAGAAATAAACAAAAGAATCAACTAGGCTTTTTCTTTTGATAGAAAACTTGCACTTCTGGAGTATTTAAATTTGGAACTGAAGTTGCAACTCATCCCTTTAAAATCAATCAATTCAAAAATCCCTTCTAAATTTTATTAGAGTTAGTTCATAATTGTACCTCTGGAAACAAAATATTTGCCACATAATTAGACATTTCATAAATGGATTATATACTAAAGTTGCCAGAAATGTTAGTTTTGTGTCATTAGGTAGCATTAAGAGTATTTAATTTTAATTACATTCAAAAGAATAATTTCTGATTTAGTTGTAAACAACTATTATCAGCATTCATTTTTAAAAAGTCAAAATTAGTATATTTTCATTAACATCAAACATAGCAGAAAATAAGCAACATTTTTGGCATATGCTTTTTTTAAAAAATGCAACTAAATGCAAAATGGTTTTGTGCAGTTTATGGAGAATGAATTGTGAATGACTGAAAATATCAAACATACTTCATTAATTTTTTTGTTATAAAAATTTTTTGTGAAACAATGCTACACCAGCTGAGTTTAATAGTGATCAAATGACAACATTACTTGAAAATAATCAATGTCATATGCGACACAGAATATAGCCAATATACTCAAAATATTCAAATCAAATACTGAAAATCAATTGTACCAGCTCGGTTATGTTAGTTACTTTGATATGTACTTTCTACATAAGTAGAAAAAAAATACTGAATTTATATTCCCATATGTAAAGTAATGAAAATGTTCCTTTTTTTTTATTTTTTAGATAAAATGAGATAAATGTTTTTGTTTTATTTTTTTTTTATGGCTTAACCATTTACAACTTATTTAAAGCCAAAACATTTTGGGTTTTAAGAATAATTCTTGTTTATGAGTGAATATTGTATTAACAATTTTTTAAGAATAACAATGATTTTTCCAGATACAAGTCCTGTTATTTAATCTATAGCTGGGAGATAGATGGATTCATACCTTGCCTAAAGTTATTTGCAAAAATGTGAATGTAATGAACACAACTGTAATTTGAACTCGGCTCTCCAATTTCTCATTCCGAAGCCACTATTCATTACACCACCTGCACATCCATGACGAGTGATGAAAAGTAGATATTTTACGATATGGAATGCAATAAATCATAGGACAAGCAAAAATGAACTATCACTAAACATACCAAAGGCTGGACTCTATGCCAAAAAAGTGATCTCGTCTATAAAGTGAGATTGGAAGGGAGTTCTCTAATATGAGCTTCTTCTGGAGAAGCAAACAAATGGAAGGCAGCAACTTACAAAAAAAAGGCGGGGGGACACCATAAGGATCCAAAATAATTAGCTCTACTAGGATTTCTTGTATTCCATGTAATTGTAAAATATCTACATTTAATCACCAAAATTAGTTCAAAGACAGGGTGTAATATCACATGGGGTTAATGCAAGATCAAAAGTTTCTATCGCAGTAAGGCAAAAATTGTGACAGCATAGCTGGAAATTTTCACTCATCAGATATTGTTCACTTTGGATTGTAATAAAAGGTAATCTAATCTTTAAATAATTCTTTCTATAAAAAAGAAAATTCTGTTCTCTGAAGAACTACAAAATTTACCTAAAGAAGTTCTTTGCTCAGAATAACAAACATTCTTGTAAGATGGAATTATGAAGTTGCCTGAAAAATGGTAGATGTTAGAGTTCGCAAGAAATTGTTCGATTGGGTGTAGCACCACCATGTGCAACAGTTTTTTTTATTTATATATATATATATATATATATATATATACCACATCTAATTCCCGTTCAATCACATATTTCGCTAACAATATTTTAATACCATTTTAGAATTTTTTATTCTATAAAAAATGTTTTAAGTAGAATCTATTTATCTTCCTAATTATTTTCTTTCAACAATTAATCTATAACTTTAACTTTTATACTTTCATGTTCTTTTCTTTTATGAGACGAAGTAGTTTTTATAAAATCAAATGGAAAGAATCTGCCTAATTAGAAAATTACCATTCAATTTCTTTTTATTTGAACATCAACAACTTCTGCATGCTTCATTTGAATGACAAATTAAAATGTTTGCATTCAATAAAAAATTTTTGATTTAATTTTACATTCAAAATAAAATCTACATTTTTTTATATTTACCCAAATAAATTTTCTACTTTCTACTTTTCTTCAATAAAAAATAAAGGTCAGTAAATATAGGAAAGTTTTACAAGTAGATTTATGAAAATTTTTTAAGAATGTTTAAATTGAAACCACAGTTTAAAGTTAAAAATTGCTATAATATTAAAAATTTCAATATCAAAATAGCAATAAAGTAAAATTAAACAAACAAGTTAAAGATAAAAAGCAAGAAATTTGTACTGAACAGTTAAAGAAAAAAAGTATTTTCATTAAATTTCTCCATTTTTCAATTTCATGTTTATTAGCATGTAACAAAAGTATTTTCATCTTTAGAGACCTTTAATCCAAGGCTTGTTCATATACATGTCTAAAGATTATAATTTTATTATTATCATTATCAATATTCATGAGCTGTTATAATGGCAGATACAAGTATTGAGATTCTGACAATTTTGAGGCATTATATTAAAATAGGTCACAAAGTCTCTCTGACAATGAGAGTAGAATATGAAAATGAGAAAATACAAAAATATTTGACAATAGTGCCCAAAAGGGATGGTGATTTTTCCCTTGAAATAAAGCTCAAATGAGTGACCATCAGCTGTTTATTAGAATGTTTTAAAACACAACATAGAAGAGAACACAATTACTAGCACTCAAAAAACTTACAGAGTATCATTGAAAATGAAAACAATTTGACACACCCAATGACTTGACAAATTTAATGATGATTTCAAGCTAGGTAATGCTAGGCCTCCATGATGGTTTGAAAAAAAATTTCACCAAATGATATTTCCACAAAAAAAAAAAAAAAAGAAAAAAAAAAAAAAAGAAAATAAAAAATAAAAATAGATTATTTGATATTTTTTAATTTTGCACAACACACCATTTATCAACTTGATTACATTCAAGACCCAAACAAATCCACATAAGATTTAAGAGGAAATTAGTTTTGTGTAAAATTAATGTAAAGCAATAATTTAAAAAATTTCTACCACAATTATCTAAACATCAGATACCAAATACTACTTGTATAAGTTTTTTATATATTTCTGTGTATAGAAAGATTTATTATTCATAAATTAAATATATAATAAATATTACTCTCTGAGATTTTGTTTATCTTTAAATGCTATGACCACTTTAAAGAAACAGATTTTTATAAACTGCTCATAAATTACCACAGAAAATAATTATTTTGACACAATTAACAGTAATGATAATAAAAATATTAAAGCACACAGGCACACTTAAAAAAATTAATAAGTTACAACAGAAAACATTTACATTTAACATTATATACAGAATGTTTTTGATGGTTTGATGAATTTTAAATATACTAATAGTCATACTGAAACTCATATCTGACCTATCCATAATATTTGCTAACAGTAGCACTATGTTAGATTATAAGTAGTAAATGGACAGCATATGAAAGATTAATGCGACTGAAATTTTGGAATTATTATCTCTTGATTAACTGACCAAGCCAACTGTAAAAATGCTGAGTTCTCAAAAGTAACCCAATCTGGTTGACCTGCTTTGGATGTACCTGTAATAACAGCCTAGATGCCTATATCAGTCAGGTAAACACTAAATGGATCTCTAAAAGTACAAGAGATATCCTCCAATAAGTTGTTAGAAAAGTAAACATAGATAAATAAGGAGGAAAATAATTTTTATATAAAAAGTCAATAGAATTAATCAGATTAAAAAACAAGGAAAAAGAAAGTCAGGGTAACAAATGTATTTTTAAATGTATGGGATCTACAAACAAAGTAGTCACCAGGAGGAATTCAAACCCAATCTTGCAAGCCAACCTGGTGTATCCAATCACAGGTATACAGATATATCCTGATTTCATACAGTTATAAGTGAACACAAGTTTTCAAAATGAATGAATAGAACCAAGTTGACTTATAGTTGCTTCCAAATGCTGACTACTTTTTATTGCAGCTTACTTATATAATACATGCACCAAACATACATTGTCATAATGAATTTGTCTTTCAAGGACAAATTTGTTTGAACAGCCAAAGCAAGAGTAAAAATCAGAAAAAGACAGTCCCAAATTAATTCATTACAAAATATAGGTGGGAGGAAAGGATAGAAGAAACAATATCTTGTGGTTAAGTAAACCAAACAAATTCCAAACACCTAGAGTGAAAGATTATAGTTACCTCAACCTCTGAATCCTGTATGGATATAAACTAACATTAATAATCAAATAAGAAAATCTTTTGGGTTGGTTACATGTCATTCAATCAAATGGTCATTTTTTTTTTTTCATAAGCTTAAAATCTTTAAAACTTTTTAAACATAAAAACAGATCAAAATTTAATTTGGTAATAAAAACCAAGTTTTACAACGTTTAGTGATACTTTCACTGGGAACTTTTATTCATAATATAGATGCACTTAAAAAAACTGGAATGCGATTTTGCTTTTATTTATAAAATTAAAAATCAGAATCTGCTTATTTACAAACAACACTAAATATTCCTCGCAGCATCAGCTCAATTTTAATTATGAGTTGAAAAGTTTCCATATTTGTTGAAGAAAACTGTAGTAAAAATAAATGGAAATTTATTGATTGATCAACAAATAATATATTTAACACACACACACACACACACACACACACATATATATAACAGCAATTTCAAGTTAATATACCAACCAAAATAGTAAAATGGGTTTTATGTAGAATGGACTTTAAGTATTCTATTCAGCATTTGATTTATCATCAAAATGACCACTGTTATAAATACAGTACAACATAAGTTAAAAGAACTTTAATCGCCATCAAAGGAACTTCCAAAGTTTATTTTCAAACAAGCATATACAGAAACAAATTGTACACATTCATGAAAATTTTCATGCAAAAATTATTTTAATTTATTTTTTTAGTGTTATATTTTATTTAATAATTTAATATTTTTCATGTGAGAGGCAAAAAGAAAAAAATGTGTGCCTAGTGACATAGAGATAATAAAACAAAAATAATTAAAAATTATTTTGTATTTGTGCATTTAAGCAGCAAACATTCCTTTATGCAAACTATTAAAAACCAATAAATGTTTTAATTAACTTTTCTTGTTTACATACAAGAGAATACATATCTTGATTAAAGATTCATATGTAGGTATTGTCCAAATGTTAGATTTAGTATTTCCAGTTATACTTCTGATGATTATCATAATCAGAAACCTTAATAATGTGTATGTTCTAGAACCTGAAGTGAAAAAATGGCATCACCTTACCAAAGTTCTTATCACAAACTGTGGAAATAAAAAAGAATCTAAGATCATCTTTACAACAGGTATTAGTCTTTTTAAGTTAATAACTGAAAAATGCATTTGCTCAGTGACAAATTCAACTTGTGCATTACTTCATTGAACAGACTCCTAAGAGAAAGCTTCCCAGATCACTACAATCTTAACCACATCAAGTCTAAGGTTAACTGTTGACTATCTTACATATCCCCATAATCTACACTTCCTCTTATGTTCATATAACAACCTAACTCAGTAACCCTCTACCTACAATTTACTAACATAAATCATTTTGTTTTTACATTTCATGGTCTCTGGTTGAAATGCTAGTTTCCAAACATTTTGACAGTATCTACACAATGAATTCAGATATGTATTAATTAAAAAAATAAAGAAATAAAATTGTCTATGATATTTAACAAAAAGTACATATTGTGTGTGTGTGGTGGATTCTTTTATCATGGACGAAAAAGGAGGATCAGCAGTGGATGCTGCCTTTGTTTTACACTTATGCATGGGATTTCTGTCCTGCATGTATTTGTGTTGGACTATTAGCCATCCAGCTACCAATCAATCTGCACTAAGATTTGTTTAAAGTGCTCAGTTGCTTGTGCGGCACAAAGCACACTCTCTCCATCAAAACAACATAGCCCATACAGGTGCACAGTGTGTCACATTAGGTGTTTGTGATGATTGCATGTTATACTATAATGAAGTTTGAACTTCCCAGGACCTTAAATACATTGGGTAGTGCATGGTAAACCACACAATATATATAAAGGGTTTTGATGGCAGAGTTTGCCATCTCTGGTAGAAGGGCTGGTGGCTTGGGAGCACTCATGATGACTGCTTAGACTTTAAAAAGCCCTCACACATGTACACACACACAATGCAAATATTCCACACCCACAGTACGTATTTACATAACCATCCCACATGTGTGCACACATATATACACACACACACATGCACACAGTGCATTTACATAACAAACACACACACACACTCAGACACACATGCAAACTATTTGACCCATAGATGAGACCTTGGCAGGTACTATCACTCCAGACCAAAGTTGACTTGGGAATAATGGCATTTAAGTAGTAACTTCACATTCCCAAAGACTCCAAATAGTAAATTTAGAGCCACACTACTGATTGTAGTTTATATGTCATACCCATATACACATATCAAGCAAATTAGAAAAGGAATCTATATATGAAACACAATCAGAACCTTTATTTCATACTTATACAAAGATTTTATCAACACCATTGAAAAAACTATCAAGGAATACTGAAGAGAGATGGAATCATATTCCTGACAACATCTATAAATCTGACATAGAAATCAAGGAATCCAAGCCAGCAATCACAGCCAAGCAAGTAGTACTGTCTAACCACAAGGAAAAAAACTTCAGAGGAGATGCACATTGCACTGAGAAAGACAAAAATTGATGCGCTACTGATCATTCAACAATGACTACTGGCTGAAGAGCATTCAACTCTCCACTGATTGTGACAGCATCTGTACTATGTACATCAACTCCCTAGACTGTGATAAAAAACCCTAAGAAACTGGTTGGCAAGAGGGCTCTCCCCAAACATTTACACAAGCTCTTTCTGTAAGTTTCAAGAACATGATAAATTAAGAGAACAGCAGTATTCTCAAAATCTCCATCAGCAACTACAGTGTTGAAGTAGTTCCCTATAGTGAACAACACAGGGCAACAACAATAACTCAATTAGCAATGAGTCTGGAGAAAATTCATATGACTACCAACATTATGATGAAAGTGTAGCAAGTCTGCATACTGAGCACATTGCTTTATAACAGCAAAGTAAGGACCCTGCCTTCTGTTTTTGATAAAAGGATTCTAAGAATCCTCTAGTAGGACTGTGCCCCAAACAAGAACATTTTGGTATGAGTAGGAATCAGTCAGTTAAGTGCCATACGTGATACACACTTGAACGATCATGTGTCTTTCGATCTGTGACTGACTAGATAGAAGATTTTCTTGTGGTAGGTTTACATTTTTTTCTGCAGTAGACTAGTTGCCAACCAAGGCTATAGAACCTAATCTGTCCTGCTATTCAACTCATAGCTAGAGGGAGAAGAGATAAATGCAAAGAATTAAGAATACCAACCTTATTTACCTTGTTCATCTAAAGATGCTTGCACTAGCTTGGTCATATCAGCTATAAACAGGATGAACAAATACCAAAAGGTCATGTTATATGAGGATCTTGACACTGGTCCCAGATTTACAAAGGCCCATTCTTTATTACAAAGATATTTATAAAACAAAACCTAAAATTTGGCAATATAACCTAGCAACCATTAAATGCAGCAAATGGTGGATTGTTGGGCAAGGCAGGCATCTAGACAAGTGAAGAGAGAGGATCAGCAGAAAGAGAGGAGGTAGTGACAGCATCCACAGAACCAGGCATGAGTTACAACTGCAGAAATTGTGATAGTGTGTCATTGAATAATCAAACTCTACAGTTACTGCTGACACTGCATTTCAATCACTATTTTCATTCTCTTCTAAGACAAAAGGAAGCCAATATGCATGCACACACAGACACATTATATATATTTATCAATAAACAAAAAAAAATATGTTGTGAGTTACCTGGAAGCTATTATTAATATCAATGACAGTCTTTTCTTGGGGTAGAGCTGCAGGAGTCGTAGCTATTATCTCCTCTGCTATGGTTTCACAACTGACATCAGTAGACAACAGTGCTGATTCTGAAGGTTCACCACCACTGCTCATATCCCTTTCTTTATTTTCATTTGATTCTGCTACTTCATTGCTAGCAGCCCCTGCTGCAGAAGCTGTTATTACAACTGGTGCTTCTGTACCAGCAGCAGCAACTGATGCTGCTTCCATTGGGACAATTGTTCCTGTTACAGTAGTGGAAACAGTAGATGTTGCTGCTGCTGCTGTATTTGTTGTGGCTGTTGTGGTCATTGTTGCAGATGTCTTGTCATTTGGTTGCTTATTCTGGGTGTGCTGAGATGATGGTGGTGTGACAGATGATCTTTCATGTCGACGTTTTGGGGAACGTTTCTTCTTGCCCATACGAGAGGGCTCAACACCACCAGCTCTCATTTTCAACTACATGAAAAAAGAATAAAAATATTAGTTAACAATAATATTTCTACATTAAACCCAGTAGTTTCTATTCACTTGTCAAATTTAGACATCATAAACTTATTATAAAGGAAAGAAAATTACATATAGTTTCATTCTATAGATTCCAAGAAAGGCACTCAAAGTTATATCATACAGAATACACCTGCAAGTGATCTAGAATAAAGTATTTATTTCTTTAACAATATCTGCATAGCTACAAACATTCAGATATTATCAGATAAAAACAAAAACAAAATTAACATACTGACAGTCTTAACATATAAAATCAGTTGTTGTCAAATTAAATTTAATCTCAAAATTAAAAGGAGCAATTTCTATTGCATTATGGAAGCCAGTAATCATAAAAATATGTATTTATACAGGTTTTGTGAATATTTGACAAAGGGCAATTTCTTTTTTGCGAAAATAAACCATGATCATCATAAAATTCCTGTTACTTTACATATTTACGAAGATTTTAAAAAAATGTCATCTTAAATAAAAAAAAAATAATATGAAGGGTCAGATTGAGTGCAGAAAAAAGAAATTGCGGTTGTTGAATGATTCACCCTGAGAAAGCCAATTCATTGCATCTTTCAGAACAATGGAAAAGTGCGTAAACGATAGTTAATTTTTTTATAAAGAAAGCAATACAGAAGAGGTGGGAGAATTTGCTTGCAGTCATGGGTGTAGGCAGCCCACTGAGAAAAGAGGAAGGAGTTGTGAGAGGAGTAGTACCTGCAACCATTATACCCAAGGGAGGAGGAGATCACCAGGTTTTTTTTTTTCAATTCCCCAACCACCTCATACCTCCAAAAGCAGTTTTTGACTGACACCAATAAAAGTGAATGTGCGAAATGAATTAAAAATCAGAGAGATCCGAGATTTAGACCAAGAGAATGAACAGAGACTTCAACCACATGTGACTGACTGCTTAAGTGTAACTCCGACATCAGCCTTGAGCCAGATTACAAAAAAAATTATCAAATTCAACTGAACACTCCTTTATATATACACTGGCCAACCCTTCCCAGTTTAATCAAGTGTTGTAAAATTTTGCATGCGAAGAACTACTAACAAAATTATTGTATATTATACTCAAAATAAATATTTTTTTTATTAGTCATTTTTTTTTTTTTTTTTAATTACTCTAAGTCTTCACTCTGTTTGGGCTGGCTCAAGGTGGAGATACTGACAACAAAACTTGGCCTGTCTGCAATCAAACTAATCACAATGTGGGGGCAGAGCAGGCTGAAAGTTAAGCCTAATTCATCAATCAGCCATGGTAATGAACATTTTGGATGACCGGAGAGAGACAAATAAGCTATCTGCTGCTACAGTGAACCATAGGCTGATAAAGAAGACATTACAACCCTCGTTTAAACTGAAATGAGCAGAAAAAAGGCTGAGAGAAAAAAAAAGGTGGTAAGATGTGGGAAATAAATGAAGTTTTTGAACTGGTGACAGACGAGTAAAAAAAATAAATAAATAAATAAAAATAATAATAAAAATATAATCTGATACTGAAGAACTAAACTTATAGCAATTGTGATAACAGTTAAATGATTTTTAGCTGTTAAATGGTCTTTATTATCATGAAGCTATTAGGAAGATCATGATTCCTGACATGTAGATTTCTAAAGGTGGCAGGCAGACCTTTTCTTATAAAATACATCACTCAATACATCCCAATCCTGACATATAGATGGTGCCACTGATAAAAAATCCATGATTTTTGTGAAGTACTAACCTTCAAATGGCACGTGACAAAATTTGGGCCAAATCGGATTATTAGTTTACAAATTACAGTTATTTAAGTGAAATTACTGTTGCAAATTTTGTGCAAAACAATGGAAAAATCTGAACATTGTGTGTTGATAAAGTATTGCTTTCTGATGGAAAAAAATACTGTTCAAGCAAAGCAATGGCTTTGTAAGTTATTCAGACTCTGCTCCATCGGAAACAACAGTTAAGTGGTGGTATGCTGGCTTTAAACGCAGTCATACAGACACAAATGATACTGAACGCTCAGGTGCCCTATAACTTCAGTGAACAACAAAAACAATCTAATATTTTGGAGGGGTTGCATTTGATTGCATAACCCATGAAATTTCAAGTTGAGCCATCAACATAGGATAATATGCATATTTATTAAGATATGCAATTAAAAGCTCCATTTATATTATATTGAGCACTGGTTGATTAACACCTAAATAACATTTTTATACATGTGTGTATTCTCATATGTATATTTATTAATTCACATAACTATCATGTGTAGTTCTCTTGGCTGCTGGCATGTGTATACACCACATATATAACACATTATAAACTCCCCCTCTGTCAACTGGGAGTTAACTGATGCAAAATGAAATTTAAAAATAAAAAATAATAGAAAAAAAAAAAAAAATGCTATCATATTAGTTGAATGAAGTGGTGTAGGAGTTTATCATATCTCAGAAGATTTGTGGGTGTAGACCAATGAATATTGAGACATTAAAGTGCAATATTGTAATGAGATGACAGGAAGTGTCAGTCTGTGCCAGTTTAAGTAAGTATTGAACAAATATGTGAGCCAATATAGTGTTTGAATGCAACAAGAATGAAATTGAAACAAAATAATTGTCTTAAAGGGTGTTGTTAATATAAAAACACAATTTTTCATGTGGGGAAATAGACAAAGTCATTAAGTTAGTTATTAAGGGCGGAATTACTCAATTTTAGAGTTAAAAGGGTAGTGAAAGTAAGCGTAAACAGCTGTGTAACAGATAATTATAGTTAGGTTCAAGGTATATATAATTAACTAAAAGGATAGTGCAATAATCTATAAGATTATTGCATATAGTAAACAGTTTGAGATAATTTTAAGTATATTCAAGAGTGTGATTATCTTACGGTAGCAGTAAGTAGCTATTTCATTATGTTGGTCAAATAAGTTAATTTTCAGGAATTTAATTATTTGGATTCCTTTTTGTAAGTAAAGATAATATTTTTCATGTAACTATTTACATGTTCTAGCCTTTGTTAATATCTTCCATTTTACTGTAGGTGTTTTATTAGCATATTTCAATTGCTAATAGAATATTAAAAGTGAAGTTGAGTTACTATAGATTTTATTATTAAAGAATAGATTATGCTGATACAATTGTGACTTAAAAGTATTTTTAATACTTCCAATATAATGTCTCGTGGTGCCCCTGATGACTATCAAAGTCATTATCCTTTTCTGAGACACTTTCATGAAATCAAATGTTCTCAAGGGCAAAACATTTTTTCAAAAGACAGGGCAATGTTAGTTCATTGCATACACTACACACTCATTGAAAAGGATTTTCAGTATGAGCAACAAAAATATATGAGAAAGAAACAAACAAGAAAATTCTCTTTCTATGGAGAGATAAAATGATTAACTAGCTACAGAGAGAGTGCAATATTGTTGGAATAAATTCATGCTTCTACAAAACTGATATTTTTTAAAAATGTTGCTAGTCAAATTTATTCTGATGAACACAAAAAAATTTACTATTTTAAAAAACCCTCATGGGCTGTATTTAACAAAGACAAAAAGATACAAATTCAATATTGACCTGTTATAAGTTATATATGAGTAACCATTTCATTCTTAGTAGCTAATGTGTTATTTTTTTAAAATTGTTTGCAAATCATTTTATAGCACCTAAAAAAAATAAAAATAAATTATTAATCATGCCCCTCTGAGAGAAAGGGGGGGAGAAACAAAAACAAAAAGCTTGCTGATGAACAGAGTAGTTTTACCTTTTTCATGTTGGCATTCCATTTGGGATCCTCTTTGAACTGAGGTAAGCGTGTAAACAAAAGCTGCACCATATCCATCAAAGTGTGTTCAGCAGACTTACGCAGCAATTCTAGAACAAAAACATAATGAGTCAATTACTCCTGCTGCTTACATTTTTAGATTTATATTAGCAAATTCAGAGAATTATCTTTTTAAATTAGTGCAAAAAGTACCAATTTTATATGCTCCCACTTTTTCTTTTTGCTGAACCAGAACAGAATTTACTGACAAATATTTATAAGTACACGTCAATAAAAGCAGTAAGACAATAATTATGTTAGGGATTTCTGTTTAGCTATTGGAATATTTTTTTTTATTCTAAACTGAAAAATACATTATTATAAAATTCTAATTATCATAATTTCAATCTAAATTTGGAAAGCATCAAACATTTTAAGATACATGCTTATTACAAAATACATTTAAAAATAATGTTCTCAAATGTAATTACCAACATTTTGGCTCAAAATTAACAAAAAAATACATAATACAAAAATTAGCCTCACAGAAATTAATGACATTTTCACTCAATGATATAAATTTCATTGTTAAAATTATCATATAGGTTGTAATTTTATATCAATGTCAAAATGGCAAGATATACAAAATACAAAGGAATGCTGAAAGTTTTCAGCCCAACCAAGAAGCCCTTCCATGTTTATACTTTGTGTAAGTGTGCATCAGTATCAGCAGCTGCTAAAAATGTTATTGGCCTGACCAATGTTTGATTTTGAGAAATGCTCCAGGTCAAGAAATTTTCAGCAACCTCTCATAATGAATTCAAACAATTAAAAAAAAAAAAAAAAATCACTATCAGGTCAGTTCATCTCTCCTACCATCCACCTGTGTTCTCGCCTCTGAAGAGGTTTTGCTGAAGTGATTTGGAACAAAAGATAGTAGTAAAAGCGATAGAAAATCGAATTGCCATTTATTCCCCTCATACAAGTTGTAATTCTCTCAAAGAAGGAGTCAATGATTGGCTATTATCTGTATTCGGTATAGTATTTTATAAAAATTATTTACTTGGTAACAGAATCTGTTAATTGTTTTTAAAGTATTAAAAAATGTACTTAGAACGATAACCTGAATCTGTGAAAAATTAGGCTTTTTCTTCAAAATAGATTTTTTTTTTGCAATATAAATAAATTTGTTTTTGTTTAGGGTTTTTTGTTTTATTTACTTAGTGTAGTTTTTTACAATAACAATAGGCACTGCGACCAGAACTTTTTTTTTTATAAGCACTCCAGATCACTAATGTGTAAAAAAAAAAAAATTCTAATTAAATTTTAAATGGGAATATTTGCTAAAAATTGATCCCTTTTATGGAAGCCAAAACAAAATGTGCTTGTGCTCATACATGATTTCTGAAAATGTTTTAAAAAAATAATTCTCAATCTGAACTTTGTTATTTTTTTGTGGGGAGGTGAACCTTACATTTTAATAAATCACGTGATATGTGCTTATTTTGTTGTAGCTTCCATAGGGGAAACTATAGCAAACTATACACCTCATCCTTAACTTTTATAAAATTCAATAAATTTTTACTTTTTTTTTTCATTAGTACTCCATATTAGTGAAAAAAAAAATGTTGCCGTGTCTATTGTACAACTCAACCATTCCTTAGAATTGAGTTGTTTTCAAATAAATAGTATGTTTACTTTTGACAATTTATTATTCAATAATAGTACTTTAGGACTAGAAGTTTTTAGTTTTTATTTTTTGGAGCTTGGTCAGTCAGTTAAGTGGCATGCACGATACACACTTTGGGTGATCATGTCTCAAAAGAGACATGACTGACTGGGCAGAAGATTATCCAGCAGTAGGTTGCCATTGCTTTCTGTGGTAGACTGGTTGCCAACCAAGGCTATAGAACCCAATCTGCCCTATTATTTAACCCATAACTGGAGGGAAGAGACAGATTAATACCTTTCCCAAGGGTATTTGCACGTAAGTGAATGCAAGAAATTCAACTGGAATTCGAACTCGGTCAGAACAAGAAATCGAGGAGCTTGGTACATAGACAAAAATCAACCAACAAATGATCCTTCTCTCAATGTTTTCAACAAAACACATTGTGCCTTAAACTTTCTCTCTTAATAAAAGACAGATTGAAGAACCAGTTTCAAAAAAGTAATAAGCAATTAAAAATTAAAAGTAAGACTAAGAGTTAAAATTTTTTCACATTTTTGAAATTTCAGAGCTTGTCATAATACTATTTTTTATAGATATTCCCCCGAGTGTTAAGTGTATTATCTTCTAACTACATTGTGTAAATTTTAGTACAAATTTTATGTCAAGCATGGTTTTATTACACCAGCATTCGCTGCGATATTTTATATAAAATATCGCAGTGAATGCTTGTGTAATAAAACAAAAGGGGTTTAACAAAATGTCTTATATGCAACATCAACTGCCATCTTCTATCTCTTTGATTCCCATCTTTCTCTTATCCTTTCTTCGACATCCCTCTGTACCTTGTTATTTTTTTCTTTTCTCTCACTGTAACTCCATGTGCAACAGTAGCAGTCCTGCCTTACTTAGGGTGAAACAATTATAAATTAATATACAAGGACTGATTATTAACAGAAATTAATACTGATATGATTTAACATATTTTTTGTGAGGTATATGTCCCATTCGTTAGAATTAAGTTGATGTTTTTATGTTAATTTTTTCTTTTTTATTAGATATTTGTTAATATTGCAATTATAATTTTTTTAACCATTTGTGTGCATCATGATGTTAATCTTAGAGATGGTATTTAAAAATAGATGACCAGGAAGTTCAGCTACCTTTTATTTTTACAGCTGCAAATTTATTCTTATAAATAAAGTAAATTGTTCGTTTTCTGCCTAATTATTGCTTAACTTAAAACTTTAATTGAAGGATTGGTTTTGTTTTTTAGCAGAAATTCCTCTAAGTGAACTTTAACTAAGTTAAAACTTAGCAGGTCACCAACACTTTCTTTTTCTCCCTCCCTTCAACTGGAGTAGATAGACTAAACTATCGCCCAGTTCACACTACACCCACGTCTATTGAACGGGTGAAGAGGCTCATCTCTTGTTTCCTGTTTAGGATGTGGTTTCTGGCTTTCTCTTTTCCAATCTTTTCACTCTTACGTAGCCCCCTGCACATCAGTGGCATTACCGCCTTGCTCGGGGTGATATGATTAAAAAAAAAAATGCCTAAATGATAACATATGTTCAAGTTTAAACAAATTGCATTGTCACAATACAAGTCAATTTACTATTACTAATGTCATCCACCTGAAGATGGATATATCTACAGAGAACATAAAACATGTAATGTTCTACAAGTTTACAAAAGGTAATAATACTCTAGAAGCAATTTGAAATGTTCATAGCATTTATGGAATGAATTCTTTAAGTGAAAGATGGTTATGGTGTAACACATTCAAGTATACAGTCCAAAGAATAGAATATATTAGACAATGAGATGGAAAAAAATAAAAAAAAAAAAAAAGAGGCAAAAGAAAATCTTAGCATCCATGCCAAAATATTATTTGCACAAACCTTCAGAGGTAAATGATTTCAAATTCTTTAATAAAGAATAAATTGAGTGTATTACTACAAAAAGAACTTCTACCAAAAAAATGACTATTTTTTTATAATTCTCTTGGAATTTTCTTACATATTACTGTTATCTCATTGCTTGTTAATGAATTAAATTTGAATAAATGTTATCACTGAATTGATTCTTGTATGATGGAGTAATGGATAGCGGCTCAGACTGAGGAATCAGAGTCGAATTTGAACTCCAGTCAAATTCATTACCTTCACATGTGTTAATACCCTTATGATAGGTATAAATCCATCTCTTCTTGGATAGCAAGCAGGCTAGAAGAAAAAACCAGCCTGGAGTCCCCCCTCCCAGCTATGGCTTGAATAGCAGGACAGACTGGGTTCTATAACCTTGGTTGGCAACCAGTCCACCACAGAAAGAAATAGCAACCTACTGCAGAAAGAATCTTCTACCTAGTCAGTTTGACTCGAAAGAAACATGATTGCCTGTGTGTATCACATAGAGCACTTAACTGACTGATCCAATAAATACTTAATTTTGTTTTATTTAACAATGGCCTAATTGATAGAAATATTGCTGTTACAGTTAATGAATTGGTACAATAACTGTATTCAAGCCATTCAGTAGTTCACTATCATTTGCAACAACTTGGAGAAGTACCTAAATTTTGATAATGGGTTCAGAAAATTTGATAGAAGCCAACCTTAAGTTGACAAATGCATTTCTCTGCACTTTCATGTATACGTATTGATATTTTTTAACAAATTAATGACTGGGGATGAAAAATGGATATTTTACCAGAATAAAAAATGATACAGACAGTGACTTAGTAAAAGTAAACAGGCTAAGACATAACCCAAACAAAGATTTTGTAAATGTTGGATCAAATTATATTGGTACAGTTGAGCTTGAGCTGCAACCAGTTAATGGTGCAAGTACAGCAGACATTTATTTTTAGCAGTCACAGCATTTAAATATTGCTTTGAAGAGAAAGTGACCTAGCTTGACTAATCACAAAGTGTAGCATTCTATCATAGTAAGGTATGGCCTAATGCAACAAAGATCATATCTGACAAAATTGAGGACCTCAAATGAGAAAGAATTCCACACCTTCTTTATTTTTCTCATCTTGACTAAAAAAACATTTTAATGAACTAGTTCTTAGAACACATACATAGGTGAAAAGTATGCCATCTGCATTCTTTTCCTCCAAATCAAAAGAATTTTCCAAAAACATGAATTTTTTTCATCGCTGGAAGGAAGTTATTAATTCAATAGACCTCTGTTAATCAATATATTCTTATTAAAACATGAAGTTTTATTATATCTTTGTAATGTTAAATTTGAATATTACTTATGGGATAATCTAATACAATAAACAATTACAAGTGATCATTTTCAAGCTGTAACAAGTCATAGACTAGAAATATATTCTAAGAACAAAATCATGCAGACAATATTTACATAACATTTAATGTAAATGACTTTGATCAAAAATTATACAATTTTTATTAATATTTCTTCTTTAAAATAAAAACCTAAAATGACACGCAAGAAACATAAATAAAAAAACATTCTAATAAAAATAGATTTTAGTTACATGTAAGATGTAACTAAAATAATTATGTAAAAACATAATTTCATTAAAAAATGGAAAACTGATAAATAATGTAATTTTTCATTTACAATATTAATTGAAATTCTCATATGACAATCTCAGTAATAACTTTTTTTTTCACTCTAAAAGATATACAAATGAGGTGAGTTAACAGTTAATTTTATTGAATTGAGTTAGGTAAGCATTTCATTAAATTCAGTATTCCTCATCAAAGAAACAAATATGTAAATGCTATTTTGAGCTAAAAAATAAAATTTATACAAGAAGCTGTTGAAAAGTTTTCAAATTGACCAAAAAGGGATTTCAAAATTCTGCTGTTTGGTCATTTGTAACATTTTGAGAAGTTGGATGCAAGAGCAGCCCTTGCATATTGCTACTGTAATATGCCTTTCAACAAGCAAGTTGGGTGACTGAACAACTGAAGCGCTAAATCAGCAATATAAACTTACCACTTAGTCTCATCTCAAAACAAATGCGAAAACAAGATTGCATAATTTCACAGACCGATTCATTTGTCAATAAGACTCCAGCCGGGGAGAGCAGTAATGTCCGCAAAACCTGAAAACAGTTAATAAATATGTCAAACATAATGAAGTGATAATATCTGCAGACTTGTCTCTTCTTATACAATAGATTAATATGAGTTATGATAGTTAAAAGATATAAGAGAAAAGTAAGATATAAAAGAAAATATTACCCTATCATTAGCAATGTTCTTAAATAGATACCTATGAGAATCACTTAATAGAAAATGTAATTATCTTCAGTATTGAGCCAAAGGTGAACATACATGCAATATTTTCATGAGAACAACTTCATCTGAGCTTGGGTCAGTGCCTACAAAGCGGGCATGTGTCACAGCATCGGCAATGTTCTCAATAGCTGGAGCTGCAGTTTTACTCAGGGGATCTAGAAAATAAAAAAGTAAATATATGCACAAAAAAAGCAAGCAACATTTCCAGACTGAACATCATTTTAGTAAAAAAAAAAAAAAACATTGTCCCAAAATTAACCTTAAAACTTCAGGAAAAATTCTTTACCAATTTCACTTTAATTCCACCTTTCACAACATCTCATTAATTTTTCAACCTATTAAAACCAGCTTAACTGAATGTGTGACTTGTTTGTATACATCTGACTTCTCTCTTTTAGCTTTTACAAAAGGTGTTCTTTCTATATCTATAAATTGTATCTTACTGGAAAGCAGAGTTAATATTTACAGCAGTATAAATTTGCTTTAAATCACACTATCTAGATTAAGAGATATTTTAATTTTAATGATACAAGAAAAGTGTAATGTTGATAATGAAAAAAAAAAAAAAAAATTATAATCAGTCTCACAGGTGAAAAAAATGACAGGAAAAAAAAAATTTTTTTAGAGTTTTTTTTCACCTCCTGACTTTTTAACAATGCTGATCAATGCTGATTATAAATTAAAATTAATAATCTTCAAAAAATACTTAAAATTTCAGTAAACTTAATCAAATATGACGTCTACTGTCATCACCTATAAAATTTATGGATTAAGTCTACATCTAAAGTACTGTAAATTCTAGGATTACCTCCAATAAAACAAATAAGCAAAAATATTATAATTAGAAATGTTGAATTTTCAAGTTAATAGACAATGATGGCCACAAGTTTTAATATTCAAGTGTATGTAAAAGTTTCCAGGGATTGGATAGTAGACAGAAGTTTAATATAACATTTCTACTGTGAAGGCCATGATCACCTACATCCTGAAAGGAGAAGGCACATAGAACAAGATGTGATGCAATGGATATTGGTTCAGAATGAGAAATTGGAGAGCTGAGTTCAAATTGAAGTTGAATTCGTTGTATTTACTAATGTGTTAATACCCTTAGAAAAGACATTAATCCATCTCTTCTCCCTCCAGCTATGGTTTGAATAGCGGGACAGATTGGGTTCTACAGCCTTGGTTGGCAATGAGTCTACTGCAGGAAGAAATGGCAACCTACTGAAGGAAAAATGTTCTGCCTAGTCATTCATGGATCTAAAGAGACATGATCGCCCAAACATATATCACGTATGGCACTTAACTGAGTTAGTTTCTAGTTTTTCAACTAGTGGTGGGAATTTTGTACATATACCAAATATACTTGTTTTAGTAATAATTCTTTTCTATCATTTCAGATATTCTTCAGTAAAATTATTACTCTAGCTCTCTCTCTCATATAAAATATAACTGACTCTTTAGTTTCATCTCAAACATAAAAGTAACAATATTTGATCAACATATAAAGCATTTTGTGATGCAAGAAAAGCATCAAACTTGACTAACAGAAAGCATACTGATCATGCTAAATAAATAAACTGTAGTGGGCAATGTAGTATAGAATGAAAACTGTCTTACCGATCAATCCATAGGAAATAAATTTATTGACAGATGTTAAAGCCAACCCTGTGATCGGGCCAGTAGTATCTTCAGAGCGAATCACTCCAAGAAAGGGACTCAGAAATGTGTTTGGCTCCAAATCTTCTAAATCTGTAAAAGAAAAATACAAGAAAAAATATATAAAGAATTTGTTTAAAGCATAAAACAACAGCAAAGAAATAGCTGCCTCCTTCTAGAAACAGAACATTTATATTCTTGGATTTTTAATACCTAGCAGGGCCCTAACAAAATTAATGAAAGATAATTCTATCTGTTCAAGAGCAGGTAAGTTAATCTGTAACACAATCAATATTTAGTAGATCCTGCATACAATCATCAAGCTAGGAGGGTAGTTGACACAACTTGTAAACTTCAGAAATCTTCATGTACTGAGAGAAACAGCAATATAACACAATGGAAAATTGTAGCAGCTAACATTTCTGGCAATTCAAAAACATCAGATGTTCCAAGAACCACAAGAATATCCAGTTCTATAACAAGAGAAATATCAGGCACCAATAACTCAGCCAACTTTTAAGGAGGGCTTTTTTTTTTTTAATCATTCTAACCTAAGCAAGGCAATAGTGCCACTGAGACAGAACACAATGGGTTGCTGAGTGTTAGGGAATACGAGGAAAACTACTGTTAATGAGAGAGGATCATAAAAAAAGAAATGAAATTAAAAAGATAACAATTGAATTTTAGAGAAACATGATCACCTACGTCCAGAAGGGGCATGGCACATAGAAAATTCCACGTATACGATCAAGTCAACAATAAATGCACATGTTATTGCAAAAAGGAAGACCTATATTGTAGAAGTCAAATAAACACATACCCCAAATTTTTCTCCAAAAAACCAAATAGACTCCTGAAATGTTGGAAGTATTAGTCACGCAAAAATCAAACCCTATGGTTCATAGATTGTCTTTTGCCTCAATTTCTCAAGGTCACGGGGAATCAGTCCAGCAATGTCATATGCCTCAGAGGTACAGTGCTGGATTGTGACTTTACATGTCCCATTTGCAATTATGACCTATCAGATGTCTATATTAAAGACCAGCTGGTCAGAGGAACAACAAATAATGCCCTCCAAACAGATCTACTAGCAAAGGCTGGCTCATTAAAATCCCTTGAGCAAAATATCAACCATGCCAAGGTATTTGAGGACCAAGCACAGATGTCAGGGACACTTGAAATGGCAGCATTACATTTATCAACCTATCGCAAAGGAAGAAAAACACAAGTCAAAAAATTTCCCTCAATTCAAATGTCCCAGGAATCAGACTGGGGAAAAAAAAAACCAATTTGCATTATAGCGGATGTGGTAGCCACAAGCATGGCATCCCAGAAACCAGTACCCGCCAACAGGCATGTTCTGCATGGGATCAGACATTTTAACTTGTCTGGCATCCAAGGTCATTTTTTCAAATGTTTGCCAGTCCAGATCAAGAAATCACCCTAGTGAAATGAGAGGCCTTCAAGATGATGAAGTTAACATGGACTGTTTAGTTGCACATGTAGAGTTTGACCAAGAGAAAGGTTCATATGTGTCCTGTAACAAAAATAGTGTTGTGGAGATAGCAGCAACATTTGTTCCATTTTCTCCAAAGCCAGAACCTAGGAATCCAGCAGACATTCCAGGTAATCAAAGCACTTGATTGAAGATCTTACCAGATAGTGGTGCCACTATCTGCCTGGGAGGACTCAAGCAACTACATTGCATAGGTCTCAAGGAAAGAAACTTAATTCCATCCAAAAAAGTTATTCATATAGGGAGGGGGCTCAATTCTTACAAAGCCATGGGTGGCTCCCTGTTCATTTTACTGTTGGACAAATGTCAACAAAACAGGCACTATATATCTGCAATAAGATCAATAAGCTATATTTTAGCAAGGCCGCCTGTATACTGTCTCCTCATTTCCCCACACCTATCCCTATGACAACCCCAAGCAAAGTAAATTGGATGTCTATTTGGGTTTGAATAACTCATGGCCGGTCACCACTATAAAGGACTTCTTGGTGATCAATATCTGAGCAAAATTCACAACCCACGCCTATTCCAGCTCAAAGAAAAAAGCTTGAGACACGGTTTTACCATGCAACACTGCCCTGGAAAATGGCATAGAGCCTCTGATTCTATTTCCCGCAATCCTGTCACTACAGTACAGAGCCTGCCTAATACATTCCCAATAGAACCCTCCTCTATAGACATCAATGAATTGGATGAGACTTGTGCAGCAATGAAATCAACAGCCCTCACATCCCTATCTCAATTAAATAATAACCCTGCCATAATTTTCCTTGACGACATTTGTTATGCTGGTCAGAGAGACACACAATACACCTTGTTAGACAAAACCATAAACAAGAGTTTTCCAAACAGTTGTCAAACAACGGCACCTACAATCCAAGAATACTGCAAAGTTCGTAACCATCTCATTAATGACAATAGCCTAATACTACTGGACAGGAGAGTAGTAATACCAACCTCCTGATGCAAAAGCATATTAAGGTGCTTACATTTGGCTCATCAAGAAGTATGAAAGCACATGCTAATGAGTCAGTCTACTGGCCTGGAATGAATGCCTCAATTCGCAATTACAGGGATAATGGCATTACGTGTTCAAGAAATGCCCCAATTCTACCACATGAACCAATCCACATGGCACCTTTGCCAGAATGGCCTTTTCAACAAATAGTGATGGACTTGTTCTATGTCGGATCCTTCATATATCTTGCTTGTGCAGATAGGTTCACCAGATGGCTCATTCTGTACCGCATCAAGCCAGAGCAGGCAGTTGCCTCAAGGTTGATATCAATCTACAGGGAAATATTCCAAACTTATAGTGCATCTGAGAAACTTAGAACTGACGGTGGGCCACCATTCTCAGCTTACTCATTTCAACAGTTCTTAAAAGCCTGGCCCATTAAACAAAGGATTTCATCAGTGGCCTAACCCCAGTCTAACGAATGAGCAGAGTTAGCAGTCAAGACAGCAAAAAGACTCATAAAGAACTGCATAAGACACCAAGGTTCTTTAGACAATAATATGTCAGCACAAGTGATCTTGCAATATAGAAACACACCTAAGGCATTGGCTTGTCACCAGCACAACTGCTTCATAGACGTATTCAGGATTTTATCCCTTCACACCCACACTTATATAAGCAACACTGAGTGGATAGCTGCAGCCCAAAGACGTGAAAAGATATTATGCAAACAAAACAGTCCTCATTGAGAGGTACAGCCATACTGTACATACCCTATCCCCACTTTGTGAGGGTGACACAGTTTCCATTTAAAACCCAAATAGCCATCATTGGGACATTGCTGGGCGAATAGTAGAAATGCTTCCCAACTGTCAATATAGGATTAGAGTTGTAGAATCAGGTAGAATAACCCTGCGGAACTGTAGATTCCTCAGAAAACTTGGAGCACCAGTAATCAAGACCCCTATCCTAAGTGCCTTGCCTATGTCCCCTGGACCAACAATCACAGATGTATGTAGGCCACATCAATCTGATGAAAAATGTGGAAATGGTGGCATTACTTTACGAAGTGACCTGACATCCCAGGGCCCTACTCAATCACTGCCATCAAGAACCAGGATTCCCAGGGTGCTATCCTGACTACTCTCATACAATCAGCCAGGCAATAAGGAACTGATTCCTTCCCAGTGGCCACTACACTCTCAGAATGGGGAGAGGAGGGAGATGTAGAAGTCAAATAACTTACCTTCTAACATGACTACCTCCTTCTGTCCAGCTAATCTACCTCATTTATAGGAGAGTACCTAATGCAGCATGTGGGTTAGTCCACTTTACTATAATGGACCTGCCCAACACATTTTCATTCTATTCTCTCCATTAAATCACTCAGTATGTTTTTTCCATTAAAGTGATTATACCAATGTACTACAATTAACCAATATTCAACATATATATTAGTCCTGCTGTTGTATATCAATAAACAGACAAACACGCCTATATATAAAAATATATCAAGTGATATTTTTATTAATGAACGATGGACCGTGTAGCCTAGTGAACAGAGAGTGAGAGCGCGCTTCCAGGGTTGACGGGGGGGTCGTATCTGTTGCTCCGCTGGTCTGGTCTGGCTCTCTCGTCTGCCTCTGTCTCTCTGCCGAAATCCGTGCGCCGAGGTCTTTTTTATAATCTCCAAACCGGTACTTCCGGATTTTGCCTCGCCCACGCACGCCCACGTAATTCTCAGAGACACCTGTTCTGTTTGCCTCTTGTAGCCATTTCCGCTACTGCCGGAAATAAGGTCAAACAAACATCCGTTCCTTTCAACGACCGGAAACGCCCCCGCTTGCTCAGCTTCCTCGGGTGGGGCGGGATTGTTATATTACACTGCATCTAAAGCACAACTCAGAGTCATGCCTTAGATATAGGATACTATATATATTTATTAATATATAAATAACAGCTCTGTTATATTACATTGAGTACTGCTCTATTAACATCTGAGATATATATATATATATATATATATATATAGGTATGTACCTGCATGTATACATATATGTATAATTATTTACATCCATACCTATCTTCTCTAACAGTTTCTTTTCGCACACTTCCTGCCTGTGGAACTTCTTTCTGTATATTTGCCTCCCTGATAGCTACGATCTCCAAAAGTTTAAGTGCAATGTCAATGGCCATCTTCTATCTCCTTGACTCATCTTTCTCTTATCTTTTCTCTGTAGCTTCTCTTTTCCTCACCTCTCACTCTGCCTTGCATGGGGTGAAATGATTATAAAAAAAATTTTGATCTACATGTCATTTCATCACACTTCCACATAGACTCTTGCTATAAGATTCACAGCCTCTAACTTTTGTATTATTTTTGCTTTCTATCCAACATTCACCAGCTTCAAAATTATGTACAAAAACATAACCATCAGCCCATTCACACATTTTTCTCATTTGTTCCATATTATATTGTCCTTCATGAACTCGATGTATATTTGTTTTTTCAATAGGTGAAATGCTGTTCATAACTAATATTTAAACAACAATTCAGTAGAAGCTCTGATGGTTGAATGCTGAATAGTTCTATTGATTTTGAGTGACATTTTTTCTACTCACTTTCATCTTGAGTAGAACTGTTGCAAATACACAAGTGTTAATATCAATAATGCCACCCAGAGTAGAAAGAGTCAACTAATTCTACCAATACTAACTCACAAGGGCATCCATCACTAGGTCTAACAAGCCACACCTGAAGCTATCATTCTTTATAAGTCTACCATGGATGCCACTGCACTGCTGATGAACCCAATGATTACTACTACCAACATCAGACCAACATAGCCATTTTCCTGATTAAGATGTTCATATCATCACCACTAATTATAACTTGTCTTTTCCAAGTTAACTCTTCTTAGACTATTGCTTTCCAGGATACCTATACAGACTTTTATTACACACGTCATCAAGAGTTTTAGCAATCACCACAAAATCATTTGCATAAAAACGGTTCCCGTGACCACATATTTCACAAGCTTTGAATATCATTTTGACATCAGTATTCAGGTTTGGCTACTATACATAACATTAAGTACCTTCAAGTATATTATTTTTACATGGATTTGAAGATCTTGCAACTTTTTTACAGTATTACACCATATTCACAATTCAGTTCTTCTCACTTGTTAAAGGGTGGCTTTAATTCAGCAACTGCAATATAACTTCCCCAGTCATACATATATGCTATTCATAACAAGTTCTGTCCTAGTTTCCAAATGTACTTCAGCTTTAGTCATGGAAATTAAGCAAATTAACCATTGTGAACTATTTACTGAAACTGAACAATCCTTCACTAAGGCATATGCCAGAAAACAACTAAGACAATATCAGTATTTCTGTTGAAAACCCCAGCATGATGCTCTAGTTTGTAATTATAGGCAGCTAGGAATGTTGTATTCAGTCAGTAGCAACAAGAGGAATGGGCTTATTTCAGCAAACAATAATAGGAGTGGCTTATGGTCAGTGTATATAGCTTTTTTTTTTTTTTTTTTTTTACAAAACAATTTTGTATCAACATAATGTGATTATGAATTTCTGACATATTGGGGAAAAAAAGGAGTCACAGAAAATCTCTCCCAAACCAATAGTGTATATTCTCCCATGTTGCAAGTCAAGTAATTTTTTGTCGACAAGGAATATTTACCTGCCACAGTATTTAAAACATCTTTCAGCTGAGAGAAACTGCTCAGGATTGGATCGGCATCATCATCCTAGAAAGAAAATTAAAAAAACAAAAACTTAAAACAGGACCAAAAAAAAAATTCTAGTATGATAATTACTTTTCCCTATTCATATATTACTTTGATGTTATAGCAAAAAATATTTTTCATTTAATGGAAACAAATTTTCTTAAAACAAATCAAAATAATAAAAAAAAATTATATACATATTGTAACTTTGCTATTACAACTGTTTATAAAAGCATTATATCACTACACAAAATTTCCATGTTTCAGAACAATACAGCATTGTTCTTCAGGTGATATGTTAAAATAAATGGTGAAAATGATTTATTTTGAAAATATGAATTCATGGTTATTTAGAAAATTAGGGAGTGGTAGTTGGAGAATATGCTTTTAGGTATGTCAAAATTGTTCAATCAAAAATGACAGTTAAGTAACTATGGAGTTGAAGATCTGGGTCACGAAAGGAAGTAGGATAACCTGGTGTCTAGACATGTCACTTTTTAATTTTGTCTGGATAAGATACCTAGTGGGAGCATAGATTATTTAAATGGGTAGACAATCATTTTTAACAGCAGGCTGGTTTTTAGTTTGTTTGTTTTTTAAGAATTAGATTTTGTACTGCTTCATGAGTAAAGGGGCTGGAATGTTTAGGTTAGAATTATGATTAAATAATTATGGTATACTACATACTAGTAGTCTAATCTAAATTTAAAAAATCTAAAATCCAAACTGCTGTTAAAAATTGTCTACCAATTTGAATAATGTATGGTCCCACAATGTATCTTACTCAGACAAAATAATTCTCTTTAAAATTTAATAAATTACAATGTTTCATTCATAACTTATGCTCCAATGTAACTTAAAAATTATTTTACTAAAACAAATGGCCGACACAATACTTAATTAGTTTTCTTAACTAATATATACCTTAGTATACCATAATTATTTAATCCTAATTCTAACCTAAACATTCCATCTCCTTTACCCATGAAGCAGTTCAAAATCTAATTCTTAAAAAAAAAAAAAAAAAAAAACTAAAAACCAACCTGCTGTTAAAAATGATTGTCTACCCATTTAAATAATCTATGCTCCCACTAGGTATCTTATCCAGACAAAATTAAAAAGTGACATGTCTAGACACCAGGTTATCCTACTTCCTTTCGTGACCCAGATCTTCAACTCCATAGTTACTTAACTGTCATTTTTGATTGAACAATTTTGACACACCTAAAAGCATATTCTCCCTAATTTTCTAAATAACCATGAATTCATATTTTCAAAATAAATCATTTTCACCATTTATTTTAACATATCACCTGAAGAACAGGATTCTTCTGAAACATGGAAATTTTTGTGTAGTGATATAATAACAAAATTACAATATTAAGCTCTATTCTGTATCAAGCACTCTTTATAAAAGTAAATGCTTGAACAGTGGGTTTTAATCTACATGTTCTTTCACATTCTTATAATATATATATATATATATATATATATATATATATGTGTGTGTGTGTGTGTATATATATATATATATATACACATAAGTTTTTCTTTTTTCACATTGAATAAAATACATTACTCTTAAAAGTTAATGATACTTGATAGAATATCCACCAGGCCAATTCTTATAAGTGGATTATTTTCTTGTAAAATTCTAAGTAAAAAGTAGACACATATGAAACTAAGTTTTAAATATAGACTATTTTTAAGATTATTCCAGCCTTTTAATTATGTTGCCAGTTTTATGTTTTTATATTGCTGTGTTGCTGAGACAAAAGCACATATTGAGTAGATTGAGAAAAACTGTCAGTAGTTACCATTGTAAAGCCAACAACAAATACAATTACATTTATGATTATTAATCAACAAATTAAAGATTTCTCAGTCTCTAACAAAATGCTATTTATTTTTAGCTTTTACACAGCATATTTGGCTTCAAAATAAAGTTACTGATAAAAATAAAAAACAAGAAAATCATATTTAAGATTGTTGACTTTTGAAAATGCCATAACTTTTGATCTATTTGAGATAAACCACTCAAATTTTTTAAAGGAAGCTAAAAGTATCTATTTTAACATACAAACACTTACACTTAACTGATATTTACATATATGGCAGAAAGTACTTACTTGTACTGAAGGCCTCATACAGATTCAGACTTGCAAACTATGCAGAAAATATATAATGCATGAGCAAAAAAAATCTTGAAAGAATTTGAATTGACAACTTTGATTAGGATAAAAGCATAGCTTTAGATTCGAATTCTAAAGATTCTAATTATTGCTAGGTTTTGTGGAGTGGTTTAAAAAACTGAAAATAAGATGTAATTTTATATCCTATTTTTTTTTTTATTTTACATTGTAGATTAACTAATCAGATGATTAGTTTAGTTTACAGTATATCAACCTGAATGGGTTATTTAAGGCCAACAAGATTTTTAGGATAGGTTTGTATAAATTGAATATATATTCTTTATAAGAAATCAGTTTGTAGATCATGTTTCATTGACATATTTTTTAAAAAGGGTTTTTGTCGGGAGTCAAATGTATTGCTGGTAATCTTTTTTTTAAATGTATTGCTGGTATTTTTATATAAAAATTTATTTTTATGCTTTTGTAGTTATTGATCCCAGTTTAGGGATTAACTATTTGCTCATAGCTGGAACTGTAACAGGTGCTACCACCCCAGGTCAGAATGAACCTGGAAACAACAGCAATTAACAGGTCCATGCGCCTCAAAACCTCCAATCAGAGGCCTTGCTACCAGATGCAGTTTTTCATAATACCCAGAACCCTGATCTGATGAACCAATTTATATACATTGATATAAAGGAGTGAGATAAAACATTAAAAAATCTTAAATTTGATAATCTTTTTTAATTTGCTACTAAAATAAATACCAGTACAAATTATTTTGACATATCCCACTTAAAATCCATATATTCTTTTTTATTCAAAAATCAGATATCACTTTTTTTTTTAATCAAATCTTGACAAGCAAGGTGATAATGCCACTAAAACACAAGGGGTTACTAGGAGTGAAAGAAAATGAAATATTTTAAAAAGAACCAGAAAACAAAAGATAAGCGTCTACTCCTGTTCAAAGACTGGATAAGAGTGGGAACCAGACAATAGGCAAACCTATATATTCTCATTGGGAAAAAAAATAAATAGTAAATAAAATTTTATTTAAAGGAAATCACTTATAGTCAGACAGTGTAAAGTAGATCAGATAAAAGTAAAGTATCTATTATTAGCAGACTTTTAAGTTATTCAGTTAAAAAATTGTCTTTCCTTTGGTAACAGCTGCTTATTTCAAGGTTTAGATTACTAGACTGGATATGGAGATGAAAAAAATCAATTGGTACTCAGATCAATTCACAATATCAGCCTTAAAATTATCATTGTTTTGTAAAAAAATAATTCTACACCACTAATTTTTAAACTTTCTTCTTGATTTCAATTCATTTTTGATCAGCTTATTTCATGAGAAAATAATACTGAGCTTAAAGAATAGAATGCATAGAAAAAGACTTTTCTATAATCTGTACAACCATTGATTGCCTTCCTAGCAACAAAATGTATAATCTGCACATTAGTCTCTTTAAAAAAACTCATGCTCCTACTAATCTTCCAAACAATATTCAAAAAATAGTCAACACCTATTGACTATTTAGGATAAGACTTCAGAGGTGTGTTTCTTTTTTTTTTTTTAATTGCCACTATATTAATAATTTCCCCTATTGTTATAGGAATTTCAGAAATACATTGCTATTGTTAAAAATAATCAAGTATATTGCTTTGTTGCAGCATCTTTATACCAGCAATTATACTCAAAATTAATCTAATAATTTCTTTTTTTTATTCACGTTTGTGCAAATGTAATATTTTGAGAAGCCAGATCTGGACAAATAACATTGCAGATTCTTCATTGAATTTTATCAAGAATTTCTAAATATATAAAGGAAGAACCAGACTAACTGTGGCAGCGATATTCAAACATAAACAAACGATACACTCATAAATTTAAAGAGAGATTCTGATAAGAAAAATTGTCTAGCACAACACAGTGAGCCAGCAGACCTAGTAGCTGATTCAATAGAAACTTTCCACTTCATGTTAGTGGAAAACATTATCTCAAGAAGGGGACACTGTCACTTCCATGAAGGTTAGCATCAGCCACTGCTGATGGAATGCAAAAAGTGTTCTCTTAGATGATTAAAATTGAGTAGTTTTATTTTAGAGGTATAAAAGTTATCAAATCATTCATTGCCTCAATAATAGACTGAAAAGTTGGAAAGAGAAAGCATTTCTTTGTCCTATTTCAACATTCCCTTGCATTTATATTTCTGAATGATTTCTTCACACTTATTTTCATGTTATTGAAATACACAGATACATTTGAATCAAAACATCATAATGTCTTGCAAAAGTGTCTTTGGTAGATATACAATGCTTAATTCTTCTTTTAAAAAAATAAAAATAAAAAAGCTGCTTTGTTAGATATTATTTATCATATTATTTGGTAATGATTAAGGAATATAAATTCCACAGGTTTTCTTAGTAGACTCAATTCTTTTAAAGGAATTCATCTGTCTGTAATAAAACTAGAAAGAATTTTATATTTCTCGATGGTAAATTACCAGCTAATCCATGTAATCTAAATGATTAACCATTTCACAATTTAAAAAAAAAGTTAATGAAAACAATAATAAAGATATGGTAAATAAAGGAATGTTTTGAAGGAAACCATGGCAATGGTGCCTTGGTCTCCTTCAAAGTATTCCCCTCAGGACTTTATACACATATCCCAACATCCCTTCCACTATTCAACAATGTCTGTAAAATACTCTTTTAGGATTGCCATTAACTGTTTTGTTGCATTCTTCTTAATCACATTCCCAATCAAAAATTTCCCTTTTAATCACAAGTTTCATTTTAGGAAAAGCCATAGAAAGCCAACAGGACTGCTGACAGGCCAGTGATGCAATATTTTGTCAAGAAATCCTGAAGGAGATATAAAAAACATATAACCAGTCAAAAAAATGATTGGATACTTTGTGAACAGTCCACAGATTTGTCTTCTAATTTTCACCCGGCCAACCACTTATTTCTTGCACATATTAAACTTTGGGGGTGTTCTACTAAAGGACTTCCAGAATGGGAGTCACTTTCAATGCAAAGCCAGCCAAAGTTTGAAGTATCAGTATCAAAATTTTATCTGGACTTTGTACATCCTCAGAGGATTTCTTAATAATTCAACTAGTTTCCATTGAAAAATATCCATGTTTCAGGCATGCATGTTCACTGTGAATGCAATGGTTACACAATAAACTTAATGGCCTTTCTTTGCCTCCTGAGCACCCCAATATAAGAATGTCTCCTTACACCACATGCACAGTAAGGTCACTGCTGACTAGTTGCCAAGTTATATCAACACAAAGTCTATCTAGAAATTATACATGCAATCAGTTCTTTAGATATTCAAAAAGGCTGTATATTTGCTGGAGTGACTTTATGGAAGTAAAATAGTAAAAATGAAAAATTATAAGGAAGAGAAAAAAGACATGAGCAATTTAATAAAGAAATTAACAAAGACCAACATTTCATATTGGTCTATTAAATGAAATAAAAGATTGCATGAGGTTGTTAAAGAAAAGAAAATATTTAAAAAAAAAAATCAATTATTTTGAAAACATATGCAAGTAATAAAAATATTGTACATTTCATGTATAAAAAAATTATAAACCAGATAATCATCTTAATGTTTAAGAACTCTTCAAATCATTTTTTTAAAGAAAGAAATATTGCCTATAACAGAAAATCATGAACATTTTGAGATTTGTACAAACGTATACACTCATTTGTGCTGTTGTTTAACCAATTTCTTAATTCTATAGCATTCTTTCTGGTGTATAATCTATAAGGAAAGTGTTTTTTAATCACTTAACCTTCTTGTATAGATACCAAGAAAAAGATAAAATAAAGAAGAAAATAAAAATATTCAACAATAAACAAAAGATAAACCACAAGTGAGGATTAAAATACTACCTTCAAAGATCTTACAATGATAAAAAGTATTTCTCAATAGTATAATCAAGAACATGAAAGATCAAATAATTATAGTTTTGTAAAAAAAAAAAAAAACAATGGTCTACTATCTACATGGAGGTTTTAAAACGCTTGCTTTATATTGAACTCTGTTGAAGACTTTAGCTTGACTTCGGTACATGAATGATATCCTCAGGCCTCATCAGGTGGGTGTACACATGTTGCTGTACCATGTGACCTCAAAAGAGAACAACAACAAACTTCCTTTTTAGGCTTCCTAATAACCTGCACAGAGGATTGGCATAGCACTGGTGTATACAAAAAAAAAACAAAAAAAAACACACACACACAGAGTTGTATATGAATTTTGGTTGTAATCAGTCCTGCGACAGAATGGGTAATTCATTACTTTCAACACTATACAAAGACCATCAGCAGTAACAACCTGCTGAAATATGAGAAAATTGAAAGGGTGGCATACATTGACTAATTGTGCCAGTCAGACTAGTATAGAATTCAACAAAATTTGCTTTTCTTTATTGTATTTTGATAATACAAGTACAAAGATATTCAAAGGACAAATATAGATAAAATCAACCATAAGTAGAAATCAATAATATTAAATATCATGAATAAAACAAAAATTTGCATTAAAATTCTGTAGCATTCCAGAAAAAAAATGCAAGCAGCAGCTCAATTCTTAGCCAGATGAAAACATTCATAAAAATGAAGCAAGTTTGGCATAGGTCTTTTGAAAAAATGTTGGTTATTTATTTTATGACTAAAATAAGAACAAAATACAGTTCATAGATTAAAACTCTTATGATTCAAGATATACCTAAGCAAAAGAGTTTTGCCAATATATTGAGAGCTTATCAGAACAACAACATAAATTGTTCCTTAATTTTAAAATTTGCTCTAATATTGGCAAGAGCACTTAAAAAACTACCTTTATATCAAACTTATATAAAGTGAATGCTGAAAAGTTATTAGCTGTAAAGAAAAAAAACATAGCAAAAATTTTATATTGGTCAGATTTTGATAAGTGGATCAGGCCAAGTATTTTTCAGCACCTATTTTTGTTGTCTTTGCAACACCATAAGTTCACTTTTATTGTAACATTGATGAAATTGCATATTCACATTACTACATACTTTTTCCTGTTACCCAGATGTTGTTGCCAGACAGAAAGAGAAATTAATCTTCATAACGCAGATATCTATTTCAATTTGGTTCAAATTGTGTATGTATGTATTTTTGTGTGTGCACAGGTAGATCTTAATTACATGACAGAACTAAAAATATTTCTATAAAAATAATTGAAAGAATAATTTTATGACTGAATAATTTCTGAAAAGTTCAATAAAATCTTATAATTATTTGTTTGTTCATTTTTAGGGTTTAAAAATGAATGGGTTTTTCACTGCAAAATTAGTCATGCCATTTTATCTTTTCATACCACTTGTACAAGTTTTATCTGAATTCAATTTTTAAGTCCATTAATGTTTTAAACAGTGTCACTTCATCATAAATAAAAATCAGGATTTACTTTCTGACTATAAAGAGGCTGGTAATGATAAATGATTGTTATTAACATACTGAAATAGATATGAATAGAATATCAATTAATAGAAGAAATAAATAGAAACAGTACAATAATTATCTATAAAATATGAAAGATCTCTCACTGCAAATAAAAGAAAGTAAAGTTTATTAATTTTATTTCAAAGCCATACACATATGTATACAAAGACATTCAAAATATGTGGATGTACACTTTCATATACCCATATATATTTTTAAGACAACGACAGGTTTAAATTAAAAATATTTCTAAAAAATTTAAAAAGAAAAACAATTCCTTTAAAAAATAATTTTATTTATTACCGAACAATTTCTGAAACATTCTATAAAATACTATAATTATCTTACTGTTTTAAGGTTTCAAACATTAACCAGTTTTTGTTTTGTTTGTTTTTGTTTTTTTTGCTAAGAAATTAGTAATGCTATTAGTAATCAAAGACAGCAAGATGATCATATTTTAAATCTAAATTGTTTGTTCATTTAGCATTTATTAGAAAATATATTCAGTTTAAATAGAGAATCAAGGAGGAAAAATATCAGAGAAAAATTCATGTTAAAAAAGTAATAAATAAAAAAGATAAAATTAAAGTAGTAATAGATTTAAAGTAATAGTATATTTTTTTTTTACATGTTTTAATACTAGAATTTCCATCAACCTAAATATATAAGAATTAAAAATTAACTTTACCTCATTGACTTAAATAACTTCTCTATAAACAAAGTTTCAAATCAAGATTCCATTTTCGTCCTTGTGATGTGGTTAAAATCTTTGATCTGCAAATATCTTTAGGTTTGTTGGATCACCCAATCTGCTGATAGTAGCATAATCCATGTGTAAATATTGAAATCAGAAAGTACAAACCACATCTATTCAAACTTTGTTTTTGAGTCTTTTACCAAAATATTAGAAGCAGTTCTCAGTATCCGGAGGTTAAAGAGAAATCCAAGGAATTATTAGCACACATCCAGCCTCAACATGGATGTGCTTATTGACAGTCAGTGAAGTTTCCAGGATGTTGAAGACCATGTATAGAGTATCATTACACTGGCCAATATTTCTGTGATCTCAGTTTTTGAAAAACAATACTGGATCTCCTATCTTGATTTTAATGTGAGGCCATAGACTACTTGTATGTAGTGTGATCGATTCTCTTCTGCTACAGAATCTACAATTTTTAGTGTAAATCACATTTTCAGAAACTCTTCATAATTTCATGGTTTAATTGATGAACCTTGCCATTTCTTATGGTGAAAATAACTCTTGTAGACACCCATTGTTTATTTTCATAGTGTGTTGCTAGATCAGTATAAAAAATTCAACTAAATGCTTTCTTGGAATTCACTGCTAGAAAGGGTAAAATTAAAATGGCATCTGGGAAAGGTGTGTTTGCATTAACAATATTTGGAACCTTTCCTTCACCTAGTTCTAACAATAATTTCACATTGTTTTAGCTGATTAAAATTATATAAATTATTGTTGTTCAAGCAACTATGAATTCTCATGTTTGTCTAGAAATTAACTCTAAATGAAAAATTTTTTCATGCATGTATCAATTTGCAAAAGCCATTGAGTTCTGCAGACTAACATGAAAATTTGCTGAAAATCTCTATTGAGGACCAATAATATACCTCCAAGAAGTTGTTCATTGTCCATTACATCTTGAGGTTTGCAATTCAAAATTTCAAGATGTCAGTGATACATTGGTGATTTATCCCAAACCAATGTCTGAGCATCAGGCATAAGGCGACCACTTGCATCGTAAGGTGATATATGACAGATTGCTGTGGATTATCTATCATATCAACCTATTCATATCTATTATTGGCAACTACAACCTGGCAGCATAGAGATAGGCACAAATAAATGTCCAGTTTATTAATTATGACAAAGTGAATTTAGATTAAACTTATAAAAATTAATATGAATTCAAGTAAAAATGGCACAAGTGGGATGAAAGGAAAAATAGAAAAAATTTCTCAAAAATTATTTGGTAATAAATAAAAGTATTTTCTTAATTTTTTTTTTTTAATTTTTGCAGAGATATTTTAGTTTTGTTATTGAATTAATATATATATATATATATATATATATATATATATGTGTGTGTGTGTGTGTGTGTACATGCAAATAGACACACAGAATTTGGATGATACTGAAATGAATATTCATGTCATGAGGACTATTTTTCCTTTCTGTCAGGTAACAACTACTGGGTACAGTTGAAATATGCAAACAATTGAATTTTTATAATTCGTTTGTAGGATAAACTGAGAAGGAGGGAAATATATTATTTTTATGTTCTCAAATTCAAACTGTGTGCACCTGTGCTTGGGTATATATAAAATGACACTCATGCACAACACAAACATATGCATATACATTGCATGCAAAGTCAGTCACACAAACAGTACATGGCTGACAGACAGAGAATCAGCTCTTCTTTTATAAAATAGATTTTCACATAATTACAAATGTGTCAAGCATAGTGAACAACACATGCAGTTAATAAAAATAATGTCAAAAAAAAAATTCATATTTTATGATTTAAAATGTAACACTAAGTACAATAAAGAAAATAAATCCAAGAATTAAAGAAAGATGATTTGCAGAATTTTTTTTTTTTTTATATCACAATTTGTTCTAATCAGTACTTACAGACTTGAAGTGAGGGTGGAATGAAGAAAAAGCAGAAATGGAATAAATTAGTAAAATATAAATATATATAATTAAAATAATTCCTTTTGTCAAGGAAAGTAAACAGAAATTATGATTGGTATTGCAAAAGAGAGGTCTACATCACTGAGAAACAAGTTCTTATAAGCTTTTATGTTTTGTGGATAGAACAGTCAATAATGTAACCATCATAAGCAAAGTTAATATAGGAGTGATCATAAATCGTAACTTGAAGAGTTAAATATAACTTTAAAATTGAGAGAAACAAAATTTTTAAAAAAGAAAAAGATATCCGACATGTATCATTCTATGACTAATTCCTGTATTATCTTACAATGGTTAAATTTTTAACAGTATTGTCTTTGCTAGTTTGTGCTTCTTCAATTCCATTTAACTCTTCATTAATATCATTTTGTATTTTTCTGAGAAGATAAATAATTTATCTTTGCCATTTCAATTTCTTTTTTACACTAGATTTTCTTTTTCTGTGCCTACTTTTGCACTGATCCCACCCATCAAAATGGTGTAAATCACTACTACATTGAAGAAAAAAAAAAAACTTTCATCTTTCCCCATCTGAATTTTTCAAAATTGCAATGTAATGATAAACAAAAAATTCTACTCTACTAAAATTGTTATACTCATCACCATTATAATAAAGTAAACTATTACATTCAGCTGAAAGAGATTACCTCCTTTCTTGTGAGTCTCATTAATAACTACCATATGCCAGGTGATGTTGCTCAATTGATATCTCATTGGTTCAGTGTGTAGTAGTCAGTTATGCTTTCAACATTAAATATGTATATCTTTCTGCTCTTATTTTATTTAATGCCTAAGTTTTTGCTATGCTTAGACAATGTTTAATCACCATCAGTAGTACACTACCTGTATACATATGAGGCACTAAGCTTGAACCTTTGTTCATAATATGATAAACAGAATTTTAAAAAAAGGTTTACAAAATTGCACCCACACAGCTTGCTGCTAACTATCTCCTGATGACAAACACGAGTTTGTAAAGTACTCAAAATTCTCACTGTGAAAGAAAGTGAAGGTTGCATGTTTGTATCTAAAACACAGACCTCAAATGGGTGGTTCATTTTTTTTTTTTAAGAGCATGTATGCTAAGCAGAGGCATTTTCACTGACAAGACAAGATACCATTTTCTTCTTCACAATTAGATGATAATGACGATCCAACAGTAACATCAAGGGATATATTCAGTTTTGTCATTTTGCATCTTAGGAAAACAGGCTGTCCATTATCACTAGATTTTGTTGAGCAGGATTACTAATGATCTCTGTCAAGGTTACTTTAGAGATTCCTAATTTCTTGGTATTCATTGTATCACATGAGTTGAGACAGATATATATATATTTTTTTTTAATCGTATCACCCCGAGCAAGGCAGTCACGCCACTGATGTGCAGGGGGCTACATAATGGTGAAAAGATTGGAAAAGAGAAAGCCGGAAACCACATCCTAAACAGGGAACAAGGGATGAGCCTCTTAACCTGTTCAATAGACATGGGTGGAGTGCGAACCAGGCGATAGATGGATCTATAACTTTAAAAGGTATTGAACACGTAAACCAAACAATGTAATGACTCATCACTGAATATCAGAAATCAACAGATTCAAGGTTTTATGGAATAATGAAAATAATAGAAAATATGAATAACAAATTGATAAGTATAATTAAGGAAGCAGCAGAGACAAGAAAAATTCTTAAAAAAAAAAAAAAAAAAAAAAAAAAAGTAAAACTATCTATCCAGTCCAGAAGAAAAAGTTTTTGAAAACTCAATGTAAGAAAGTTTTTTTTTTATTTAAAAAAAACGAGGGTGAGTGAGAGATACTAAAGGCCTTGGCAACTATCACCTTATCACATTACTCTCAAATATATGCAAATTATTCTAACAAATATCCTACATGAAAACAGACAGATTTGAGATTGAGGATATCAGAGAGCTGTTCAAATTCTAACTAAGTTCATTACATTCCCTTTGGTGCTGATACCCTTGGAAAGGGTATAAATCCATCTCTTCTTCCTCCTAACACTGAGTAAATAGCAAGAAAGACTGGGTTCTATAGCCTTGATGGCAACCAATCTAGGAAAAGGAAAACTGAAACCATGTTAGAGAGGTTTGGACTCCATCAGGCTATCTTACCCAAGACATACCACTTCTACTAATGGGTTAAGACTTACAGGATCAAATCAAACTAGACCATCTACAAAAATAAATCGACTAAAAATATATATAACAAACCACTTTGTTTGGCTTTAACTATAAAAAGTAATGTAACTTGTTAAAATACACAGCAGATTTTAACTCACAAGAACAATAAAAATGTTAAGAATATATACAATATTAGTACTTTTATTAGTAAAAAGACACATAAAATAAAGAGCAGAAAAGGAGTGAGACAAACAGTTTTACTTAAACTATTTACAGCAGGCCTTGAAAGTATCTTCCAGAATATGAAATGGGAAGGGTGGGAATAAACATAAATGAAGAATATTTAAGCTGTCTATGGTTTGCATTTTATAAATATTAAAATCAGATGAATTACAAAAAATACTAAACTATCTAAACAGGAAAAAATCTCAAGCTATGCTGGTTGGAGTAGGCTGGTTTTATGACATATCAATCCTTGTTAAGTTGTTTCATGTCAAATTTTGTATGAGCACCCAATGAGGATTAAACTCACTGCCCAATAGTAATGGTCAAACAGGTTATCCTTGGTAACCATTATCTCATGCTGAGATGCCTATCTCAATGCAGGTTTAAAAATTAACACAAATAAAAAATAAAAATAAAAATAAAAATAAAAATAAAGAAAAAAATGGTAGTATTCAATTTCCACACTCAAGTCCTGTAGCCCATAGATTCATAGAGGCACTTCACATACTGCAGCCATAGCAGTAGTGGCTGTGTCTATGGTAAAATAGTTTGGTGGAGCCCATTCCTCTTCAACCTGGTTTTGAATTCAGAGTTTTCTCATCATCTAAACTGGTTGTTACCAAGTAAAAAATCAGAGAGTTTTCTGAAGATATGACAGAGACTAGTGCAGTCATTGTTGTCATAGAAAGATTTTAGAAAATCCTTTGTCCTGCAATGAATGGCTTATTTCAAACTAAATTCTAATGCTTAATCAGATTTTGGAGAGTGGGCCAAGCCAAGAATCTTTCAGAACCCACTATAATGAAAACATCAAAATGTTTTAAAACAGCTTTTTGGCCATGCCCAAAATATTTCAACATGTGCACATGTGTATAATGATAGAAACTCCAAAAATAATGCTTCCTATTTATTTCCACAGAAACTACAACAGATATAAGAAGCATGATAACACCGTTGAATATGTTGTATAACAAATCAATGTATGCGATATAACCTGCAAACCAAGCTTGACTGTTGGCTTGAAATATAACAGACACAAATATAAAAATATATTAACTTCTTCTGCTTATTCTCTTCAGTTACAGTTGTGTGTAGAGGGATAGTCTGAGGAAGCACACACATACAAGTGAGTGGCGGCCGAAGTTATCTTCCTTGCATTCTCTGAGTTCTCTGACATGTCTGCTCTATCGACCGGGGAAGACCCAGTCTTATATGTAGTCCAGGCCCTGTTGTGCTTCACCCAATTAAGTCATCCCCGGGCAGGCATATTCACCAATTGTTGTCTAATCACATTCTTGTTTATTTCATTATTCAAATTGTTTTCTAACTTTGATACACTGATGCAATACCTGTTTGTCATTGTTTCCGACACCAAAAACCATATATTCGTCAGCTTACTAAAATATAATTAATTCCTTTTCTCATTGTTTATATTTCCGACTTTGAACGTTGTTTCTGCATTTTTTCACTTCTAATCAAATTAAATTATGTTTTACGTGTCACAGACTGCATTCCATTGTTTTATATTTTGTGAGCTTAAAAACCAACATTTTTGACACATTACACTTTTTTTTATTTTTCTGCATTCCAGCTTCAATTCAAATCATGGCATATATTCTTTTTCCACTTTTGGCAGGAATAAATTCTTTTTAAGTTCAATTAGATTCTGTTGATCTCCAGGATATATAAAAAAATACAGCAGGTTTTCAACTAGAAAATACTATTTTTCCATGCATTTTTGCCAGTAATAAAGTGGAGCCTGCATTCTACACTTGTAAAAATTTGCACTAGAAGATAACTTACACATCACTATTGCCACTGTTGAAATTCACTACCCACCATGTAACTGCACTCACACCCACTGTTTGGTTTCTATAAATGTTTAGCAGGTACTGATGAATGTCAATGGGTTCAATTCTTTTCCATATAAAAAAATGCAATGCTTTATATACACTTTCATATCAGATGCCATCTTGCCAGACATCTTTCCAAATGCTGTTAGTAACAAAGCGAAAAAAATTATGGGTAAAATAGGAGATGGTTCAACCTCTCACATCATAGGCCAACATAATAAAATAGGAGTCATTACTTTCAAAGTGAACCTTGTATTATATATCAGTTGACATAAAGCAATTTATTCAAATTTAGTGATTATTAAAATTGTTACAGGATTTTGAAATTTATAAAAATAACTGCAGTTCTTGATATATATGCCAGACAAAGATTTTTCTCAAAAGCAATTATAGAAAAAAATTTAAAAAAATCTTTGTTTGAACAAAATACAGTTGACAAAAAGAACTGATATAATTTTCATGATAAAGTTTACAAAATAAACACTCCTGAATAATTTAACTTAATCTCAAGTATAGAGACCTTTATTAGCAAGAACTTCATCCAGCAGGACATAAGTTTCTTCAACAGATATGGTGTTGTTTTTGCATTTATTTTTTCCCCCCAAATAAATCAGTTATAGAGTTTTAATTCCTTAACTGTCACATCCCGCAAGTTCTCAATTAGAGATTTTATGCAGGCAATCTCATTACTTTAATATTCTCTTAAAAACATCTCACTTATTTAGCAGTGTGACATAGAGAATTGTCATACATAAAAATGGCTGGGTGATTGGGAGATGCTTGTAGAGAAAGGAGGCATGTTTTTTCACTAAGTTTAAATACATACAAACATTTACTATCCCATTAATTCTCACAATAGGTTCAACATCTTCAGAAGAGAACATCTTCCTTACTAATAAACTTCTTCCAAACTTAGTAGACTATTTGCTAAAGATTAACAACATCAAACCATTTACTAACAAATACAACTAAAATGAATTTACTTTCATTGCTAAAACAAACTTTAGATCTGATATAATTGCTTTCCAAGCAATGTGTTCTTCTGTATACTCAAGTCCAGCCTTCTTATTAATTTTACTTATGTTAGGTTTAGTAACTGGAGAATAAATTTTTGTTCTAAATCTGTTCAATTGTCATGTCACTGAAGTGGATCCTCTTGTTGAGATCAGCTTTGATTTGTTGAAGGAATCATTCATGACATGTCTTTTAATTAGTCAACTTAAAGCCTGTCATGAGGTCTAGATTTTTTTTTTTTTTTTTTTGAAACAAAAGATTTTCTACCATTTTTTTTATTCCATTTACCAGACCAGTTTTTTGTAACTGATAAAGACATTTTGATAATTCATTACCTTTTGACATGTTCCATTTTAATTTTCTAGAGATTCTAACTGTATTGGGTTAAAATCTACTTTGGCATTAATTATAAGAAAAATAACAAGGTTTATATATTTTTCTTCTTATAACCTCTGGCCTTTGATTAAAATTGACTTTAAGAGATATTAAAAATTAAAACAAAAGAATATCAACAGTGTTCATTTTCTAAACAATATTTGACTAAAATATCATAATAATGCATTATTGCTATGTTTGTGTGAGCACCTATGTGACAAGAGCAAACCTAGAATGAACAAAAATAAACAATTTCAAAATAAGTATTTTATAACAAATTGTATCAAATAGATTTAGTAAAAATATAATGAATAATTAAAAAGCATGAAAATTAGAATTAATATTAATTGCAGTAGTCTTTATTAAAATTTAAAAGTATCATGTCATAATTTAAATTTTATTTAGAAGCATTTTTTTCTCTAACTGTACAAAAACAAATCTCAATAACTAAATTTAAAATGAACTATCAGGTGAGGTGTCAAGCATTTTCATGTAAGGTAAATATTACAAATTTTATCAGTGATTAAGCTACATTTTTTAATATTCATTTTAAGATATTTAATAAGAAAATTTTGTTCTGTACACTAGTTAATTTACGCTATTATGCTTAAAAGGGGCTCTTTTTATTATTAAAAAATGTATTATTAATGTGAGAAAGAGAAAGGTAAAATTTATTTATCTCTGCATCAATTTTAATCATAACTTCAACAATTTTAGTCTCAAATTATCTTAAAGTAATAAAATAGATATATTAAGAACTCAGAGAGTTTTTTTAAATGCCATTTGATATAAACAAAAAAAAAAAAAAAAAAAAAAAAAAAACAACCATTTTTCAACACAATAAGGGCACTACATGTATTTATCTATAAATACATGTAGTGCCCTTTGAGAATGATTTTGAACAAGAAAACATTATCATTTGGATTTATGTTACTTGACCTGCTTTTAAGCTGTGGAGAGTCACCTGCAGAATACTCTCCAGATATATGTTAAACATGAATAAAATGAACAATTTCAATAGTGGTGTTAAATAAATTTGTTGTTAAGAATAACTGTTCTGACAGTCTTCAGAAAGTGCTTTGTTGACTTCAATAAGTTTAAATATCAAAGTTGAAGTGCTTCATGACTTAGAAGTCCTTGTGCCAGGCATGATTGAATGCTTTGTTGATGAAATGTAATAAAGAACATATTGGTAATGTTTCACTATCAGCAATTTGACACCAAAGATTTTACTGTAGTACTTTGTGGTTAGAATCCTGATTACTTTTCAGCTCTCCAGTTGAAATCTCTTCAGAATTTTCATCATCATCATCATCATAATTAAGATGAGAATTCTGGTATACTCATAGATTTCCTTTGTTGGGGAGGAACATTGGATTGAGCAAATATCGTCAGTCATTTAATTAGCTCTAGTCTAGTAAATTTCAAAGGTTTTACTGAAATATGGTCTAGTCTTGGAGATTAACCTCCTTTTTTATGAATGCACATCCTCTTCAACCTCTTTCTTCAGCATCAATACATCATCTGCTTCTATATTAATGCTGATCCAATGCTCACTACGTTGCTATTAGGCTTGGGTTTATAGCTATACAATTCTTCAAAGAGCTCAGGCAATCTCTTTCCAGTAAGTGTTTCTTCTATGAAATGTTTACACTTTGTTATTCAATTACTATTAACTTGATTCAATAGTTTCTGATGAATGTAAAAAAATAAAATAAAATCCCCTATGGTTAATTTTTCCTACAAATGTTCATCCATCTGACAACAGCTAAGCCAATATCAATTCTATGAGTATCTTACAAGTAAATTCTTTCAACTTTTTACAAGCATATAGTATTCATATATTCCATGTGGTAAACACAGTATTTTTCTGAGGAAAACTTAAGTTTGATGCTTTTGTTATTATTCTTGCTCTGATAACATATTTATTACTGCTACACTAAAACAAATTAGTGAAAAACACAGCTGTTGACATTCCAGGCCTTGACTGACCCATTATGTTGCAGACTGTGCCTTCATAATATTATTTCAGTGGCCAATGGGAGGATACTTAGTAGTTTAGTAGTATACATCTCTTTTCAAATCTTATAAGAATTGTCTGCAATCTTAGATTGCAGTAGATTGCTCTAGCTTTTAATTTATTATCATTAGAGTTGACCCCAAAAACTATTGCTATCAATGAATAGAATTGCCAGGCAGTGGAGAGTTGAAATCAGTTTTCATTCTTCTAGATGAATTACCAGTAAAGTTTAGTAAGCTCCATCTGCTTGTAACAATAAATTTTAATGGATTAATGACCTGTCTTCATACTTCTCTTGCAAATAAGAGGCTTCCTTGTTATGCAGCTATGTCAAAAAAAAAAAAAATGGAAAAAACAGCAACAGGAGAGAATTATCAGTGACTCAATGCAAATAATAAAACATTAGTTGAATAGTTTTAGATCAATTAAATCATCAGATTTGTTAGCATTTAATCAAGATAATTTTAACTACCAATTCCAGAATAAAAAAATATTAATACATATAAGTTTCAAATTTAAAATATTTACTTTTTATAAAACCCATAAGCCATTAGTTTTTTGGAATTTCAAAAATGACATCAACTCCTCATCTTGTCAATAATCAATTCTATGTAAAAATGCATTTTACAAATGACACAGTAGGCACATTATATAATTTCATTAGTTTACTGATTATTATTATAGGAGAGTCATACTATGACAAAATGAATACCTTTCCAACTTTCAACTCAGATACTGGCACACGACCAAGATATGAGAAGGAAGCTTGTTAAATGCTCTGTTGCACAGTGAACCTACAACTACACCCAGACATGGATTTTATGACCATATACTAAACTAGGAAATTGATAAATTTAAACAAAGAAAATAATATACTTTCTTATAACACCAAAACTGATATAAACACAATTTGAATTGCTATCAGTCAATTCAATAATAAATATATTTGGAAAAAAAAAATTAAATTAAATTTATTACTATATGATTAAACAGTTACTTACTTGATGACTGTGTGTTGTCCATCGTGTACTTCTACGCATGGCAGTGACCACCAGCGATATTTCTCCCTGGATAATGTATATTCCATACTTGGGTGGACCCATCATGTATTTTTAGGTGTACTACAAAAGAAATTTACAAAATATTAATGCAAACCCAAATGTTTAAAACAGGAGGACTTCAAATAATCTACAGTCATTTTCTGTTTTTATTAGTTTTTCAAAGTGATACATATTTTCAAGCTATGAAAAGATTAAGTAGTACTCTCTAAAAACAAAGGCAGTTTTTAAGTAAAAATAAGTTTATCTCAAAGTGATTAGAATGCTGAATCAAAATTTTCTAATTTAAATTATACTTTAAATTTTTGATTATTTTATAAAGCAATACTAAATATGTGATTATATCAACTAAACTTCAATAACAATGAAAGACTATTTATCATAACAAAAGTAATAGAAAGAATTAGATAACTTTTTATATTAGAAACTTCTTAAACTTTATACTATTGCAATATCTTATTTAATTTATAGATGTACATGGATTTCATAAATTTTAAAAATTGTGACTATTGAAATGTATAAAAAATATCAGGAATAATAATGATTTACTCATTATCAGAAGAGTTCTATTTTTTGCACACACCTCTTCTAATCTCAGAAAAAAGTGATAAATTACTGTTGGAATAATATAAGTATTTATAAAACATTATCAAAAAATGTGTCCTACTATGGTTATAAAACATGTCAACAGATCAAATTTTACATTTAAATTTTTATCTTTCTTCAACTATTTTTTTAATTGTTTTTAAAAGTTTACTTGGTTGAGCTAAAAATGATAATTTTTAACTTGCATTTTACTTTAATTCAATTTGTTGTTAAATGGTGCAGAATTAGAATTGCAAATTTTCATGCCAAGTGAAATTAAATTACAAAATAATTTCCGATTTCAATTATAAACTTTTCACAGCTAATTTGGATCTATATCACTAATTATATTTGCCAAAGAGAAAAATAACCCTCTATTCTCAGGTAACAGCAACTGTAAAAATGTATTAATAATAATGGCTGGATGTTCATTTCTGAGTAAACTTGTCATTCTCTGTAGCAAACTCTTACTCAGGCATATTTATGTTTGTTAAACACCCACAGAGTCGACCTATGGTTTATAAACTATGCTAAGCAGAGCTTAGTTAGAGTTTCTGAGACAGCGTACATCTTCTGACATGATGTACAGTTTCAACAAGGCCAATACACTCAAATCCACGGTCACAATAACTTGTAACTCCATACTAGCACACCAATCGACAAACAATTTCATCTACTCATTCCCCCCCCCCCCATAAGGCTTGAATCAATCCATGGTATGGTTTTCAGGCACTTTCCAATAGTGCCACATGCTGTGATCATCTCCCCAGACCAATAACATCAAGACAAACTGATCATGGTGAGATTCAAACCTGGAAAGTGAACATTATAACCACTCAGTCATGTGCCCATGTAAAGATGCATTACATTTATAGATAATAGCTGAAAATGGACAGAACTTGGCACCTTTATATATTTGTTCCTCTACCCTTGACATGTACATCTGCATATAATTAAAGTCTAAAAATGTCAGGAAATACAAAAACAATAATGATTATATCTTATTATAATTCACCAAAATTTTAGGGTTTTATTTTTATTTTTTTTGGTCACAGCAAATATGATGACATCCAGAGCCCGGGTCAGGTATTATCTTCTGAAAATTCCCATAAGTTTTCAGTAACAGGTTTCATTTACAGTGCAATGCTAAACTGAACCCTTTTTGTTCTTCAGCTTATAACCTTCCTACTTCTACTTAAGACTTATGAGGAGGTGTTGAAAACTTGATTGATCCCAAAATCTGTTTAAATGACAAAATAACAGATGGGCTTTCCTATTAAATAGATATGGGTTGTACTATCTACTATCATAGGTTTGGTCAAAGCAAATTTTGGATTCTTCACTGAATATCACTTTCAAGCCATCACCCATTTTCCAGGACAACTTATAAATCCAAAACGAAGTTTATGTTATTCTTAGTTCTTAAATTTTCAGATGAATATTATTTTTGCTTGTACACCTAATAAGTGGTCAAAGGGTATCTTACACTGTGCTGAGTTCTTGCATATAGGTAAGAAGGGACAAGAGAAATTTTGTTATGATTAATTATGCAACAGAGAATATACTTGATAGCATATGTTAATTTTTTCCATGTTTATCAAATGCTGACACAATAATTTTTAAATCAATATCCAAGGTTAAGAACATCTAATAAATGATTTTTGGCTGAAACCAGATATAAAATATTTTTCAGAGGAACACATCATGATCTACCTGGTCAATGGAATGATTTGCTTAGTCTGGTGAATGTAAAAAAAAAATTCAATCTTGCTACCACCTTTATCAATTACAGAAATAATGCCAACCCACCAAAATGAATTATAAATACAATTTACAGTCTTTGGTTATATATCTCAATGATAGAATATTAAAGTCAAAAATATCCACAAATGTCCTTGTGAGCATAGATTGACATTGTGGGATGAAATAGTGGCTACTTCTTGCTCCTGAGACAGTTTAACACTGAGCCTGAAGTTCATATCTCACATCTGTGTCTCACTTGCTTAAAAACAAAAAGAAAAAAAATCTGATGAATTCCATTTCTTCTTTACAAAGTGCCAGCATTGCTTTGTAATCAAGAATTTAATTATTCAATAAACCTCATAAGCTTCTTTTTTGCCACATAACTTTTGAGTGAACCACCAATACCTTCGCATGAGTACTTTCTGTGGCTGGTGACAAAAAGTCCAAAGTGATGCTTATGGTGATACAATTTTTTAAATTTGTAATTTCTGTATTGTTCCATTTCAAAAGTAACTTAGTTGCTAAGATGTGGATAATTTCTTTCTCGGATAATCTACCACCAGTGTTTGATTGGATACACAACTTGTCATGTATGTTGTCATCAGAAATAAAGCAAAGCATGCTTTAGTTGTCCTTCTCCTAGAAGTTTCACTACCTCTAGACAGTACAATACTCCTTACTCTGGTGGTAATTATGAATTTCATCTTGAATTATAAACTGGTAATTTTTCTGTAAATTCAACCCAAATGATTGCCTGGTTTCTTGTCATGTTTTCTTTCTTTGATTTTGCTTGATATTTGGCTGAGTATGAATACTTTGTTTGAAGCATTTATTTTTTCAATTAGTTTCTTTGTATTCTGCAATTGTAGTGGCTACGGTCATTAATGTTATGCAATCAGTAACAACAGTTATTGAGAGTAATAAAATTTTCCATCTGAGATTAACTGACTGTGTTTCTCATCTATGAATGAACATTTTTTGCTGAAATATTTCTACTATAATAAGATTTATTATTTATCAAGGAAAACTCATGTTTTATATAGCCTATATATACAGATTCTGGGGGGGGGGTCATTCTAAAAGGCAAACAAAATAACAAATCCAGACAATCCTGAAATATTCTGTAAAGTTTTGGAATATTTAATTCTGTACAAATTTGACAATGAGGAAAAACTGAAAGGAAACTTGAGAATTTTCCCTTTGGTTTAACGCCTAATTTAATGTATTTCATACTCTACTCAAACTCCTGATCCATAATTCCTCCAAAAGCATAATTTCAATGACCTCAAATAGTCCACTGAAGGATACTCATGTGTTAGTAAAATAGTTGTTTATATGGTTGCCAAAAAATTAGCATAGACCTTTCAAATAAGAGTTGTCAAAAAGGCTGAATCATGGCTGAGTGGTGGTTGTAAAATATTTTTAACAAGTTGTGGTAAGCCTCTGAGAAAATTGAAAGGGCAGTGAAATTTTGGTAAATAGTCACTTCTTCCAAAACAAACTATTCAGTAACTACATAACACACAAAAGGGTGGGTGAGATCATGCATTTTTTTTTTCAAGCTATTGTTTTAAACAAAATAACTGCATTATGAATGAGTGGGTGCTGTTGAAAATTATTTTTAAAATGAGGGTTATATAATTTTTGAATGATCCTTAATAAAACTGCTTTTACAGGGCTGACAAGCAAAGTTCACCTGTTCTTCTATGTGCCACATCCCTTCAGGACCTTGGCAATCTCTACAATTTCCAGTCCTTTGTAGCTCCCAATTTTGTCTTTTCTTCATCTCTTCCAAAGCATGCTCTGCAATCCATTCACTCAAATTTGCCAGGTAAATTATGTGTTTTCTTCTGTCCCTCTTGTCTTTGATCTATCCTGTGAGTAGCAAATTTTCCAAGTCCTCTTTCTTCATTATTTGCCCAAAATATTTCAACTCTCTCTTCCTTAAGTATCAGTCAGTTAAGTGCTATATGTGATACATGCTTGGGCGAAAGACTGACTGGGCAGAAGATTATCCCGCAGTAGATTGCCATTGCTTTTCTGTGGTAGACTGGTTGCCAGCCAAGACTACAGAACCCAATCTGTCCTGTCATTTAACCCATAACTAGAGGGAAGAGACAGATTAATACCTTTCCCCAAGGGTATTTGTGTGTAAGTGAATGCAAGGAATTCAACTGGAATTCAAACTCAGCTACCCGATTTGTCATTCGGGGTCGATATCAACTGCACCACAATACACATCCTTAAGTATAAGTATTCTTTTTTTCCATTTTCAGTAGAATTATGCCATTGCTCAGATTTTTAATCCATGGTATTCTCAGCTTCCTTCTGTAAAACCACATTTCTGTTACTTCAAGTCTCCTTGTCTGTAAAGAGATTGCCCAGCATTCATTTCCATATAATATGACATATTACATAACAATTGTTTCTAGCAATTTATTTGTTTCTTAATACTTTACCTAGCTTTTAGTTTTGGAAGGCATCTTTTGCTATCCCAAACCACTAAATGTATTCATAGTTAAGTACGGTGGAGCAGACTATAGTTGTTTTTTTCTTTTCGTAAGGATGGGGAGGGGCAACTCTTAAAACATGTGACCTTTTGATGATAATGTTAGGTTTGAACACCTATTCTTAGAAATTCTGCAGACATACCTGAAGAAAGAGGTGTTTGGTAGCATATATTGACAAGGAAATACATATGTATAATTTAACAATGCAAAATAAGAAATTTATTTACAAATTTACATGCTTGTAATTGTCAGCAGATTATTTCAAGACAAGTAATCACATTAAAAGTTTGTAGATTTGATAAACATAATAAAATATGAGACACTAAGTACATTTCAAAAATTAATTTTCACACAAAAGTATTAAGCTGAATTCCATAGAAACAAGATTTCCAAAATGATCAAAATAAATTGAAAAAGTTCATTTTTCACATTAAAAATATTACAATGGAATTCAATATAAAAGATGTATTTTTAGGTACTTAGTTTCAACAGTACAACAGTCTTTGTAATTATCAGTTATCATTCGAATTCCAGCTGAATTCATTGCATTCACTTACACACAAATACCCTTGGGAAAGGTATTAATCCGTCTCTTCCTTCCAGTTATGGGTTAAATAACAGGACAGATTGGGTTCTATAGCCTTGGCTGGCAACCAGTCTACCGCAGAAAGCAATGGCAACCTACTGCAGGATAATCTTCTGCCCAGTCAGTCATGTCTCTTTCAAGACATGATTGGCGTGAAATGGACATTGGTGAAGCTTAGTCTGATTTCTTTCTGACACTGACTTTCTTGTTGTCACACTTAAACTGGGTGAAATAAATTAGTGAAGTTTGTATTGCCATGGATTCTGTTATCAGCATTCAAGTTAGTGCAGCATGACAAAGAAGTGGGCGATTGTTGTTACATTACATGGTTGTACACAGGCGGCTGCTTTGGGGCATAACTGAAATGGTTGGTAGGTTTTCTCAGTTAAATACCTTTCAGGATAGATCAGATCACCTCAGCAGGAAAGTCTCATGCAGAAATATTTTTGTGAAGTGAATTAGCCAATCAGATTTTGAGTTTTAGAAAAATTTAAAAAGCTGGCTGGAGCCTGCTTTCAAGAATAGTGCACAAAATTTACCTAGTAAAAATAAAGCGATAAACAAATTTTCGCCAAACTGCGATTAGTAAATTGTTCTATGATTGTTAAGTAGTATTTTTTTATCCAATGACATTGTGAGTGTGCAAATCATGAAGAAAAGAAAGTTGTTCTTATTTCATATTCACCACATCACTTCCCTTCCCATTTGACAGTCTCCTTTAGTACAAGAATTGATAATTCAATAGTTGTGATATATATTGTCAGTTTTCCAAGTAACCAATCTTCCAGTCTTAGATTTTGTTTTACTGTTTTGTTGTCATAATTGTGAACCAAACAAGTACATTTGATTCCATAAACATTGGCAGTTTGATGTATACTGTTTGTATTGATTCATTAGCTCCTGTGGTCACTTGATTCATATCCAATTTGTTAAACATCTTGTAAATTTTAGTTTCCTCGCATGTCTAAGGTCACCAGTGAAGTGACTGAGAATAATGAAGTAACGTGTTATTCATGGTGAAACAAATAGGTGTGTAATAATCTAATATCAGAGTGATTCAAACACATGGGAATCTGAGGTTCAATGAATAGTCAGGAAAGAAAATGTGTACATTCAATGGTTGAACACGAAGTAGTATTCAAAAAGCATAAAACAAGTTGACAGAGTTGATTGTATTCAACATGGATAAATAAGCAAGGTATATGTTAAGGTTTCACATGAAAGTATTTATTACTTTGGAATTCAAAATAAACAGAATGTGTTTTTTTAAGTACTTAACTTCAATTGTAGAAAGAGTCTTTGCAAGCAATCATCGGTTGTCATTAAAAAAGGCTAATAATGTAGTGACTTGTAGTGGTGTGAAATGAACATCGGTGAAGCTAGTCTCTGCTTTCTTTCTCTCTGAAGCTGACTGAGTTTCTTGTCGGCATTATTAAACTGAGTGAAATAAATAAGTGGAGTTTGTATTGACGTGGATTGTTATCAGCATTCAAGTTATTGCGGCATGGCGAAAGACAGACGTGGACAATTGTTGTTATACAGTGGTTGTACACAGCCGTCTGCTTCCGGGCCTAACTGAAATCGTTGGTGGGTTTTTTCAGGGTGGATCAGATCGTCTCAGTAGGAAAATTACGTCTCTTGCAGAAATATTTTTGTGAAGTGACTTAGCCAATCAGATCACGAGTTTTAGAAAAATTAATAAAGTTTGCTGGAGCCTGCTTTCAAGAAAATTGTACAAAATTTACCTAGTAAAAATAAAGTGATAAATAAATTGTCGCCACGCTGCGATTAGTAAATTGTCCTATGATAAATAAAAATAGTATTTTTCTTACCCAATGACATTGCTAGTTTGCAAATTGTGAAGAAAGGAAAGTTATTCTTATTTTGTATTCCCCACAATACACATAAAACAAATCTAAATACTTTTTTATATTCGTGGCCGTCAGAGTGTAAATAAGGTTTTAAAATTTAAAAATAGATTTTTTTGTTTTGCATAGCTTAACAATATTTCCTCAAAAGAGTTACCTCACTTAAACTACACAATATTTTAAGATTTATTTTAAAATCTTTGAATTATTAAATTTTAAATTCTCAAAAAAAGTTAAAATTTTTGTAAAAATTCATTTTTCAACGAAAATTTTGTTTCTTCAGACAATGTCACAATATTGTCACATTAATTGTCTTTCTTTTAAAGGCAATTGAAAGCTTTAAGTTTTACTTTTATTGCGTTTTTCATTTTTCGTTTCAGAACAGATTTTTTCGGCAAGACAATCCGATTTTACAAAAAAGTTCAGTAATTTAAATTTTTCAAGTTTAAAAAAATTAAGTAAAAGGGGGTGAAACACATGTAAAAAAATATAAATTAAAATAATTATTATATATTTTTACCAGGGTCTTCTAATAAAAAATTCAAAAATAATTTCATTTGCGAATAAACCCTGAAAATTTCATTAAAATCCGACTAATACTATTATTTGATTTTTTTTTGCAATCATTTCTAAATTAATGTCTGTCACCGCGAAAAAAGGCTAAAATTTGGTAAAACTAAATAAAAGTACAATCGAACCTAAGAAAAGAATGTTCTTAAAAAGAATAAAAAAATACTTCGATCCTTCTTCTACGCTAAAAAGTATTTTACGTTTGGACTGGTGGAGCATGTTTTTATCACGGTATGCTGATTTTTAACGATTTCGTAGCGGTACAGACAAGCAAACTAATAAAATTTAGACGAAAAAGTATCTTTCTAATTATCATAAATTTCCAAAGATAAACTCAATATTTTCTATTTAGTAATTAAATTAACCATATTGTACATTTACAATGGTGTTGCTGTTAGTGTTATGTTACCAAAAAAAAAAAAAAAAAAGTGTATTCGGTGCTTTTTTTCAATGGAAATAAAAACCAGTTCAATATGCTCACAGAATTTTGTGAAATTCCACCACACCAGAGAAGATAAGGGGAGTTTCTAATGAAATCTGTGTAAATGTTTTTTTTATTTATTTCGAGAAAATTCTTGAAAAAATTGCTTTACAAAACATATCAAATGCAACTTCTTATTTCTCTGCATTTTAAATTTCGGTTTTAAAAAAAAAAAGTCAGTGAAAATCAAGCAAAAAAACTACTAGAAAAAACGAAAAAATATTTTTCCGAACAGAGTTTAAGAAAAACAATAACAATTAAAAATATATTATCAACTGAAAATTGACAGACACTACACTATGTCAATTATTTACATTAGTAAAAAAAAAAAAAAAAAAAAAATATCAACTCAAAATCAAATTAATCACGCTTCAGTTACAATTGTTTACCTTTTTTCCCCAAACGTTACGTGGCATGTTTGCATAGAAAAAATAAGAAATTAAGAAGAACCATTCATTTCAAAATCAAATCTAACACATTTTTTTTTCATTTTCGGCAATGATCGCAGCATAAGAACGTATGTTCTACAAAGTATATTATCAATAGGTGTGTGTGTGTGTGTGTGTGTGTGTGTGAGACAGTAAAAATAAAAATAAAAAAGTGGATGCAAAATTGCCATTGAAATGTCATATAGCTCAATCAATTTATCTTATTTAATTGAAAATGTTATCCTGGTCAGCTTAAAACTGAAAAAAATAATTTGGGGAGGTTCGAAGTGTTTTTGCGTTCGAAACAATAATGAATCATCCCCATTTATAATTTTTTTTATTACTATGCCTCATATGCTGAGTACATAAATTGAAATTAAAATAAATATAATAATTTTATTTCTGACCGATAGGACTTAAAACGAAACGAGGTAATTAAAAATATTTTTAAAAAAATGTCGAATATACCGCCTTTGGAATCGCATCAAAAACTAAATGTTAAATTCTAGCTACAAAAAAAAAAAATCCACTCAAAAAATGAAATTATTTCATCTAACCATTGAGTTTAAAATTGATTTCGTCATATTCGTTAGAATATGAAATTAGGTAAAAGAAGTAATTTAGACAAAGTATTTTTTTTTGTTTTTGTTTTAAATCATATCACCCCGAGCAAGGCGGTAACGCCACTGAAGCGCAGGGGGCTACGTAGGAGTGAGTGAAAAGATTGGAAAAGAGAAAGCCAGAAACCACATCCTAAACAAGGAACAAGAGATTTCGCCTCTTCGCCTGTTCAATTACTTGGTGTGCAAAAAAAAAAATTACGAGCGCTAAACGTGATAAAACAAAAAAAAAATGTCTAATTATTTTCTTTTTAAAAATTACTAAAACTAAATAAAAAAAGTATAAAAATACAAACTGAGTATTTTCAAATCTTTCTATGAAATATTTAAGTAAGAAATTGCAAAAGAAAATGTCAGAAGAAGAGAAGACTTAAAATCAAAAATATGTTTGTTGGTTTGTTTCAATTTTAGAAATAAAGTTTAACTTTTGTTTTATTTTTACTTTTGTTACCAGATGGTGAAGATCGATTGAAATAAGAAAACAAAACAAAGACCATAAAAAATCATCACCAATCATCATTTTTGCATAACATGTGGATTTTCTACTCGGAAACAAGAAAAAAAAAGAAAGGGGGGAAATGAATCAAGTCAAACCATCTGCCTACAAGTTTATCAGTAATGAAAAAAATAAAACACCTGATTAAACTGACGTCACGATTTAGCAAAGCATCTTGGGTAAAAAGTATTCCAAATATTACTTTTAAACTGTTAGTGTTGGTCTTACTATCAAATTTTCCTAACTATGAAAATAAATAAAATTAACAAACAAATAGACAGACATATTGCTGCTAACTGCAACTAAACAACCTAAGAAATCACATTAGTTTTCGAGTTATGAGTAAAAGTAATAAACAAACGATCTTTAGACTTTGTCACTGTCACTTTATTTTTTGGCTTATTTGACCAGGTAACAAAAAGTGTTATTTTCCACACACCCTAAGTAAGCAGTAGAGGATTTACTGAATAGAAACATTTTTTAAAACATTAAGTCTGAAAATGAAAAGTTCAATGATTTCTTAGTTCTATTTATTCAACTTTTTTTCTTTTTATGAACGTGATTCACAAAAGCTTTTCAAAACGGTTCGAACTTTTAAAAAATAAAAACTCCTCCTCGATATTTGACAAATAATTTGTCATTTCACATTTTTCTCAATAATTAATGAATTTTTGATAATACGTCAACAAAGAACCGTTTGTCACTGAACTAAAAAGAAATATTTTAAATTAAAACACTGGCCATTGCAATGTTTGTTCAGGTAAATCGCGTTCGAACTAAGAAAAATTATATTACAAATTTTCTTTTAGGATCATGCTCTCTGATATAACTACAATTTATGTTTTTAGTGATTTTTTAGTCCTTGAAAAATGAACGAGGTGAATACTGAAAAGTTCTCGACCCAAACAAAAATAAATGATGTTTTTATCATTTTATCACAGTCACTTACACTTTTGGCAAGAATTGGGTCGCGCCGATAATTTTTCAGCACACCCGTAAAAATTGCTTTCTTTTTTCGATTTTAGGACTTATTATTATTCAATAAAAAAAAAATCAAAACTATTTGGGCTAGTTATGACTGAACGAGCATACTTGTATTTCGATAAAAAAAAAAAACAATTAAATTTTAAAAAAATTAAAATTCGTTAAAAGAAAGTTGTTGTCCAGGAATTTTGAGACCACAGTAAAAAAAACTTGCAAAGAGTGAAATAAATACACAATAGAATGCATAAATGAGCTAAGCATTAAATGATACAATAAATGATTCGTTAATTTTTTCTTAAAACCAATTAAATTAAGCATCGAATAAGATAATTGAATGTGAAACCAATTTTAAGAGATTCTAAAATTAAGGGAAGATGAAAATTTAATACACTTCGTTAATGATTTTGGCTTCGTTTCAGAGAGTAGCTTCTCTATAATTCATTTAAGCTATAAACACAGTTTCTATTTTGAAAATAAAAGGAATGATTTTATGCCGAGTTGTTTCCCCACCCACAGAGGGAATCGGAAGCATGATGATTCACTTTTTTATTGTACTCTTTACTTTTTTTGGGGGGGGGGGGGATATATTGTTTGATATTTTTATACAGCTTAAAAATGCAATCCAAGCCTCAACTACTGACCAATATTACTACAAATTAATTAATCACACGAGTTCCAGAATACACAACACCTCTTGCTTACCTTGTAAATAATAATCAGGTAGATCCAAAAAAAAAAAAAACTTTCTTCTCTCTCTGTATCAGAGAGAGAGTAAAGATGAATATGGCTGCTTCCGATTTCAGTTTACGACTGTCGTCGTCTGCAGATCTTTTCTAACGTTGTTTTCTTTTTTTCGCCTAATCTCTCCGGAGCCTCAAGAGAGGCTGCCGTTATTAATGTACATCATGCCTTCCTAGTGACAGGAATAAGGGAAAATCCCTAATAAATTTTACCTATTCATTATTAAACTGAATCCATCTGCCGAGTCTTCATTCTTATTTCATTCTTTTTCATTGTTTTTGTTTGATTTTTCTTCTTTTTTTTTTGTTTTAATGACGTGGTGGAGTTTTTGATGGCAACTGGAGAAGGATAACAAGGGAGGTAATCACACAAACAAGCCGTTTAGAGGCCATGAGAAAATATGATAATGCGAAGCGAATAAGAAATTTTTTGCATATCGTTATCATTCTCAAAAGCGTAAAAGACTATTTACAAAAAGAAAAAAAAGTAAATGGCTCATTATCCAAAACGTCCTCTGGTGGTACCAACATTTTTAAACCAAAATATAAATTTGCTTAATAAAAATCAGAATGTTGATGAAAAAAAAAATGAATATCAATAGCAAACAAAAATAAACAAGAAAACTACTAAATGTCTCAGATCATTAATGACCTAAAGATTTCTAAACTTAATTTTCAGGTACGTTTTTCTTGAAAAAGATCCGCATTAGAATTTCACCCATTTATGAAAAATTTGCCAAACAGTACATTATTTAAATTGTAAAATTAGAAACTTCATTATGAGACTTCCATGTTCAATAAACATAAAAAAAATTGTGTGAATGTATTCACACATTAGATTTACTGACTTCTTTATTTCAAAACTTCTGAACTGATGTCTATAAAAATAAGATATAAGTAGGTATTAGCAACTTAATGACAAAATTATGAAGTTATTTTTAAATTTCATTTTATTATATGTAAGTATGTTTAAAATGCATTTTGTAGTAAGTAATATGTCCACAATAGTGTGGAAGTTTCAAGGGGTGAAATTTGGTCTCATAAAAAAATATCCAACTCATCCACAAAGAAAAAAGAATGGGAAAGAAAAAGTAAATTCAAAATTTTGTAATTCAGAAGCTGTTATGGTGATTTATAAAAATTGATTTTTCCTTTTTTTAATCCAGTTTTTCTTACGAAAACAATTTAGTACAATAGGAAATAGATTCGACATAAGAAGATGTCTTAATAGCTCCTCTTACTGCTTTGACTCAGACTATTACATTTACTATCACACAGACAGCCTTCTTGATATATTGACTTTTTATTTACACTTGCCACATAGACATATTAGTAGACACAAAATGTGTGCAAATATTTAACAGAAGAATACTCAGCTCTATATGCAAGCGTGTTATGCAAAAAGTATAAAATGTTCAGCAATAATAACTATACACCCTTAAAAGCTGAAACTATAAATTAGTAATTTGATATACTGTGTAGTAATCCCTCACCAAAAAAACTTGTGTAAATTCCTTTTCGCATATTTCATGGAAACACACAATATCATTGGATAAAAATTGCTCCTTAACTATTATTGGACAATTTGCTAATTGCAGCTTGATGACAATTTATTTATAGCTTTGTTTTTACTAGTCAAAGTTTGTGGATTTTTATGGAAAGTAAATTTTTCTAAAGCTCACAATCTGATTGGCTAATTCACTTCTACAAAAGAGTGAGTATCCATCTGCCAAGAGAACTGATGTCACTACAAGCTTCACCTAGCAACATGTGAGAAATCACTTCTGAATCCAACTTCTACTGTTGTGTTCTTATCATCTATTGACCATTGAATTTCATGTTTAATAATTACAGCAATAAGAATACAAGACATCACTCACTCACTCACTCACTCACTCAATCACTCAAACTGCCAAACTGAAATCAACAAACTTTTTGATCATTGAAAAATATTTTTCAACAAGTTATCTTCAACAAATTTTTCCTCATACAGAACATTCTTCAACAAACTGTTCATCATACAAAATATTTACAGAACTATTCAATGGTTACTGTTGTAAATTTGTGGTGGATAAGAAATTAAGAATTTAAAATATTTCGGAAAAACCCAGACCACGACTAAAAACGTTTGGGGAAAAACTCAAAGTAAAATTGCACACCCACAAAAATGGATTCAAACGACTATTCACAAGTCAGTGTGAAAAGCAAATCCTGAATCCTGATTGGATTAAAAACGGAAATTCATAATAACATTATTTCACATCTAAAAATGAAAATGCTTGCTGGAGCTAGTCACATGATCAGATTTAATTACTTAAGGACATTCTATGACTGGTACACATAGTCAGATGGGAGCTGCAAAACGAAATAACTAAAATGTAACTTCAACTTCAAATCGACCCGGAGATAAGGTCAGGTCGCACATTGTTCTCTTTCTTCTTCTTTCTCATATGCTGATACATTTTACTTCTTCCTCTCCATCCAAAGACATTCCTACTGAATATATACATACATACGTATGTACACATATACTCTTTCAACAATTACTACTACGAACATTTTCTACAAGTCTTGATACCTATAACTTTATCACTGAACACGAACTCTACCCTTAACTTCTTCATAATGTTTCTAATTGCACATTAACTTCTAAAACTTGTATTATTCTTTCCTTTTAATAAATTTCTATTTTAAAAAGCAAAATGTAAATTTTATTCTTACACTATTCCACACAATTCCAAATGGTTGCCAACAACCAACCTTCAGATAACGATGAAAACCTTTTGATAATTCTGATGATGATAATTCTTGATAAAACTTGTAAGCTGTAGGGAGTTCGGTTAAGTATAACACAAGGCCGAATCAAAGTAAAATTAACCAGCCCTCCACAACTTCAAATTACATCTTGAACATTCAAACAAGAAAATATCTTTTCTACATATTATTATCTAATTCCATTTCAGCAAACATTTCAAAAGATAGTCTACGCAAGACAACTCTTAATTGTGTATAACATATTTTTACCATGACTCAGATTTCTGAACTTTTTAAATCAATATTTTTAATCTTCTCAAATATTGCTTGCAACTGATTTAATATTCTTTCATCTTGTTTTTATAATTCTTGCAAATACATTTGTTACTATAAAAAATTTAGTATTTGTCTATATTTCTGAGATGAGGTAGTATTTACAGTATTTACATTATTCAGACTATTGTCCTCATCATTGTTGACATTTGTATGACGTTTCAGCTGTTGTACTCTCTGGTCTTCTTCAGGGGCTAGAAATCTTGAACCGAACCCTTTATTACAATCACTGGGATATATCATCCTCATTCCTTGCATAGTAATGCCTTGATTGGAATTCATGAGTTATCTCCCTCTAACCCAGCAAGTTACTTGTTCACCATTGCTGTAGCCTGATATTAAACTCACAACTCTTCGGGTCAAGTCACAGGATGATATACCCCAGTGATCGTAATAAAGGGTTCAGTTCAAAATTCCTAGCACCTAAAGAAGGCCGTAGTGTACAACAGCTGAAACATTGTACAAATGGCAACAAAGATGAAGACAATATTCCAAATAATGTAATTACTATAACAGATTTGTTTGTTTCCTCAATTTACCTCAGTTAAATAGAAATATAAAAATGAGATTGCAGTGTACACTCAAAAGTGCTTGGTTACTACCTTATATGGGAGAGAAATAATCAACCCCTTGCAAGGGATTGATTCTCTTGATAGCCATTGGATAGGAGAACAAGTTAAAAGTGAATTCTGTAATGAATTGTAGCTGAGTTGAATGACTATGTTGATGTATTTATATAAACCAATGTGAATATTTGTCCGAAAAAGTTGAAGGAATCCTAAAAGCAAAGTAAAATTGTATCTATTATAGTTAAAAGGAAAAAATATTGCTTTACAGGCTGAAGTTTTGGCTTTAAAATAGCACCCTTGATCATGAATCCTGTGCTGAATACTATCCTTAGATCAGTGCCAGTGTATAGCAACAATATATTTAAATATTGTATTAGTAAAGAGCTACAGTGATTAGGAGGTATTGTTTAAATATTGTTTTAAAGTTTGCAGGCAAGGAGAAATGTGAGAAAATAAGGTTGTGGTAATTTCTGATGTCATTACAAGATGATTTTATTTTTGTTTGTGGAGTAATGTGTATACTGCCTCTCAGTGTGTTGGTGGTTGTGCATTGTGGCAGGAATCCTAAAATGTAGAGACTGCAATCACTGAAAGTCTGGATGATGTAGATGATGATTGTCCTGAATGGATGAGATTGCAATGCATCACTAGAATACATCAAAATAATTCTGCTTGAAGAGACTGGATTATAAATAGTAAAAAAAAACAAACTGAAGTGTCTCTTGATGTAGGTTCTTTACTGATTGGCGTCGTCTTTGAATATAAGTGAGTCCATGATTGAGGGTGCATCCTGGTTGCAACCAGTGAATGATGTTCACTGTATTGGCATAAATTGATGCCAGCTTGAAGGAAAGTTAACCCAATTTTTTCACTGACAAGCAGAGGTTTTCTGTCTGAGGACTGATTTCATCTTTATGTATCACTGGTTGGCTCACACTCTGACTAGTGAAGTCAAAAATTGAAACTGCCTGCGAGATTTAAAACAAATGCTGGCCTCATAACCTTTGTGCATTAATAAACATATCTCACTGGTGGGGGAGCAGAGTAGAACTTTGTAGACAAACTAATTAGGTTACCACAAAAACGGTTCAGCTTTGTGATAAATGAAACTGTGCTCATCATGCTTGTGTGTACTTCTCTTGCAGAAAAGCTAAGCCCTAGTCACAAATATGGAAATTCTAGAGTGTAAGTAATACTGTATGTTGCCAAGTGAGTGTTTGCCCTTCTATATCAAGTATAGCCATTCAGTTGATGATCTGCAAGGATTGATAATCTATAGATGGTGGCATCAGTGCATTAGTAGAAAAGAAAACAAGAGGTAAGTATCATTTGGTACAGGCTAAGGATGGATATCAAGTTTGATGGTGGCAGGTATGATTTGAAATTCATTGACTGCAATTGTTCATGCTTTTCAGTTTGATAACCTTTATTTTGGCAGGGCCCTGCTAGTAACATATACCAATTCGTGTTTATTTATTTATTTTTTTTTTTAAAGAGGATTACCAATAAAGCTGTTTATACAAGATGATATATCAATTTTCAGTAAGGTTTTTAAAGATTGACTGATCAGTGGGGTGTTTTGATAAGTTTGCACATCTTTTGGGGAAATGGAGGAATCAGTGTTTTATATGTGAGCTTGTGCCCTTGCATGATAACACCCGAATGATGCTCCACTCTTGACTGGGCTTGCTGGTGACACCCACAAATATGTATTTTGGCTTAAAGTAAAGATGTGGACCTGAGGTGAAGCACGTTGTCTGAGATACTATACAATTGAAAATGTCTCTTCTCCTTCATAACACTTTCTGAATTATTTTTTTCTTCAAGTCATTCCTTGCATCTTAGTGGCTTTGTCTTGAATTATGAGTGCACATCAGTGTTTAGATCAGGAAACTTGACTGGAATCCTAATCATGTCATCTGTAGAATATTTGACTCTCATCAGATATCTTGTCAACCAACAATAAAGCATCTTTGATGGAGGAGGAGGAGGAGGAGAAGGAGGCGGCTTTCTTGTTGGACTGGACAATACTACATAAACCTCTAAAGGTGAATAATGCGACTGTCATCTTGATAGGAGGTGGAAGAAGCATTACCCAAGATACTCCTTTACATTCAGAAGGTTCACCACTTATAAGAGGTTACCCTCATTTTGCTGCATGTTGATGATTATGATTCTTTTGTTCCTCAGTGTTGCTGAATGTTTGTAAAACTGAAATTCAAGTAGTAATTGTGATAAGACATTTTAAGATGACCACTCTTGAGCTATCACTAGGGGAAAGGACCTTGGGATGTTGTCTTGTCTTTGCTCTGTGAAATGGTAAATAGACAGTTTGTATTGCACTTACCGGCTTCCAAAAAAAAGAAAAAGGTTTACCAGATGCACAGTGACTTGACTGAAACAGTTGGCTAAATGGAATAAGACTACTTGACTAAAATTATCTATCGCCCGGTTCACACTCCACCCACGTCTATTGAACAGGTTAAAAGGCTCATCCCTTGTTCCCTGTTTAGGATGTGGCTTCCGGCTTTCTCTTTTCCAATCTTCTCACTTTGTTTTTCTTTTTTTTTCAATTGGAGTAGATAGATCTATCTATCGCTCCATTCACACTCCACCCACGTCTATTGAACAGGTTAAGAGGCTCATCCTTTGTTCCCCGTTTAGGATGTGGTTTCCAGCTTTCTCTTTTCCAATCTTTTCACTATTATGTAGCCCCCTGCACATCAGTGGCGTTACCACCTTGCTCAGGGTGATACGATTAAAAAAAAAAAAAACACTTATCCAAAGCAAAGGTATTCAGTTACAAAGATTTAAATACCAACACTTATAAATACTGTAGATATTCTCTACTGCATTTAAATGAACATAATGATTTTAATAACTGCAGAGAAAATTGCAAAGCTCATGATGAATATGCAAAACATTTATAGAATCACTGATATACACTGAAGTGTCAAGATGTTAGAGACAGCAGTACACAGGATATGTTTTGCCAACCAACTTTTTGTAGAACTGAACTCATATCTTATTTATATGAGATATAATAGGTACAGATGTAGTGTAGCTGTGGCAATAGTGGGATGCAGACAAGATCTTTTGGACTGTGGAGTGTTGGTTTAGGATATAAAGATGAGACATTTCAATCTGCAATTACTCTAGATTGCCCACATATGAGTCAAAAATCAAACCACAGGTCACTGACAAGGATGATAACCACCCAACTGGACATTGTATCAAATCACATCCCAATTTGACACAGATACCACTTAGTCCATCAGTCAAAAGTACTATACAACATATACTGCATTCTATGTAATTGTGTAGTTGTTATTCAACAAGGGAAACATTGACATTTTAGCATGATTTCTAAAAAATGAAGTTAGTGAAAATATTTCTGAGAAATCCTATGATTGGTGACAGATTGAGTAATATTTCACTGCTCTCAATAGAAAGTTTGCAAAGCAAGAGAACTGACTTTGAGTTGTTTATCAGTTTGATTTCCACCATGATAATTACAGAATCAAACTACATTAAATCTGTGGAGATTATTTATGAAATTTATTTTCATTGTTACTATTTCTACTACCATTACTCTTTGCAAATAAACTGTTCGACTTAATAGTATTGGAGATTATTTGTCATTGTTAGTACTACTATTAATCATTAGGAAAACTGTTTGATCTAATAGTGTTTTCATTCATTTAAGAGTGTAACAATATTTTCAAGCAATTATTTTCGAAAGTTCTGAAAGTTCTGAAAGTTCAGCAATGTAAAGCATAAAAATCTCACATTCATTTTTGATTTGCTTCCTCTTTCACATGCTGACACTTGTGTAGAAGACATTTTAAAAATAGCAGATGAAAATGTTTCATGCATTATTTTTACACTTTGCTTGACCATAAATATAATGCATATATGAAACAAATTTAGAAAATGACAAAAAGTCTGAAAATGTAATAGCTGAAACTTTTCCAAATTCCAGAAAATACTTATTGGTTTGTTCATACAAACTTTTTAAAATGTTCATTTCAGGACCAAAATCCAAACCTTGTGTTCAGATTGACAGTATTCTAAAAACAGTTGGTGAATATATATCTTGCTGAAAAATATAAATTGACATTAACTTTTCTTATATAAATACAATGGATGTAGCTGAGGATGACAACAAGACAACAATAAAAAGATGACAAGACAAAAGAAGTCTATTCACAGTATCGCACCCAGCCGAAAGTTACTGCTGGCTACTCAAACGTCTAAAAGACTGGGTAACGTTGCGTTGCTGACCGTGGTTGAGAGAAACACGGCGGATTCCTTCCACCAGATTACCTTGACTCTGAGGTAGAATTACATGCTTCTCCTACCACCTGCACCTGGCCAGCCCTTGTCACTAACCATAGCAGCAGCAGCCAACAACCGCCGCCAGCAGCAGCAGCTCCAGTGAAACCAGCTGCTCTCAGCCTAGTTTGCCAAATCCAGTAGCAGCAGCCACCACCAGCAACAGTCCTTTTTAGAAACTATCTGATTATATATGCAACTGTCCTTTTAAGGGCTAACTGATTACATATGTAACAGTCCTTTTTAGGACTAGCTGGTAACGTATGCAACAGTCCTTCTAAGGGTTAACTGTTTACATATGCGACAGTCCTTCTAAGGACTAACCGTTTACATATGTGACAGTCCTTCTAATGACTAACCGACTCCAGCAGCTGGAGCAGCCATCAGCAGCAGCAGCAGCCACCAGTAGGAGCAGCCACCAGCAGGAGGACTAGCCACTAGCAGCTGCAGCAGCCACCAGCAGGAGCAGCTGCTACCAACAACAGTTCTTCCAAGCAGAACCTCTAGCAACCATCATCCTAAGGACAAACAGGCTACCTCTGCACTGCCCTGCCAGCCACAGGTCTACCGTCCTGAAGCAAGGCAATCCTTCCATTGGCACTGCCTGACTTCACAATCATTCAGTATATATGTTTGACAGATTTGTAAATAAAATTTGGCTTAAATTTATAAATCCTCGCCTTTGTTGTCTTTGATTTGATTGTATTACTTTAACTCCTTGTTGGGTTAACGGCACCTGCTTTGATGACACTGCTAAAACAGTCTAGATCATCTCACTGCCCATGCTACCAACAAACATACAGACACAAGCTCTATTAGACAAGAATACAGTGTGAGAACCAAAGTGCCTACAAATATCTGCGATTTACTGCTAGAAAACTTTATTACCAAAAAAGTGGTCGACCAATGTTTAGTTATGTAGAAAAATTAATAATTCTTGATGTACTTTTAAATTTTTCTATTTCATTTTCATTAAACCTATTGTTCGTTATCAACAAAGTTTGTTGGTTTGTTATTTGAAATTGTTTTTTTGCAGAGAGAAAAAGTTTACTTTGGCTCATTGAGAGTTAACATGTAGGATATAAGAAACTAAGAACTAAAAGCATTGTGGAAAAACCCAACTAAGAAAAATTGACAAGTCAGTGCAAAAAGCATATTCTGAATCCTGATTGGATTAAAAACAGCAATGACATATTTTCATGCCTAGATGTGAAAAGCTTTGCTGCATCCGGCAAAAGGCAGTTTGACCTGGATGCAGGATACGTCACAGTTTCATTTGACCTCTTCTTCCAGTTTCCTTTTCTTTTTTTCCCCTCTACGCCACCAGAGAGAACAAATGGATGCGTTAAGTACTTCTTTATTTGTTTTGCCTTCTTTTTCTCTCAACTTGTCACGACCTACTAAAAAGAGGAAGGAACAAAGACCTTACATTCTGCTACGACACAACCATGAACTCTAAACTCATGTGGACATTTTAAATACCTACATTACTCCCATGAACATTTACTACAACTCTTGATATCCTTAACTTCTAATTGCACATTAATTTCTCCTACTTGTGTTATTCCTTCTTTTAATAAATCTCTATTTTTAAAATGCAAAATGAATATTTTATTCTTACACCATTCCACACAATTCCACATTATCCAACCTGCTGACAACCAACCTTCTGATAACGATGAAAACCTTCTGATAATTCTGCTAATGATAATTCTGCATAAAACTTGTAAGTTGTAGGGAGTTCGGTTATGTCTGATACAAGGCCAAATCAAAGAAACATTGACCATCTCCCTATGCTACAAACATATAACTCAATAAATCCCAGGCCTAACTAATAAAACAAATACTTTTAGGCAAAATTTTACTTTATTCATCAACATAGTCTCCTTCTAGGGAGATACACTGATTCCAACGTTTCTCTAAAAATTCAATGCTTTTCTGTAGAACGATTTGTCTTCTGCCTCAAAATATGCCTCAGTTTCTGATATCTCTTCTTCATTGGAGCCAAATTTCTTTTTCTGGAGAATTCTTCTGAGGTCTTCAAACAGCTAGTAGTTGCTGGGGACCAGATCTTGAGAATAAGGTGGATGTAGAAGCAATTTGAAGTGCAATTCATGCAATTTTAACATCATTGCAATCTAATTGTGATATGGTATGTTGTCTTGGTGAAATATCTCTTTTTCTTCTTCATGTGTGGCCAGTTTGGGACGATTTCTTCCTTCAAATGCACTAATAATGCTTTGCTATTGATAGTTCTTCTGTTCTCAAGGTAATCAATGAACAAAATAGCTTGTGCATCCCAAAATACGGAAGCCAAAACCTTGCCTGCTGATGTTTGCGTCTTTGGTCACTTTGGATGGCTTTCTACTGCTGCTGTCCACTCAGCTGATTGCAGATTTGACTCTGGAGTAAAATGATGGATCCATGTTTCATCCATTGTCACATATTTATGGAAAAAATTTCTTCTTGCATTGAAACAGTTGCAAACAATTGTTGATGCATTATTGTTTTTGATTGACTGTGAATCAATGAGAAAGCTGTGTTCAAAGTGGGCACTTTCTCATTGAATACAGCTTTCTCATTGACAAATGCTCATGCAAAATGGTGAATACACTTCTTCTGATATGTTCAACTCCTCTACTATCTCATGCAACTTCAATTTACATTTGACCAAAACGAGTTTGTGGATTTTTTTTTTTTTGTGTTTTCCGAGATAGCTGCTGATTTGGGATGATCTGAGCATTCAGCATAATTTGTGACTGTACGACCACATTTGAAGTCAGTATACCACCTCTTAGCAGTTGTTTTCAACAGAGCAGAGTCCAAATAACACTTATGAAGCCACTTTTTTCTCAAACAGTATTTTTTACCATCAGAAAGCAATGCTTTATCAACACACAAAATTCAGATTTTTCCATTGTTTTGAAAATTTGCAACAGTAGCTTCACTTAAATAACTAATTTGTAAACTAATAATCTGATTGGGCTCAAATTTTGTTGCGTGCCATTTGAAGGTTAGTACTTCATAAAAATCATACAGATTTGTTATTAGTAGTGCCATCTATATGTCAGGCCCAGGACTTATTGAGTGATGTGTTACACATAAATTCTCAGCAGGAAACACAATGGCTGCTAGGTGAAATCATCGTAAAATCTGGTTACTTCTCAACATGCAATACCAGTGACGATCAATAACACTGCTAAATGATGATGTCAATGCCTTAGGTAGTGCTGGGATACCAAACAGTTTATGTACTTCCAAATCTTAAATTCTCGCCTTCTTAAGCAGTGAAGTTCACTCTATTATTGAACTTGCAGCTGAAGTTAGTTGCTTCTTATGAATGTAAACAGCATCCTTCAACCTTGATGTAGGCTTTGACTAAATATTGTTGAAAATCATCCTCTATATGAGACAACAACAGTAGAACACTCACATAGTCACCTTGCTTCAAACATGGTCTTGTAACTTGGAGTAATACATATCATTTAATAATTAAAATAGCTGAAAAATAATAATTTCATAGCCTTGATGAAAAGCCACACAAAAGAGAAGGTATTGCCAGTGTTGGTATGCCAACTACTGAATTTGTGGAATAACAGATTAAAGGGATAATAATTCTATTTGGAGTTTAATCTGTATTAGGAATGGTAGCACTTATTGACAAATTATAATGGATCCATGATTAGGACAATTGTAGTGATAGAAGAATAAAAAGTTCCCTATTAAGCAAACCATTTTTGTTTGTCATTGAGAGGTGGAGGTAAAAAGAAAAAAAAAAGGAAAAAGAAATAAATAAGAGGCTAAAAGGTCATCATTCCTAAATGTAGGTGAAGCAAATGTAGGGATTATCAAATGAGTCACAACTGTGAATGTGGCAGACATGAGATAGAACCTGAGACAAGCACAACTGTTTGTGACTTGTCTTGTCCCTGCCAAAAAAGAGCCTGTATTTGCTTAGCATGTAAAGCTACTGCAGTTAATTGAAGGAGAAAGAAAAAGCACTTACCGCTCTGCCATAATCTGTCCTCGTAAAAGAATAAGGGGGGACTTGCATTGCATTTTTATACAATAAAGATGCAATGCATTATGGGATTGCATGAAGACGCAAAGGATTATGAGTATATGGACAAATTATATAAAAGCAACTAATTTTTCCCAGTGCGGGTTTTTTTTTATTGAAGTAACATTCACAGTTGGCAGCTGAAAAGTCTGTTAGTGCGATTTTGAGACAGAACTCAAGAAGGAACGACTCTAGGTTGAAATACCAGCTAGGAGCCACAATTTACGCACTGGTTGCTGTTTTCACTTTATTTCCCCACAGTGAACCAAAGAGACAATTCTGAAATGAATTCATTTGTCTTGGACAAATAAAGAAAATAGAAAGAGATGACCAAGAAAGCAAACCAGAGAGTTGACAAAATAATTTTGTTTGTTCTCCATGTCCTAAAAATCTCACAGAGTTGAAAGGATTACTACTATCAATGAGATACTTACATACCTACATACACATTTAAGGATTCTCTTTCTTCTCTCTATATTATATGCTAAAGAACTTAGACGTTCAACATGAGAACTTTCTGATATGAACACTTAAAATAATTGTATATTTTATTTTAAGAGATGTAAAATTTTATCAGTACATGCAAAATATATTTTTGTAATAATTGTTTTTGCACATAGTTTTGAAAGGTCAAAAATTTGTGTATATTTGGTTGGATTAAGGATATTATTCAAAGGTAACTACTGTAAATATATAACTCCAAATAACCCACCACCAGGGCCATCTTAACAGCATTATGGACCCCTATGATAATCTCTCACAGTAATAAAAAAATCAATAATATTAAACATATATTTTATTGGCACTTCAATAAAACCGGTGCTAAAACATTAAAAACAGCAGTTACTAATCGACATGATAAACATTTGAACAACACAATAATACTCAGTAAGCTACACAGATTAGATAGTACAGTATGAAATTACTGAGAACTTCATATTATAACAAATTTTTTTGTTCTCTTGACACTGCTATTATTGTATACTCCATCAGCAAATTTAAGAATGTTAATTAAAAAAAAAACATATAAAACATTTGTTGTGTTGCTTCATTTTGGTATAATTAGAAGATAACACAAACTTGAATTAATGATGTTTATTTTTGGTATAAAACTTTAGGTTTTTACATCAAGTTACAACCTTTAAATTATGTGTGAATACAGTAGCAGACTAGCTAAATTCTCTTCACTGTGGGATGCTAGTAGTAAACGTGCCTATCCCTTCTGGACTTTAGTGGTCAACTGACTAGCGTCCTCCTCTTTCAAATCTCCTACACAAAACTACTGTCCTTAACTCCTGCTTCTTACTCCTACTCTTACCAAAAGAAACGGTTCCTTATTTTGCCGCTCAATTTTGAATTCTTGGCGTCAGTGTGTCTGTCTTTTTCTATTTTTAGAACACTCACCATTTTATAAATCATAACACATTTTTTCTTCAGCTCACATATGTTTGAGATTTATTAAAAATTCTAAAAATAGTTTATCAATAAAATCTGCCAATGGAGTAAACAATAATAGTCCTTTTGACAAGCCACTTATTTGCAGACAAACCATTTATTTGCAGAAACATTTGTTAAACTTTGCCATTAAGACAACCCAACTTGGCTTGTTAAAAAATCGTTTCAGATGCAATTAATATTAATTGCAATTTTCTATTTGTCAAATTTTTGGTTTGTTATTATCATTACTTTACAGTATGAAAAAACAAATAGAAATTAAAATTGTTAGTGAATATTCTTTCAAATATTTGACTTGAGTAAAGTTGGTTTAGAATTTTAAGAGTTTCAAATGAGTTTTACTTCTTAAAACACTGATTTATTTTCGTTAATGGAACGTAAAATGCTTGCATGTAACTCATTATAGGTTTTCTTTTTAATATGGTTCAAAAGAAAAATAAATAAATTTAATTCAGTATTGGTGATCAATAAATCTCAGAATATAAAAACAAAAAAATAGCATCAAAATGGAAATAAATCAGTATGTAAAAAAAAAAACTTGAATCAATCAGTCAGTTAAGTGCCATATGTGATCATGTCTCAAAAGAGACATGACTGACTAGGCAGAAGATTATCCTGCAGTAGATTGCCATTACTTTCTGCAGTAGACTGGTTGCCAGCCAAGGCTATAGAACTCAATCTTTCCTGTTATTTAACCCATAACTGGAGGGAAGAGACGAATTAATACCTTTCCCACATAACACTATACCCGAATAATATTTTAAATTTCAATTTCATATTTTAAAATTGTTCTTTCCCTAATGTGCCCTAACTGAGATTTTGTTATGAAAAATCCAACAATGCTGATTTGCTAATATAATGAAAAAATTTAATGTTATATTCTGAATACATTTTAAACCCATTTTTGTTGCTCTTTTTAAATGTTTTTTAGAGGTGATATATGTAAGGCCTGCCATAGTTATTCCCCTTTTCCTTGAGTTGCAAGCTTTTGGTATGATCGAAAATTGTTACCAATGAAGAATATTTCAAGATAGATAATAACGCAGCCGTAAAACGAACAAAATATGAATTATTTCCCTTTCTATCTCCATACTATAGCAAAGCAATATGAAAAAGTGTCATCACTCTACTGCAGAAACTTTAAGCATTATTGTTAAACAGATAAAGCAACCCCAAAAATGTATTTTCTATTAGCTGTCATAAAATATGGTGTAATGATTGCATTTTGCCCATAAAAACATTCTACTGATCGTTTATGAAATGAGAATAATTCTGAATATTAACGCTTCACAGTAGCATGAAGTTGTAATTTCCAATTAAGATTTTTATCAGTTGCAGTTAATATCGGAAGTAATCGTTTAAAGTCCATAAGCCGCGGAAGTAGATCCCAGTTAGCGTACACTTTACTAAGTACAGATTCAAATTAGAAAAAACAATATATTTGTATGAAATGTATGGGTACAAAAGGTGCCTATTTCCCTTTGGTCGAGATAAAATCATGTGGTCACGTGACAACCGCTCTTGACGTCACTCCTAATATAGACCCAAGCGCTTGTTCCATTCTTTCAGCTAACAGCAACTGAGAAGGAAGGCTGTTTTCATTCTGCCAGGGCTTTTGGGCTAAGGCAGAATCTGCCTACCGCCATGTTCCGCTGGAACATAAAACTCCTGCCGTCCCGTGGGGACACAGATATATTCGGCCCCTCCAAATCTGGAGTCATGACAATCGCCAAACAGAGGTACCTTCAATTTAAATGTAATTTCCTTTTTGTTCCTTCTGATACTTTGCTTTGGGTTGGACATAAAGGATATGTATTTCTCCACATGAGGACACTCGTTTATGTATATATGTATTATTTGTGTGCGTTATAAAAGTCCCTTTGAGAACAAGCGTTCATTTCATTTCTCCGTTCCGCCTTATCCTTACATGGTGACCCGTCTTAATATAATATTATTTCTAACCCACGTGGGAATAGAAATAAAACATATTTCTTCATCCGGGAAAACCAAGATATTCCTTCACTGGTAACCTTTCAGAAATATAGTAACCAGAAAAAAACCTCTATATTTGTTTAAACAAACCGCCATATTTTGTTTATCTTTAAACAAACTAATTGAAAACACTTTTAAAACTACGGCTATCAACTCTGTAAAGACATAAAGTAAAATAGTCATTCCTATAGATATACAACATAATTGAAAATGGCATTGCTTTTAGACCTTATTAAATGATTCCTCAATTTATTCAAATTATACCTGGATTTGAACAACTTTGTATCATGTTTTTTTGGGGGTTTTTTTGTTTGCTTTTTGTTGTTGTTGTTTTTTGTGTGCAAATTCCATTCAAGTTGATGTCAGTGAAACGTTTATGGTGAGCCAAGTAAACTAATGGTTGGGTTAGATTTGGTTTGGCTTTGTTTAATTTATTCCACCAAAAGAAATGTATAAAAATAAGAAACAATCAAGATGTTTATTATAGTGTTTTATATCAACATTAACAATTTTGTATTTTACAAAATGAGTAATGGTCATAGAAGGTTGATTAGAAAAGCTTAGCAATGTTCTTTGTCTGGTACAATGTTGGTAAGAACAGTTTAGTTTGTTGAATGTGTGAAGGCAGTAATAGATTGAAATTTAACGAAATAATTGTGTATGAGTGGAGGTGGGTTGTAATCATTGATGTCTTTGATGTAACAGCTTAGTGAAATGTTCATTTCCTGCGTATTCTCCTTTGTGTCTGGCTTTAAGAAAGGTTCTTGAAGAAGAAGGAGAGATAGAGAAAAGTAGCACGAGAGAGAGAGGGGGGATGAGTGGGTAAGCCAATAGTGTCTGCCTGACCTGTGACAAAGAAATCACTGAAATTGGGTCCTCTGAATAGAGTAGACAAAATCGCTCATACTTATTCTTTTTGGAAGTCAAAAGAGTATCGCTTTCAAATATGAACCATATATTACATTGCATTTGAATATATGGTTCTGTTGCCATTTCGCCATAGAACCGCATTGCAAATTTGAGAACTGCGTTTGTTATTTTTGGTAACTATTGCTGTTGCTTAGCGGAGTTTTATGTCAACACAAGAAAAATTGTCGCTGATGGTGGATATTATTGTGTTACCATCCTTACAACCTCTCTGAAGATGGCTCATGTGAGCCAAAAGCTTAAAACCAACTTAATAAAAATTATTCAAATGTTGGAGAATTGTTGTCTTTATTTTCAACTGAAATTAAAGCGAAAATACGATGTTTAGATCGGCTCATGATTAAACATAATAGACATTCATTGTCTCTTATATTCAACAGTATATGTTTAGAAAATTATTTGCTGCCTCGATACACTATATATATATATTTGTTCTCTGATTGGTTAATATATGTATATATTTTTTAATTTTTTTTTAAACCGAAAGATCTGCGTCGATTCTCATGCACAGAAACGCATTTATATCATTCTGTTTTAAGTTGTTGGAAAGATAACTTCCTGCTCACCACATATTCATTCTTCATTGGGGAGCATCTGCTTCTTTCATTTTCTCATGAATTGTGTAAAAAGCGACTTAAAAATTACTGTGTCTCTTTTCGTTATTTTTTAAAATCCTTGTCTTTTCTCGAGTTGTAATTCCACTAAAAATGTCCGTTATAAATGATTATACTTTGGAGGTGTTGTAACCATAAAAGGTTACTGCTTGAGTAATAACCAAAACCAAGATTCGGAATAACAGTATATCAACAAGTACAAGACTCATATTCTATTTTAACGCCAATAGTGTTCACGTATTTAAGAGGATAGGAACATCCCATACAACAGGAGGAAAAGTATTTTTTCAATAAATAACATGTGGTGTGCTTTCCAAATTCAGCAAAGTCCAAAGACGGAAATCTCTGACTAAAGGATTTATTTTTTCCAATTAATTAAAACTTAAAAGTAAGAAACTTTATTTATTCAAACGGGCAGTTGGCAGATAACTGAAACTTTTAACTGAGTTAAAACAAATTCACAGATTTGAACACAAAAAGGTCCCCAGAATTACATCAAAATCCGTAAAAAATGTTCATTCTTTAAGTTAATCCAGTTGTGCTTAATTCAAATTGTAATAAATATAGGTAAAAGTACCAAATGTTCATAAGGTTGCAAGGGTCAAAAAGCACTGCTCAGGACTCCCAACCAGGCTTGTAGGGATTAGGGGTTAGCTTACACTGGCCCTGATATACTATTTTTTATTTTTTATTTTAGGGATGTTTGCGAAACGTTTTAAAAGGAATCATTAAAAATATGTCATTTCAATAAAAGAAAGAAAAATAATGCAAAATAAATATGAATGTACTGAAAATTCATCCTGAACCTTGCCAAAAATAATTCAATAAAACTAAAAAATAAAAACTTTTTTATTGAGAGCTGGGACTTGCATAATTCAATAAAAGTAAAACATGGTTTTCTTTCAGATTTGACAAGAAAAAATATAGATTCAATTAGTATTTATTTATTTTATGTGTAATTTTCCAGTGCGGTTTTAGAAATGACAAAACTCTTTTGCTGCGAACAGTAACTAGATGAATTTCAAAAACGCACCAAAAATTATAACTGAGGGGCAAAAAAAAGTTTTCCTTATTGCCCAATGCGTATGATCACTTCCGCCCTTACTTCACCATCATTGATCAGATGATGACTTAAAATTAAAAAGAGTGTAAAATAAGTTGGTGATGAGACGGGTGTAATAGTAATAAAGTATTGTATTTTACAGTGTGCACACGTTGCTACTGTAGGGGAGTTAGCCAAATGTGTAGCAGATACCAAATAAAAGTAATTCTTCTTTTCACTGTTTACGAATTCGCGAGCCAGTGTGAAAATCCTTTTGACCAATAGAAAAAGGATTGACTCTGTACAAAGACAAATGCAAATTTCGGAAGCCTGTGTGAAAAGATTTTCTGTCCAATAAAAAGGGAGCGATTTAAAAAACTGAGAGAACGTAACAAGTCAGTGTCAAAAAGTTCTTTGATATAAATAGAGAAAGAAAGTTGAATCAGTGAGATGGGAGCGGAGATCAGATAGAACACCGCCATAATATAAAAGAGAAATTTCAAAACGTTGAACCGGACATATTGTCTCGTCGACGTACATTCGCTCTTCCTCTCCTTTTCGTGTTGTGTTTTCCTTTATCTCTTCTTCTTCGTTCTCACCTTTTCACAGTCAAATAAAGAAAAAAAAACTATGACAACAATAAGACACTTCAATTGACTCCTAAAATTAACGTCGATATGTACAATTTTCCTTTATCGCTTTTCCTTCCTTTTCACTTACTCGCTGTCCACAAAAAGAAAGAAAGGAACTTACTACTACTCTGTTAAAACAAAAGACACACAGACTGTTTTTTTTTGTTTTTTTTTTTCTGTACATATATTTTGCTACAACAACGAACTCTGGATTCATTTAACTCCTCACTACACTCAGGGCCGTGCTTAGGGCCCCCGCAGACCCCGCAAAGCCCCGGGAAGCCGCAGGGCTCTTTTGGGCTCCGCAGATCTATTGTAATGAAAAAAAAAAATTATTAGAATTAACTTGAAAATTATTATCATATGTGTATGTTGATATATATATCAACCCGTCTCTCTCTCTCTCTCTCTCTATATATATATATATATATATATAGCATTTGATAGAAGCCTTCCGGTCCCCAAAGAGGCCGCAAAGCAGTTGTCTTTTTTTTTTCTTTTTTTTCACAATACAGGCAAGGAGGATTTCAGTAGTCGAAGTTAAAGCAAAAGAATTAGCTGATGAACTTGAAGTGGATCGTGCTTATCTAGAACCAAGGAGAAGAAAGAAAACATGTTTCTTCAGATACGAATCGGCAGATGAGTCAGATCACCAGACTGGTGGAGAAGCGTTTCGCCGAGAATTTTTCTATCCACTTATAGATACAATTTCACAAAGTCTTCAGGAACAGTTTGAAAACATGAATGATTTTAAATCAAAGTACGGGTTTTTGTGTAGTGCAAGTAACATAAAATCTGCAATAACCTCAGATATGTTGCCGTCCTGCTGCGCTGTTTTGGCAAAGCCGCAAAAAAGGGATTGGAGAAGGCGATATTGACTGCGAGAAACTTGAAAGAGAAATTATCGATTTCGTCAACCTCATCGACTCTAAAGAAGTGTATTACATTTTCCGCTATTGAATGTATAAATTATATAATGAAACACACACTTGTCGATTTATATCCCAACCTAGTTGTTGCACTCAGAATTGTAACCATATTGCCAGTTAGAGTGGCATCTTGTGAGCGCAGTTTCTCTAAATTGAAACTAATTAAAAAGTTTCTTCGGAACTCAATGTCTCGGGAAAGTCTGGCTGGCTTATCTGTTATAAGCATTGAACATGAACTAAGCCGAGAAATTGACACGGAGAATTTAGTGCAGCAGTTTGCCACAGAGAAAGCCAGAAAAGAGAAATTTTAAATCTATGGATGGAAGGGACACAAATTTAATTCAATTCCATTTTCAATTTTGGTAAAACCTGTTTTGTTTACTGTTTATTTTTTTCGACTCTGACCAAAGCTTTCTTCTGACTGCATTTATTGCTTCAGCATGTACAAACTTTTTGTTTGACTGAAAACCTGTTTTAATACCATTTTGAAGGAATTTTCATCGAAAGGCTGTTTTTTACATCAAGGACGTTTTTTAAGTACAAATTAACATGAAAATACTTTTATCTGCTTCTTTATTTACTATCCAAGAGAATACAAATTAACGTCCCTATAAAAACCTGTTTAGTGCTTGTCTTTTCATTATTTAACATCTAAGTGAGTTCCATGTTTACCATTAATAAAGGGCGAAATTATCTTTATTTGAATCGACAAATACGTTTTGAATAGTTTTCATTTCTGTTTTTTTTTTCTACTTGATACTTTAGATCGAGACATTTGTTTTTGTTTCTTATCGTTAATGGATTTGTGAAATAATCGCATTTCAACGAACCTGTTACAGAAGGTTGCAGTGCATTAATTACCTTTGAAGTAAAATATTTTAACCAGATAATCAGGGATTTATTTCCGCTGTAAAAGTATGACGTGCATTTTAAAATAAAAAAAAAACTTCACGCATTTTCTTTATAAGTTACCAAGTTTGTATTTATCACATGTTAGTGGGGGTGTAGGGACCTTTTAGCACTTAATGACTTTCTCCTACATCGTGACATTTCAAAATGGCTTGGTTACTTTTAATATTGTTTTAATTGAATTCGTTTTTTTTATCCACCCCCCATACCAAAACTTTCTGGCACCCCTCTCCATTTTTAAAATAAACTCCTGAAGTCTAATTTTGGACACTATATCAAACATTCTGTAGCAAAATAGTTTTGAAATATAGGTTTAAATTGTTTGAAAATTCTTTGGAAAAACTTGTAGAAGATTGAGAGCCAAAACGCAGTGAAATGGCTAGAAAAATAGCTAGAAAATGCCAAAAAGTAGCCTAAAAGTTGTGAAACCGTTAGCTTCAAAACCCCAATTCTGCGATTTCTTCTGTTTTTTTTGTTTTTGTTTTTGTTTTTGTTTTTGTTTTTTTTCGTTATCACTGAATATCTATGGAATGTTATGGCTATTACTGCTGGGTTGGTTCTTTGGCCTAAACATCCAAAACATGTTGAATAGCTTTCTCCGCTGAAATAAATAGGCAAAGAGAAAAGGAAAAATACAGAGACACTAGAGGGACAGTTTGGACACTGATTTTATTTTTGGTTTGTTATGGTTTATAAAATGGCGAGTGTGCTAAAAATAGAAAAAGGTAGACACACTGACGCCAAGAATTCAAAATTGGGCGGCAAGACAAGTTAACGGTTTCTTAAGAGTAGGAGTAAGAAGTAGGAGATTTGAAAAGAGGAAGAGGCTGGTCAATTGACCACGAGAGTCCAGAAGGGATAGGCGCATTTACTATGTGGGGTTTCATACATTGACACCCACACACACACACACACACACACACACACGCATGGTCACTCGGTGTCCACGTGATGACTGGTTCTCGCCAAAAACGATGCTAATAAAAACGGAAAACATCACGTGGTACACTAGTTAGGATTTCGTCCCGGGACAAGAGCAAACATGTCTTCCTAACTCACACAAACACACGCGCACTAATTGCGTGTAGCAATTAGTGGCGCAAAAATTTATTTTATTTTTCTTCTCCCACATTAACACTATGCACATTAACTTTCATTCAAACAGGACCTTACATAAAATAACTTCCTACACATAAATCCACAATTTTTCCAACCTTCGTCAGTAGAAATCCACCGACTGCTACATTCGCATGTACGTCTCTCTCTCTACTCAACGCACACACAGACACAGAACTTTGTCTGCTGTCTGACTTTCTTCATCAAGGATTTGAACTTTGAACTCTTTACGATAATCTTAACGATTGTACAAACCTTTCTTTCAGCTAGAGTAAAAACTTCATACATCTTATTTTGTTTCTACGAACAGACGAAGGGGAATGACTCTTTCCTTTTCACTTTCTTATGCATGCTCTCTCAACCCCATGTAACCTTTGTCAATACATTGTTTTTCTGGTTACTTTCGCCTTTTTGTTCTTTCTTAAATCCTGCTTCAAATCATGACCTCATGTTACGTCGAGTCGACTCATAAATCTAAATTAGTAAAAGGACGCACCGTCCACTACAACTACTAGCATCCCACAGTGAAGAGAATTTAGCTAGTCTGCTCCTGTATCCACACACAAAACATTAACGGTTGTTAACTTAATGTAAAAACCTAAAGTTTTATATAAAAAATAAACGTCATTAATTCAAGTTTGTGTTATCTTCTAATTATACAAAACCAAGCAACTCAACTCATACGAACAGAAAGCAACCTCATACGCAAAAAAATATATATACACATTAACACATATAAAAGGATAAATGGAGCAGACAGGAGAGGAAACGACGCATCAAGTTAATATCAAGGCACCGGAATTCATGGAAACTGCGGCAAATGGATGGTTTACGATATTAGAAGCCCATTTTCACTTGCGAAATGTGACAGCGTCGAAAAAAAAATTTACACAGTGATATCGTCGTTACCAGCCGAAGAAGTGGGTAAACTACCAAATGCTACCCTCGCATCACAACACTACGAGGAATTAAAACGGACTGTGATAGAAGCTCACGAACAAACAAAACCGGAGCTTCTAGAAAAATTAATGTCGGCTACGACTATTTCAGGACGACCGTCGACATATTTGCACGAAATGCTATCCGTAGCTAAACGGATAGGTATTAGCGACGACATTGTGAGACACAAATTTCTGCAGGCATTACCGTCAACAATAGCTCCAGTAATAGCCTCGCAAAATGATTTAAACCAGACCCAACTTGGCATGTTAGCAGATGAACTGATGCCATTATTGAATAACGATAAGGCATTTGTTGTTCAGCGACCCTTATCTGCTAAGAATAACTCACAAACAAATTATAAAGGAAAATACAGCCAAGACACTTCAGTGCCACTACATGTCAGGCCGTATCGGAATAACCAACGGACAAAAATTTGCAGTGCGCATATTTATTTTGCCAATGACGCAAGAACATGTAAGCCTTGGTGTAAATGGCCCAAAAAGAACAATCTACAAATGTTGCCTAGTTCCAGACCAGCAACACCTACGGGAAGTGATTCGGAAAACTAATAGGGTGAACAAGTTCAGTCCCACGAGGTTCACCGCTATTAGAAATTACCGCAAAATTAGGGGCTACCAAATTAAAATTTATTGTAGATACTGGCGCAAGTATCTCTCTATATTACCAACTTCTGCAGTAAATGGTATTACATCACAACCGACTCCCATATCACTATCCACTGCAAATGGGGAGAAAATAAAATGCTACGGACAAGTGAGTTTGGAAATTGGAAGACCCAGTTTAAGGAGATCTTTTACTTGGACATTCGTGATCGCTGATATCACCAACCCACTCCTTGGACTGGATTTTCTCAACAAGTTTGGTCTAATAGTAGACTGCAGTAACAAAACCATTTACGATCCTACAACAACCCAGAGAAAGAGTTTTAAAATATCTGTATCAACGGTGAATCTAGTCGTAAATTAAACAGAGCTCCCGTCATTCATACGGAACATGATTAAAGAAAAATATCCGAACCTAATCACACCACATAAGAACAGTAACAAAAAATACTGCGGCGTCTACCACAGAATTGACACAGGAAGCCATACACCAGTATTTGCAAAACCCAGGCGGCTTAATGTAGGAAAACTGGAAGCCGCGAGAAGCGAATTTAAAACCCTACAAAAAGACGGTGTGATCTCCCTTTCCAAAAGCGAGTGGTCTAGCCCACTACATATAGTATCTAAACAAAGCGGAGGATTTAGATGCTGTGGAGACTATCGTTCTCTCAATAGCATAACCAAGAGTGACAGGTATTTTATACCAAATATAAATTCTTTTTCAGCAAAACTTGCGAACAAACGACGATTCTCCAAAATCGATTTGATTTCAGCCTACCACCAAATTAAAATGCATCCAGACTCTCACCACCCCATTTGGTCTTTATGAATATAATTATATGCCGTTTGGATTAAAAAATGCGTCAGCTACATTTCAACGGTATACAAACAAAATTTTTGAAGACATTGATTGTGTTTTTATATATATTGATGACATTTTAATTTTCAGCAATGATGAGATTTCTCATAAAAAAGACATTGAAACCGTTTTTAATGTTTTAAATGAACACAATTTAAAAATTTCAGCTACAAAATCTGTTTTCAATGTGACTTCCCTAGATTTCTTAGGCTTTCATATTAGCGTAGATGGCATTAAACCTACAACTAGTAAAATAGAAAAATTAAAATCTTTTCCTTACCACAAGGACGCAAAAGGGCTACGCAGATTTCTTGGAATGGTAGGATTTTATAGAAAATTAATACCAAAATTTTCAAAGATAGTCTTACCCCTATCTGAGAGGGTTATCCCCTAAAGGCTCGTTCCCATTAGATGAATCTGAACGACAATCTTTCAATTCTATAATTAAGGAACTTAATAATACATCATCATTAGCTCATCCTGAACCTAACTGAACAAAGTATCAATTAGTCACTGACAGTAGTAATTATGCTGTCGGTGCGGCATTGCACCAAATGGTAGAAGGAAATCCAATGCCGATTGGATTTTTCTCTAAAAATATTAGCACAAACACAAATGAGATATTCTACATTCGATCGCGAACTTTTAGCAGCTTATTTGTCAGTGCTGCACTTCCGTCACCTTGTAGAAGGTCGACAAGTGCTACTTTTAACTGACCATAAGCCATTGTGTGGTGCATTTTATAGTTTAAACCCCGCTAAATCAGACAGACAATAATGACAATTAGCTATCCTGACAGAATTTATTTAAGATATTGAACATGTAAAAGGTAGTCAGAATATAGTTGCTGATTGTCTATCCCGGCCAACTCTTGCTGTACAAATAGATGCGTCTGATTTACCTGCACTTGCAGAAGCACAGGCATCTGATACAGAAATTCAATCTTTTCAGGACTTAAAAAAATTCACCATACCTGGAGATAACCAATTTATATGATGTGACTTATCAACGTCTTACCCCAGACCTTTTGTTCCATCTAAATTGCATGAGTCCATATTCTATAGTATCCATTCCATAAATCACCCTGGCATTAAATCATCCATTAAGATGATTAAAGCTAGATATTACTGGCCAAACATGGATAAATCAATCAAAGACTTTTGTGCATCATGCACAGCCTGCCAACAAGCATAGATCTACAAACATACAAAATCACCTATACAGACATTAGAAATACCATCAGCTACATTTCACACAGTCCACATAGATATAGTAGGACCACTCCCACCAGCAAAAAGCCCAAATAGCAGTTACATCAGCTCATATAGATATATCCTCACATGTATTGACCGCACAACTCGTTGGGTTGAAGCACAACCCATCAGCGAAATCACTACAGCTAGTGTAGCTGAGGTCTTTATAAACACGTGGGTCACACGTTGGGGTGTCCCGCTGCATGTTATAACCGACAGAGGCTGACAATTTGAAAGTGAGTTGTTTTGTGAAGTAGTAAAAATAATTGGTTTTTATAGACTACGCACGACAGCTTATCATCCTCAATGTAATGGTTTGATTGAGAGAATGCATAGGACCATTAAAACTGCTATTATAGCACGAAAAGAGTCCTGGCTCTCAGCCCTTCCAATAATAGTACTTCTTGGGATTCGCAGTATGCCCAATAGCTCTGATTTTTCTCATTTTTATGCTGTTACGTGCACACAATGTTTGCTACCACAGCTCCTAATAGATAGCACAAGCGAGGAAGCTATAACTCAAAAGTTCACAAGAGATTTGCATAAAACCATGTCACAAATTGATATGAGAGACTTCATCAAAAGAGTTAATAAGTCCGCAAAATCTTATGTCCCAGAAAAACTTCAAACTTGTGATAAAGTTTGGATTAGAGTGGATCGTGTTCGAAGACCATTGGAGGCACCCTATTCAGATCCCTACACAGTTCTTCAGCGAACACATAAATATTTTCTGGTGAAGATAAATAATGATATGGATACTCAAGTTTCTGTGGACAGGTTGAAACCATTTATAGAAGTACAAAAACAAATAGTAGAGAAACAAGTAAAAGAAAAGATGAATAAAAACAAAACGCTTAGTGATTCAGAACAAGAAATAAATAAAAGAAATAAAAATGAAGATTCTCCCATGATAAATACAAAATCTCGTTCAGGTCGAAAAGTTTCTTGGAAGAAATATAACGAGTACTATTATTAGTAGTACACTCCGTTCTAAAGGGGGAACTTCTGTTATGGTTTATAAAATGGCGAGTGTGCTAAAAATAGAAAAAGGTAGACACACTGACGCCAAGAATTCAAAATTGGGCGGCAAGACAAGTTAACGGTTTCTTAAGAGTAGGAGTAAGAAGTAGGAGATTTGAAAGGAGGAAGAGGCTGGTCAGTTGACCACGAGAGTCCAGAAGGCATAGGCGCGTTTACTATAATCCTCCCACAGTGAAGAGAATTTAGCTAGTCTGCTCCTGTATCCACACACAAAAAATTAACGGTTGTTAACTTGATGTAAAACCCTAAAAGTTTTATATAAACGTCATTAATTCAAGTTTGTGTTATCTTCTAATTGTACAAAGTCAAGCAACTGAACAGGTTCCAACGACCTCTTGTTGGGGAAATTCCTTCCCGAACAGTTCGGCACGTCTTTACCATCCAAAAGTCCAACAGAGAAAGAGATCGAGTTTATTTTTGGCACCAAGAGGCCTCTCTTTTTGCGCATGCGTCAATTGTCTTTCCTGTCAGAGGACTCCTGGGAGATTTTGATATTTATTTTATTTCGTATTTTTATTTTTTTTATTTTATTTTATTTTATTTTTTTTGTAGTTTTTATTTTATTTCGTACTTTTATTTAATCCCTACAACACATCCCTACCCAATGTAGCGGAGCTACAGTAAAGATGCATTGAAGGTAAAGTTTGTTTAAGTTGCACGTGTGTATGTTACTCTTTTCAATGTACATATAATTTTGTTTATGTGCGTATTTTTATGTGTAGTAAAAAAGGTCAATATCTCTTGCAAACCACACACGTCTACCCGAGCGGATGACGATTGGTTCCTTTGGTGAGTCTTGCTGCGTTTCAGGTGTTGGTGATGATGTGTTTTCTGTTAGGCTGTGTTTTTTCTGGGCATGGGCGAGTATTGCTGGTTTCAATCGCTCAGTTGAAATCGTTTGATCATCACCAGCCAATGTCTCTATGATAAAATATTTTTCTTCTTGTTTTATTACTTTGTATGGCCTTGAATATGGGGCTTCCAGAGGTTTCCTAATCCTGTCAGTTCGCAGCCATACATGTGTTGCTGATTTTAGTTCTTTAGGTATAAAGGATTTTTGAGTTGTATGTAGCTGTCATTCTGAAAGGAGGGTTATATCCAACTCTTGCATCTCTTTGGCGATTTTTTGATGTCATGTTTTGTCTGGTCGATTATTGGTCTTGGAAGTAATAACTGGGTTCCTGTGACAGCGGTGGCCGGGGAGAAACCTTGTTCATTAGGCATATTCCAAATACCAAGCAATATAATTGGCAATGCATCCAGCCATCTCTGCTTTCTTGTCATAATTGCTGTTTTAAGAGTACGGTGCAACCTTTCGATTATTCCATTGGTTTGAGGGTGGTAAGCCGTTTTACGGAGCCAGTGAAAACCTATTATAGCAGACAGGTCCCTAAACAGTTCACTTTCAAATTGACTTCCCCTATCTGTGACGAACATGTAATGGGACTCCAAAGCGAGAGATCCCTGTATGCAGGAATGCCAATGCACGTAAGTACATATCTAGCTGGAGATGTGTATACCTCGTCGTAGGTGGTGGTGGGTAACAAGGGACCAATGATGTCTATATGCACGGTTTCAAACCTTCCTGATGGTAGAGAGAAAGGTGTGGTTTCTGTTCTAGTGTGTCTAGGAATCTTATACTGTTGGCATTGTAGACAGCTTTTGACCCAAGATCGTATGTTTTTTTCCATTTCTGGCCAGGAGTACCTAGCTTTAATTAGCTTTGTTATTGGCGTAGGTCCTAGATGGGAGGTCATGGAATATATCGAAGATACTCCTACGAAGTGATTCAGGTATGTATGGTCTGGGAGTAGATGTTAATAAGTCGCACCAGACGGATGACCCTTGCACTCAAAGGCTTTAAGTCGGCTCCTGTATGTGTCGATTTCCTCATCTTCTCTTTGTAATTCACTGATAGCTGGTAAGTCACAGGGGTCTACAGTCACCGAAAATGTGGGTCGAGATAGACAATCAGCAACGATATTTTCATCTCCTCTTATATACTGTACATCTGTGACATACTCTGTGATAATTGAGAAATATCTTTGTTGCTTGTCCGATTTCATCGGTGTTTTCTTTTTTAAAGCCAGGGAAAGTGATTTGTGGTCTGAAAACAAGGTGACATTTCTGCTTTAAATTTGTGGTTTGAAGTGTAAGACCGCCTGATATGCTGCCAAATGTTCCCTGTCGAAGGTGGAATATTTCCTCTGGTTTTCAAACAGTTTTCTTGAATAAAACCCAATGGGGACTGGATCACCATTTATTATCTGATGTAGGAGCTATCCGTGACTAGATGGTATTGCGTGGCATCCGGATCAGGGTGCGTCAAAGCAGATACTTTGGCAAGAATGTCTTTTATTGCCACAAATGATTCACTTTTAGTTGGGCTTAGTTTTAATACTTTTTCCGCTGGATTGTGTTTGATGGCTTCAGTTAGTGGCAGTAACACATCTGAGGCTTGAGGGATTAATTTCCTGTAAAAATTGACCATTCCCAGGAATCGACGCAAAGATTTGGAGTCTGTAGATTCTGGAAAATTTTTGATGTCTTCGACTTTCTGGGTTGTTGGCTTTCATGCTTACATTATAGCCCAAGAAGTCAATAGAGTCTTTGTAGAACTGACATTTTCCAACAGAGATTTGAAGGTTGTTTCCTTCGAGAATCAAAAGGACTTCCTTGAGATCTTTGTGGTGTTGTTCCTTAGATTCGGAGAAAACGAGTATATTGTCGATATATGTAAAAACACAGTCTACATCCATAAATATGTTGTCCATAAATCTCTGGAATGTAGAGCTGCTGTTTCGTAGACCATGAATAGACATGAATAGGTATTCAAAAAGACCAAATGGTGTTATCACAGCAGATTTTTCTGTCTGCCTTATTCATGGGAATCTAGTGATAGGCCTGTAGAAGATCAATTTTTGAAAATAGTCTTCTTGAAGAGTTTAGATCCGTGGCTGTTAATATTTGGTATCGGATATCTGTCTGGTTTTGTCAACTGGTTCAAATGTCTAAAATCACCACATACTCGCCATTTTCATGGGGTTGACTTGGGAACTAGATGTAATGGCAATGACCAGGGGGACTTTGACGGTTGAATAATTCCAGCTTGTAAGAGTGCCGCAAATATATTATATATTTATATTTTTCTTCTGACAGTTATCGGACTTTGGCATAAGTAGGGGCGCTGTCTTCGGTGTCTAGGACGTATGTTAATTTCGTGTCAGACACTGAAGCCTGTCCTGTACGTGGATTGGTTAATTTTGGAAATTCTCGGAGAAGGGACCGCACTTCTTCTGGTAGGTTGTTGCAGTTATTCACAGTTATACACTGAATCTGTGCAGTGACTCGTCTTCCTTGTGTATATCGGCGGGTTTCCTCATCAATGAGCCTAGCCTTTTTGCAGTCTAAGATTAATCCATATTGGCACAGAAAATCTGCTCCTAAGAGGGGGTTGATGGTATCCGCTACTGCTACGGTCCATGTGTATAAACGGCGTAGGCCTGGAATCCCAATATCAACTACTGCTTCGCCAAAGCATTTGATATTATTCCCGTTTGCTGCTGATAGTGTTACAGGTGTAGGGTTTAAGTTTAGACCGAGTGCCATTCTCTGTGGTAAGATTGTTATAGAGGCACCTGTGTCTATCACAAAATGATCTTATTTGTGTCGATTTTGGTAGCAACCTCAAATAGTTGCGAGTTGCCGGTTGCTGATGCAATTCGCATTGTCAGTTTTCCGAGGCTTGGGTGGTAGGGTTTCTGGCAGGTGAAGATGGCCTTGAAGTGGACCGGATTTGTTTGGCCACCTGCACCATGGTTTGCACGTCTTCGACTTTTCTGCATAATATAAATGTCCACGACATACTCGAGGCTTCTGATTCTCATAAAATGGCCCGGTGCTATAAGTCGTTCTAGGGGTGGCGCCAGTGGAGACAGTAGATCTGGAGTGCCTGCTTGCATGCGGCATAGTGGCGGATTGTATCATTCTGGGTTTTAAAAATGGTATTATTTCGTCGGCCAATGTGCCCAGTTCCATCATGGAGGCATTTTTTATTGCTGCTATTACGGGTGTTATTTCTGGGGGTAGTGCCTGAATGAATTTATGCCGAACAAGTTCATCTCCGACACCAATCCTGCTGGCTGTCGACATCAGCTCATGGAGATAAGCTGAAGATCTCCCTGTCATTTGAGTGTTAGCCATTAATTTAGCGAACATCTCTGGTTTTGTCCTTTCGTGTCTAGCCATTACTGTGTCTTTTAGCTCTGAATATTTTTTAGAAGCTATAATAGCGGACGGTAAGCTGGATATCAATTCTGGAGGGAGGACAGACAATACATTGTAAAACCTGGTTTTTTCACTTGTTATGTGTCGCAATTCAAATTGTGCCTCACAAATTGCAAACCAACCATCTGCTGTTGTGTGCATAAAGGCTGGGATTTTGACTGATATAGCTGACGCGCTTTCCTCCATTTTAGTGACTTACAATAAGGCAACAAGAGGGAGCAAAGAAAAAGGCAAGACGATAAAGCAAATCTCTGCTGGATGGAACGTGTTTGTGTTAATAGTTTTTTTTTTTTGTGGTGTGTATGAATGCGATAAAAGGATGAAAGTAAAAGCCGTTACACACGTCTTTTTTTTTTTTTTTTTTTTTTTTTTTTTTTTTACACAACATGTGTATGGTTACAGTAGTCAACTGGACCTGTTGTAGTGGTGGAATGATGGTAAGCCAATGATTGGTAATGGAGGAAGTAGACAAAGTCACACGAGGTTACTCATTGTAGGAAAGTCGTCAACATTTTTTTTTTTTTTTTTTAGTGAAAGAAACTTTGCTGGTTCATATCTCCTCGCATAGTTGTCACTATTAAAGTTGTGGTGGAGAAATGAATTTCTCTCCCCCCACCCTATTTTTTGTCCCAGAAAACTTGAGTGTAGATATCACGTCGGGGTGGTCACCATTATGGAATGTTATGGCTATTACTGCTGGGTTGGTTCTTTGGCCTAAACATCCAAAACTTGTTCAATAGCTTTCGCCGCTGAAATAAATAGGCAAAGAGAAAAGGAAAGATACAGAGACACTAGAGGGACAGTTTGGACACTGATTTTATTTTTGGTTCCAACGACCTCTTGTTGGAGAAATTCCTTCCCGAACAGTTCGGCATGTCTTTACCACCCAAAGTCCAACAGAGAAAGAGATCGAGTTTATTTTTGACGCCAGGAGGCCTCTCTTTTTGCGCATGCGCCAATTGTCTTTCCTGTCAGAGGACTCATGGGATTTTGATGTTTATTTTATTTCGTACTTTTATTTTATTTTCTATTTTTATTTTATTTCGTAGTTTTTATTTTATTTTGTATTTTATTTTATTTAGTGTTTTTATTTAATCCCTACATATCTGTGTTCCGAGAGTATGTTATTTTGTTTAAAGTACCATTTATTGTGGGTTCAGTATGTTGAAGTGGGGGGCGCAAGTTGAATTTTGTGGGTAGGGGCCACAAAGCGCATTCTGCGGTGGGGGTCGATGTTCCTAAGCACGGCACTGACTACACTATTTCTCTTAGAACATTTCATACCCACAATTTTATTAATACATTTCCGCTTATTTATACAAAGGAAACACTTTTATTCTTTCCAACTTTAATGATAGTCTTAAATTGTGGAAGTTCGGTTATGTTTGGCACGAGGTCAATTTAATAAACATGATCGAGCTCCCTACTTTAAATGTACCGGTGAGAAACACACTCAAACTAACTCTACTATTTTTCTTAATCAAATGCACAAAGAAAACACAAATATATAACAAAATAACGAAGTTGTTTATAACAGATAAAAATTCTTGGTTGTATGTACAAATAAGTTATTGAAGATGCCACAATAAAGAACAGTAGTTTAAGAAGTAAGTGTGTAAATATCAGACAATTTGATAATTTTCTTATATGTATGTACAGAAATTAAACAGTTTGTTTTGAGAAATTGTTTAACGTTCCTTCAACTTACAGTTAAGTTTAAAATAGTTGTCTCTCTTCGACTGTATTTATGAAATGTTTCTGAGTGAGTTTTGGTGTCTTGTCTTGGTTGAGTTTTTTAATAGTTGCGCTGATGATAAAAAGGTAATTGAATCTGACAAGCCGATGTGAAGTGAAAGAATTACTTCGGTAAGTTAATTGAATTCCGTAAATTGTTGTCGCTGTCAAAGTTCTTGTATTCAATGAAGAGATTGTGTTTCATTAGCCGAAGTGGTGTTAAGAAAATATTAACTTAAGGCTAAGAAATTGAATGTCGTGGATTTTTTGTGGCGAGCTGAATGTAAGAAATTCTCACTGAATTCAACTGAGTTGAAGTTTCATATTTATAAGTTCTCTTGATAACGTGGGAGGCTCCAAATCATTGGCGCGAATTATCGTCTACTAAGAATATATATGCACATGCTGAGTAAAGGATGAATGGAAATATGATTACTAATAGATATTGTCCAATCAGAAAGCATTTTTCTCAAAACTAACTTGTGGTCCACTTTTAATGGGTTTAACACAAGCTGAGAATATGTGATTGTAATCCACTTTTAATGGGTTTAAAACAGAGGATGTAGAAATTTGTTTCTACACTACCGAATGTGACACAAAGTCAGTTTAAAAAGTTACCCCTACCCTTTATTTAAGTCGTGCCTAATCTGTACGAGTGAAGTCTGTTTGGGTGTTCCTAAGTTTTACATTTTTGTAAAGCTAAATCACTGAACTCAGTAAAAAAAAAAAATAATAATAATATCAAATGGTCTGAAACTTTCAGACTCTGAAAGTTTATAAAAACATTTATTTCTAAATCCAAGATTTAGTGCTAAACTTAAATAGTAGAAATAGCAAAACATTAATAAGCACACAATTTTAAAACACAAGGCAGCCACTGCGTAAAATTTTAAAAGGTAAAACATATTTATTTACAGTTTTCAATTACGAAAAAAAAAAAAAAAAAAAAGAACAAAACTTGCACAATATTTTCTTTGAGCGCCTATTAAGGCATGATAACAATTTATGATAAAGGATCGCCAGCGAAAAATAGAAAAAAAATGACAACTCTCGAGAAGATAAGGATTTTTAAAAAATGATGGAGAGAGAGAGAGAGAGAGAGAGAGAGAGAGAGAGAGAGAGAGGCAATAAAAAACAAAGATGCAACCACCTTTGAATATAAACGAAAAGACCTACCTGCAAAATTGCCAGATGGGCGTCTCTAGGACAGAAATTTTCTTTTTAAACAAAAGTACCTTTTTACATAGTACATTCTTCAGAAAAATTCCTCTGAAATCCTTTTCTTTTAGGGTGTCCAACAACATAAGAATTTTTACTGGAATTTCTAATTTATCTCGACTGTCTGTGATTAGCTGGTAACAGACCCTTCTTGATGTTCTCTTGTTACCAATGACTTCTTTGATGTTGACCTGCCTTCTTCCCTTGCAGTGAAAGGTCCTCACTGCCGAAAGGTCTTCTATTATACCTGCAGGTAAACAACCTACGCCTACTCAAATAAAACCTGTTATGTAAACAAAGTACACCTATTCAAAAACTAGTATATATTAAGATAAACATACACACCTTATGAATAATAATGTCTGGAAACACATCTAGATATATACCTACGTGGTTTGGGATATGTGTATGTGCACAGAAAGCAGTAGCTGGAGAATTAATTAACTTAGCTTAAGATTAATAATTGGTCCGGTTATGCTGACGACCAGTTTTTGAATATCTCCGCCATGAAAATGAAGCGGATCTTCAGGGACGCCAACAACAGGCCGACCAATCGATCCAGCAGCAGCAGCTTTGTGGTCGAGCGACATGATCCGACTTTCTTCGTTGATCGACCGCCTTCGCAGCAGCAGCATCACTTCAGTAGTAGGAATCTTGCAGCAATGGCATCCATTTCTGTCCTTTTCAGGACTTTACACCGGTATTGCGATATTGTCCTTTTCAGAACAACGGCAAAAGCAGCCTTTTCTGCGGCGACGCCTGATCCTTTTCTCACCAGAAGATTCTGGAACAAGGCGGCGACTTCCCAGTCTGTACCGTCCACGCCAAACGTCCCTACACGACGATTCAGCTCGCCCTAACGACGACCTACCTATCCATCCGACGCTCCGACTGCTCAATCAAAACAACCTGTATTATTTTGTTGCCAAAGTTAAAATTTCGCTTTAATTTAAACCGCCAATCCTGGTATTTCTTGCTTTGGCTTGTAAATATCTTTTTACGATCTGCTTGCGCGGTTCACATCCTCATTAGCACCGCAACAAGTGGTGATTTCCTGACGCGAGTTTACAAGATAACAACAAATTTGTGAGAACGTTACTCATCCGTTAATGTGGCAATGTCACTCTCACATCTTCCCGCATACAACGAACAAAACATTATAAACAAAACTGGTTTTTGCAGTTAGAAGCGATTTTCTCGGTACGAAGGTTTACTTCAAAACAATCCAGATTTGTGAACGTGCTTTAGGCCCTACCACCCTCAGTGGTCGATGAGGTGGCAGACATTCTGAAGGACGTCCCAAAGCATGACCCCTACTCCAGCCTAAAGGATGCCATCCTAAAACGAGCCGGTCGTTCAAACGAGGTCGTATTGCGCGAGCTTTTCACAAACATAACCATGAGGTCAGAAACCCATGACAGCTGCTCCGATATATAAAAAGCCGCCTAGGAAAGAATTCCTTAGCTTAATCCATCGTGCGCTGACTATGGATGGACAGGCTACCAACCACGGTAACACATATATTAGCGCCCATGCAAGAAAACACACATCTGAAGCAATTAACTGACTCCGCAGACCACATCTTCTAAAAATTGCACCAGAGTGTGTATTCTGTACAGGACCGTAGCGGTATTACCCGCAAGAGTAGCGAATTTACAATGCCAATTAGAAGATCTCAAGACATTCCTCTATCGTCGCCCGAGAAATCCAACAACCTTCACTGATAATCAGCGTTAGACGGAGTACCGGCAGTGGGAGACAAGTTGACCCAGAATTATGTTAGCACTACCAGAATTACGATACCGCCGTAAAAAAAAAAAAAAATGCCACCTATTCTATATATTCTATTCTAAGTTTCTGGTGGACACGGGCGTGGCACTCAGCGTGACACCTGAGGACCGACACAACCGAGAAGCATCGCCGTATAAACTCCAAGTAGCAAATGGCTGCACGATCGAGACGTATGGGACCAGGACCCTTACCCTCAGCGTCGGCATGAGTTGTGATTTTACCTGGACCTTCACCCAGGCAAATGAAAAAACGCCAATACTCGGTGCGAATTTCCTGGCCTTCTATCACCTGGGGGTACCTTATCAATATTTTGATCAAACGTACCCTCTCAAAACACAACACCACTGGCAACAGTGTAACAACGTCCCACAGACAAGAGTGTATCGACATTTAGAACAGGTATTCGAACATCGCGAGTACCGTTCCATCGAAACATCAAACACATCACATAAAGACCAGTGGACAACCAACATTTCCTCATCCACGACGACTCTCACCGCATAAGTTAGAATACGTCAAAAAGGAATTCAACAAAATGCTAAGGGACGGTATCATACGATCTTCTAACAGCCCATACGCCTCTCTCCTGCATCTCGTGCTTAAGCCTAGAGGCACAGATTTCAGAATATGCGTCGATTACAGGAGACTGAAAGCTACAAGCACCCCTGAGCGATACCTAATCCTGCATACGCATGATTTTGCAGCGGGACTACAGGGCACCCGCATCTTTTCAAAAATCGAACTGACAAAGGCGTATCACCAAATCCCCGTAGCCCCTGAACACATTCCAAAGACCATCGTTACTACTCCTTTCGGCCTTTTTGAATATGTGAAAATGTCATTCCGTCTAAGGAACGCTTTATAAATGAAGTACTGCGCGGTATACCCTACGCATATATTGACATCCTCGTAGCCAGCACAGACGTAAACATCCATAAATAACATTTAAACGAAGTTCTTCAAAGAATATCGCATTATGAACTTCGGCTGAACAGCGATAAATGCATTTTCGGAGTATCTAAGATAAACTTCTTAGGTCACCATATCAACACTAATGAAATTACCCCGTTACCCAACAAAATCGACGCTATCATAAATCTCTCCATGCCAGCACCAACAAAGTAGATAAGGCGTTTTATCGAAATGATAAATTTTTACCGAAGATTCATCCCCAACTGCTCAACCAATGTGCCAGGAGTACCAATATTTACTGACAGTCGTGGGTCGTTTCTCAAGATGGCCAGTTACCGTGCCAATTAAGGACACTTCTACTTCCACAGTCTCTAAGGTCATCCTCACAAACTGGATAATGAACTTCGGCGTACCTCAAGTTCTTACAACGAGATCGTGGACCACAGTTTCAATCTTCGCTTTTCAGAGAATTCTCGCAGATATTGGGCGTTAAGCACATTACATCAACTGCCTACCACTCATGTGTAAACGGTCTCGCTAAAAGATTCCACCGATCCCTAAAAAACCCTGTCAACCAAGCTCGACATTCTTAACTGGGTCAAGAACCTCCTTTTGACTATGCTTTCAGTGCGAAATATCCTCAAAACGGACATAGGCTGTTCGGTGGCCGAGCTCGTGTTCGGTATGTCTCTCTTCTTACTGGGGCAAAAATTCCACATTCCGCAGAAATCATACTTGACTTCATAGAATGGCCCCCTTGACTCCACTGCGTCAACAGTCCACTCACACATACTCCACATAATCTGGAAAACAATGACTTTGTTTTCTTCAGGGACGATGCAGTCAAAAGACTTCTCACACCCAGTTACCAAGATCTTTTCAAAGTTTTCAGATATACCAGTCAACACTTCACTATTATGCACAACAAAGAGAAGGATACAGTCTCAACCGATCGGATCAAGCCAGCTTGGTTGGAAGAACGTCATCCCATCACGGAACAGCCACATATGCAAAGCACATAAGATCAGGTAGTACAGTTCATTCCCCTACGTATTTTAGGTTATATATATTTTATTGAATTGATTACGATCAATCCTTTAAGAATGGGGCATTATCGTACCCGTATATAAACAACCTACGCCTACTCAAAAGCTAATACGACTGGCTGGCTGGCTGGGCGACTGACCTACTAATCGATCCAGGGTCGAGCGACTTTCTTCGTTGATCGACTGCAGCAGCAGCAGCAGCATCCACTTTTATTGTCGTTTTCGCTGTCTTTCTCATGGCAAATTACAGATATTGCACTGTCTTTCTCTAACTTTTCTTTTTCATGACAAATTATTGACTTTACTTCGGTATTGCAACCCATCCTAACTGTCCTTTAATAGGACAACGGTAAAAGCAGCCTTTGTTGCGGCGACGTCTGATTCTTTTCTCACCAGAAGGCTCTGGAATGTCGACGCCTCGTTCCAGCCTGTGCCGTTCCTACCAGACATTGACGAGTTTCTAGTCTGTGCCGTTCATACCAGACGACGACGACGACGACCTCTCTACACATAACTACGACCTACATAGCTGTCTAACGCCTCAGATGCCTGCTCTATCAACAAGTGACCCGTGTTTCCCAATCAAAACAACCTGTATTATTTTGGTGCCCGATAGAATTTGGTTTTAATTTAAACCACCGACCTTGACACTATTGCTCACATCTTTCTTGACATTTGTACGGCGTATCGGTCGTTGTAAGCTCCGGCCTTCTTCAGGTTCTAGAAATTTCGAACCAAACCCTTTATTACAATAACTGGGGTATGTCATTCTCATTCCTTGGTAGTCATGAGTTATTTCCCAACTATCTAATCCAACTCTCTAACTTGTTCACTACTGCTGTAGCCTCACAACTCTTTCGGTCAAGTCACTGGAACTAACCAGCGTCTATATCCACTGGGCCGTGTATCCTTAAGGACAACAACAATTGAGTTTCTGGAACTTATAAACCTAACGTTCTGTAACCATTTTTTAACAAAGTTCATATTGCAATTTTTGACACTAATGATTTTCTTTGGCTTTCCGTATTACTGGTTCTCATATTCTATTCATCTCTATGCTTGATTGGCTTAGGAGATCTTTGTAGCCTAGCATATGTGCTGATATCCTTAAGTCTATGTATTTTCCAATGGCGTTCTCTATCTATTATTTCAACTTCATCCATAGGGGGGTGGTGATCATCTTTCTCTCTCCATAAGTGGTCAGCTATGCCTGATTTTTATATATTTCCACGTGTTATGGCCTTGCGATGTTCTTGTAGCTTTACCTTAAGGGGGCAGCCTGTTTCTCCTTTATATTTCTTTCCACAGCTACATGGAATGGCGTACATACAGTCCTTAGTCATGTCCTCCTCTGTTGGGGGGTCTTACTCAGGATAGGTATCTGTGAAGTGTAGAACCACTTCTAAAGACCATCCTGATGTTATATGGACCAAAGATCTTCTGTATTTTCTTCGATAACCCCTTCACATAGGGTAAACAGACCAAGGCTGTTATCTGAGAGTTGTTATCCTCATGCACCTTCCCTTCCATGTTCGTTGGAGTTGTTTTCATGTACCCTGGATAATTGTTACGTTGTAGGGTACTGCTTATACTGACCATGTCCTGTCCGTATGTCTCTGGGTCGCTGCTTATGACTTTTGTTCGATGTTGAAGACAGCAAACGATCCCTTTCTTTTCATTGTATGGGTGGTGGGAGTTGAAGTTGAGGTATTGTCCAGTAAATGTTGGCTTGCGGTATATGGGTGTCTTGAACCCTACCTCTGTTTGAGTTATTAGCACATCTAGGAATGCCGGTTTGTTGTCACTCTCTTTTTCCATAGTGAATTATATTGATGATCTTATTGAGTTCACATGGTCCAGTAACGTCTGGACCTCTTCCTTGTGTGGCCAGAGTATGAAGGTGTCATCAACATATCTCAACTATAGAGTTGGCTTTACAGTTGTGGATTCTAATGCCATCTTTTCAAAGTATTCCATGTATATGTTAGCCAGTGATATTGATAATGGTGAGCCCATTACTAAGCCTTCCTGTTGATATATATCTGATCCCAAACCGAAGTGTGTTGTTTGTATGCAGAAAGTCAGCATCTCTATTAGGTTATCTAGTGGAATACTGGTATGTTCTCTGAGGGATGAATCCAAAACCAATTTGTCCCTGACTATCAATAGTGCCTCCACTTGGGTATCTTGGTGAACAGACTCACCATCTGGCTGCATTGGATGGGAACATCTTTGATAAGTTCCACGAAGTGGGCTGAGTTCCGATCAGTTGGTCAATTATATCTACAAGGAAGTTACTCAGAGGTTTCGCACAATGAATAAGAATGATATACTCAATTGATCATAATAAATGGTTCGGTTCGAAATTCCTAGCACCTGAAGACGGCATGAGTGTACAACGGCTGAAACATCGTACAAATGGCAACAAAGATGAGGACAATAGTCCAAATAATGTACATAGTGTAAATACTACCTTATCTCAGAAATACAAATACCGACCTTGACATTTCTTGCTCCAGCTTGTAAATAGCTTTTCACGATCTGCTTATCGGGTTAACGTCCTCATTAGCTCTGCAACACTTCTGTTCGCTTTCAAAAGGATTTGCCTTTCCTGTCGAAATGCCTTCTCTATATTTAACTGCCTTCACACTGAAGCAGAATGCAACACAAGGCCTTCTTAAAGTGGGACTTTCATGCCCTTGAGGTCGGCCAAAGATTTCCCATAGACCCTGCACAAGGCAGGGTTAGGGCTGCTGTTGATTTTCTTCAAACGAGGCTCTACCTTTCGGTAGAGATGTGTCTTGGTTTCTCCTGTCCAAAGGCAGTGAGGAAGAGCATATCCATTTTCTAGATGTGAAAAACATTGACCAGGGTTAGAGATCAATTTGCTATTTCCTATCCAATCAGAATCTCTAGAATCTTAACCTTCACAATGACTTGTGAAATTTACCTTGGTCTGGGTTTTTCCAAAATGTTTTTAGTTGTTTTGATCCCATTTTACAGGTTTGCAATTTTACTTTTTTCATTTGAGTTAATTGTTAGATTATATAGGATTTGTATCCTATAATTTAAACAAAGCTAATGTTTTTAAAATGATAAAGATAAATTTTTTATGATCTCAAAATTTATTTTATGGGGAGATGTTAATAGTTAATTTTAATAAAATGTGTATAATTTTTGTTTCCAAAGAAAAAAATCTTTGACAGTATGATTTTAAAACATTTTTCAGATCTTGGTGGTTGCTGATGATTTTAAAAGATTTTTCAGATCTTGGTAGTTGCTGATAAAGTTGATAAAAATAAAGTTTTAAAAGATATGTGTAAAGAATCGAAAAATGTGTTTTTGTTTTTTTAAGTGTGAATATTGTTTGAAATAAATTTGAAAATGTTCAGTTTTTTATTCTAAAAGTAATGAGTTGAATATGGATCGGAATTTGACTAGATAAATAGAATAAGTAAAGAACAAGTAGGAAAAAAGTATCTTTTAACATGTTTCACTTTTAACAAGCTTCTTTAGAGATTTATTAAAGACAGATGATTTAAAAATCCAAGAGACAGTTGATTGAGGTATCCATTGGTCTGATACGTGCCATGTGTAATAAAGCAATGGATGATTATGAATATTAAATGGAGAAGAAAAAACTTTTTTAAGTATGTGTCTTTTTAAGTATGTGTGCCAACGCGTAATAAAAACATTAGATGTTTATGAATGTGTAATGTAAGCGAAAATAATGTGTGTTAAAGCGCATCCAAACTATAGTGTGTGTATATGTTTATAACATTATGTGTGAATGACAATGACGAAATACATTTCCGTTCAAAATACGTAACATGTATGCATGTGTCAAGTGATGGAATGTATTTTCTTTTTAAAATTTTGAATTATGTCTCTTGACATAAAAACCTTTTCCGGGGCTGCCAAAGATGATTGAATGAAAGTTTTAAAATTTACCTTAACTAATTTACAGCTGGTATTATTTTTCTGTATTTAATAATGTTTTTGATGACATGATAATTTTAGAAATACAATTAAAGAAAAAGAAATCATTAGATTTAGAAGTTGTAAGTACACTGAAAAATTTTTTCACAAAGATTTTTTAAAATTTATAGATTTCCGATGTTGCCATTTCTTTTTTAACCAATTTTTTTTTTTTTAAAGTAATAGCGAAGTTATAAGATTTGTAGCGGAACCTCTGGATCCTGATTGGTCATCAAATCGCAAAATTCAAAATACGTCAGAGAAACGGTTTTCCCACAGCTAAAGAAAAAAAATCATTGAATATTTAAGGATGGTCTCTAACCGGTACAGCGGTCAGTCAGAGGAGGCAGTTTGCTGACACACATCTAAAATGTAACCAACTTCAAATCGACCCGGAGATAAGGTCAGGTCACACCTTGTTCTCTTTCTCCTTATCTATTTCAACAGTTACTACTAGAACATTTTGTACGAACTCTTGATATACTTAACTTTCTCAATGAACATTAACTTCTACAACTTATGTTATTCCTCCTTTTAATAAATTTCTATTTTAACATTCAAACAAAATGTATATTTTATTATTCTACTCTTCTACATTAATCCACACATTCCAACTGACAACCAACCTTCTGATACATAATCCTGATGATAAATTCTGCATAAAATCCTGTAAGCTGTAGGGAGTTCGGTTAAGTAAGACAAGGCTGAACAAAAGAAACATTAACCAGCTCCCTACACTTCAGATTAAAAGCCGACGTGTTGACACATTGTGGAAAATGTATTTTTTGCTATTTTAATTTTTTTTAACAGCAAGTAATAATATTTTTATAAAATATAATTAATTTAATTAATTAATCCTTAGACTTTAAAGTTTAAACTAAAAGTTACCCTTTTTCTTCAAAATAAACATTTGGAAAAGATATTGGGTTTTTAAGAAATTTTTTAAACTTTAAAAATGTCTTAAAGATCCAAATTTAAACTAAAGGTGTGTTAATTTCTTTTTTTTTTCTTTTTTTTTTTTGTCGGAGTCCCTCAAATTCGCTCATTAAAGCGACTTTGTTTTTCTGATTTTAAATAAAATGTCTAAAATATTTCAAAACCACAATTTCTTCAAACTGAAAGATATTTCATTTAAATTATTTAGAATGGGTTTTTCAAAATTTTTTTTAGAAAGTTCATAGAGGTACTTACTTATTTCATATAAAAAAAAAAAATTTTTTTTTATTAAGCCGAAGCGCATCCTAATCAACATGTAAACAAGTGAAGTATTTGTAGCCTAGCAACAACAAAACAGGAAGTCTTATGCTGACACGTGACCATAGCATCCGGTATTCCTTAACTACCTGGAGAACTGTCTTCACTAGATGCCGTATATGGTTAAATGACTCCACTAGAGCTCTAGAGAGACAAAAAAAAAAAAAATCAGTCGAAGAATGTCTGTATTTTGTCTATATATCTGGATGAAACAAACCAGCTTACTAATATTCTGTTACAATAAAACAAACAAATTCTTTCTTGTCTCACTTTATAATTAAAATTTAAATGTTTCTTCACCTCAAAAAGAAATTTTACTTATCTTCGAGGAGTTCAAGCCAAGTCACTTGCTTGATTCAATTGTTAGCGTGTATATTTCGTAATCAAAACTCTTCTTTTGTCTTGTCATAGTTATGTAGATTATTTTTCAGTTAAACTTGCTTGTTTCTATATTTGTATAATGGTGATGGTTGTTCTCAGCTTTTTAAACTGAAAAATCGTAAGTGACAGAAAAAATGCAAACAAAACACAGTAAATAAAAGTGAATAAAAAGCAACGGTAGCAAACTCTTTGCTTCGTTCAAAAAGAAACAAACCTTTTAACTGCTTCGACAATAATGTTCTCGCGTAATCTTTTAAGTTTCTCCAATAATCTTTCAATTTTGTAAAACAAAAAAAATTTTTTTTTACTTTTAAGTTAATTTCAGCTTTCTTTATGTATCACAAATGTTGAAGACTAGCAATAGTTTTTATTCGTTTTATAATTCATGGCAAAATATAATGTAAAAATTTGGTAAATAATGAATGATCTTTTCTTTCGCTTTTATGTCTGTAAGCACTCCACCCTTCTCGATAACGAACTGTAAACGACGCGATGATGATCGAACCGGGTGCGTTAAAATGGTGTCACTTCGCATTTTAACTTTACCCGGTTATGTTTACTCTAAAACGGAAGTAATGTCATGACATCACAGCCGTCATTTGTGGTATCGGCGAGTACCTGGTTATTTGGAGAATATTTAAAAATATATTTGGTTCGATGATCTTTTAAGAAGAAAGAAAAATTGAATAATATTTATTTATTTATTTGTAGATTACATTTATTCTTTTTCGCATCAAGTAACAAACAATATCTGAAGAGAAAGAGATGGAGAGAGAGAGAGTAAACTATTTGCTCCGTAAATTCTTCCGGTTCTGATTTAGATATCAGAAGAGCATGGCTGTCTCTCATATGTCTGTAAGTAGTTTACATACTTTTTGTGTTTTCTGTTTATACAAAAAGTGTCTCGACTAATTATTAGCGAAAACTTATACATATTTAACAAAAAAGTATCCTTCCGACTTTATTCAAACCAAGAAACATGAAATGTTTTTGTACACATTTTTTACAATCTTCTGTTTTCCTGGATTTTTGGAATGTATATATCTGGCTATAAACTGGGGGATTAAATTGTCGTGTACCTGTATTATAAACTATGCCCCCATTTTTCGGCCACATTTATGGTATGTTTTTTTTTATGTGTACATACCCACTAGAAATGTGCAGTGCTTACTTTTCTACATTAATAGACTTAATCTTTCAAAAAATTTATAATGACATATCATATCTTTCATCTTTAATATTTTTTAAGCAAAAATATTTACGATTTATTTAGAACAATCATTTTTTATCTTTCTCTGTGCATTGGTGGTGATGCCCAAATGTGTTTGTATCTTTCGCCCTTTGGGTGTGGTTACCTGTCTTGATGTGTGCTACAAGACCAAATTACCTGTCCCTGATATATGCTTCAAATCATCTTGTCAAAATTTCGATTACTTTTCTGTATCGAAATGAGTTGTGCATGCTCACTAAGGAAATTTGATTTTTTTTTTTTTTATAACAATTTTTGGCTTGTTAATCTTCCTACTCCCTCCTCCTTTTTAGTTTTTTAGAATAGTCAATAATATATACCATTTGGATTTTATGAGTTTGCCGACACCGTAAAACATCACAAAATGATCACTTGAAATCTTAATGAATTAAGTAATGTAGAAATATTAATCTTTTTGCATCTTTGAAGGAAACTGTTAGAATTTTTCCTCAAACTAAAAATGCTTCATGTTTACCAATCACTTTCTTTTGTGATTCATTTTCAGTTCACATATTAAACAACTTTTTCTTAAAATTCGGATTTGAATTTTTTTATTACTTTTTAAATTAAAGTTTCAGTTTAATCTTTTGTTTTGTGTGTTTTGTTTTTTATTAATTGAAAGTTTTCTATATTAAAATTTAAATACTAACGTCTTTTTATTAAAATCCAAAAAACGTTTTTTTTTTCATTTTTAATAGCATTTTTTTTATTACTAAGGACAAAAAAAATCAATCTTGACTTGCTTACATCAAGCAAGCAAGATCTGTCTGAATATAAGAAAGAAACGTGAAGAAAAACAAAAACCTTTTTTGTTTCTTTTCAGCAAGAACATCAGAGACTCAATCAATCAATATTCAATAATTTTTATTTTCAGTCTTTATTTATGGCTTGCTCTCCTCATTTTTAACGAATTTCAAGCTTGTTGTGAAAGTAGTTGCACAGCTGTCTTAAAAACTATTTCTGTCCGAATCCTAAGTTAGAAACTTAAAAATGATACATTCTTAAAGAATTGTTGTTATTGTTTCGTAATTAGTTTAAAACTTGTAGATTTTTTTTCATGAAGGACAAAAAAACTTTTAAAAAGTCATTTTCTCCATGGCTTTTCTGAATAATTATTTTAATTAATATTTAAAAAAAATGATTACTTCTCTATTTTTTTCTCTGCTCTGTTTTTTCGTTGACGAGAATTCAATTAAGTGTGTTAGAGAGAATGTTTGTAATGTAGAGAGAGACTGTCTGAGATAATTCTGCCATTGCATTCCATACAATCTGTGTTGTACTCTAAGCAATTTTTTTTTATTCATTAAAAAAAAAACATTTTTCTTGAAGCCTTTTTTTAATTTTAGCTTTAATTCTAATAGATTAACAATTAACAATAACAATAATAATAACATTTTCAATAAGAAAACACTTTTTGTTGTATTTCAAACTGAATTTTAAATTGATTGGGAAGATTATTTTCTTGGATTTTCAGAAAAAAAAAATCGATAAAATAAAATCGTCCATATTAACAAATTTGTCAACACAACTTAATTTTCCATAAAATCTCTTTAAAAAGTGAAATACAGAAACCCCTCGATTAATGCGGTAACCCGAACAGTTAAAAAAACAAAAAACATTCCTAAGTTTAAAACGGTACCCGTACGGCGTAATGAATTATTCAAAATTGATTCTTTTATAGTTGCCGATTAATTAAACATTTTCTAAAATTTAAGAATGGGTAATTTTGTTTATATTCGATTATCAATTTGAATGTGTCTTCAATTAACAATTACAGAAGTGCGTATCTTTTTTTCTTTTTCTTTTTTTTTAATAAACGTACACACTGGCTGCACTAATCGAGGGATTCTTGTACTTTTCTGAAATTTTGGATAAGTTTAAATGATTTTTTTAACTTAAAAATTTTAAGTTATATAATCGGAATAAAAAAAAAATTTTTTTTCTCAGTTCTAACACGTTGAGGAAAAAAATCACTTGAATAGATCTAAAGATTTTTCTAAATCTGAACTGAATTGAAAAAAAATTAATTAGTACTTTTACTTTTTTTCTGACTTAGCCTGATGTTTGCAAGATTTCTGTAGTAAAAATTACGTGACAAATACAGCGTATTTAGGTACCTTCACTTTTTCGTTGAGAAAACAGTATGATGAAATAAGATCCAAACTTAATAAAAAGAAAGGGTTGTCATCAAAATTTTTGTTATTAAGAGCAAAAACCAAAGTATTTTTTTTTTCAATTCTTTGTAGCACGTTCTAAATTTTGTTTAAAAACTTTTTTTCCTCAGTGGTAGATGTTGTAATTAGTTAAGAGTAAGTATGCGCCAGCCTTCGTCGGGTGCTAGGAATTTTGAACCGAACCCTTTATTATGATCACTGGGGTATATTATCCTCATTCCTTGTGTAGATCTTCTTTTGGTAGTCATGAGTTATCTCCCTCTAACCCTCTAAGTTAGTAAGCTTTGTATTGAACTCACAACTCTTTGGGTTAAGTCACAGGAACTTATCAACATCTATATCCACTGGGCCATGTGTCTTTAAGGAGGAGAACAACTGAATTTCTGGGACTTATAAACCTAATGTTTAATACCAGATTGAGTTCTATAGCCTTGGTTGGCAACCAGTCTACTGCAGAAAGTAACGGCAACCTACTGCAGGAAAATCTTCAGCCCAGTCATTCATTCATATTTCAAGACCTGATCACCCAAGCAATCACTTGACTGACTGACTTAAAAATTATATGAAAAATGACGCTGAAGTAATTTTCTTAAACAGAAAATCTGTTTTACAGATAAATTTTCTGTAGAATAACAATCATTGTTATGACCTGTCAGTGCTTCATCAATTACTTAAAACATGTTTCTGTTTGAAACACACCTGAATATTTTGCTTATTTAATCCTTTAGCTTTCAATTAAGCTTCAAAAAAGCTTTTTCATTTATAAAATTTCATTTTAAACCACAGGTATTGAAAATCATTAGAGGTACTTACCTTAATTTTTTAACTACCCAGTAATTTTAAATATTTTAAGCATTCTAATATTGAATTTTAGGTACTTCAGCTTTATAGTCTTATTTATTAAGACACGCAATGAGATATTTACCAATAAATTTTAAATTTACTATAGTTACTCCTGTTATTTTCTGATAATGTCATGTGTGGATGTCTATTTACAAAAATCAGTATGTTCATACACACAAAAAAAAAAGCGTAATTTTTAATGGGGATCACTAAATTGTAATCTTTTCCATTTATGATTAGTAAATATAGTTTTGTATTTAATAACAATATCACTTGACCACTTCAAATTAATACAAAGTCTTAAAAGTTTATAAATTATTCCAATTAAAATAATTAAAAACAAAAGCAATTTTTGAAAAAATTTATTCTTTCTCAAAAAAAAAAAATTTGTTTTTAAGAAAATAGTGTCTAAAAAAGCATTTCTAATGCCTTAATTTTATTGCATTTTTTATTTTAACTCAGCAGATTTTCTGTAACTTGTGTCGTTTGATCCAGAAAAATTAATTGAAAATTACAAAGGATATGCCTTTATAACTAATATAAGCATTGCAGAAACAAATTTCATAAGTGTTGGGTAACAAATGTGAAAAAAAAAAATTTTTACCAAGATTTTTCTACCCCCCCCCCTCCAAAAAAAAAAGTTTAAAAATAATTTCACTTGTTTAGGAAAAAGTCCTGAAAGATCCATTGCCACAATTTTTCAATCAATGTGTGCTTTTGTTTTTTGTTTTTTTAATTTCTATTGCAGAAAAATACAGACGCTCAAATTTTTCAGACAAATCCATAGTCTCACATTGACATGATAGTTTTTATTAAGTTTTGGGCATTTTTTTTTTTTCATTATGTATGCTAATTTTTGAAAAATCTTTGAAGGTATATATATATATAAACATGCATATTCCATCATCGGTTGAACGCCGCATTAACACACACTCCTCAAATAAGGAAATATTCGATAAACATAAAGTAATTTATGATAAAATTCTTAAAGACAGTGGATATCAATCCTCAAAAATTAACTTTGTTGAAAACTTCAGGAACTCAAAAAGAAAAAAAATACAAAAAAGAAAAATCATATGGTATAACCCTCCTTTTAATCAGTTAATTTTAAACTGGGATATAAATTTCTTAAACAAGCATTTTCCCAAAAATAACCCTCTAAGCAAAATTTTCAAAAGAAATACAATAAAACTAAGCTATAGCTGCTCCAACAATCTAGAAAAAATAATTAAAGTACATAATAGTAAAATATCAAAAGCATACAACAAAAATAACTCTAACACTCATACCAGTCTGCCCCATAATAATAGACTTTGTAACTAGAAGCCCAAACAAATGCCCCATTCCTAATAAATGTTTAACGAAATCCCTGATATATATGTGTTCGATTTCATCCATGGAGAATCTCAAAGATGAGAAAATTTATATTGGAAACACAATGAAGATATTTAAAAAGTGCTTTTACAATCATATCTTATCCTTCAATAACAAAGCAAAACAAAAAATGACTTCTCTAACCAAATACTTCTAACCAAATACTAACCTAAAGTTAAATGGAAAATCCTCAAACAAACAATAACATCTAAATCAATACAGGAACCATGTTTCCTTCAAGAAAAAATTGAAATCATTAAATACATGAATAGCAACAGGCATGAAACCACAGTAAACTGCAAATACATTAAAGAACTAACCTTACAATCATGCTAAAAAATACTACAAAAGTCAAACTTAGGACCCCTTAGAGACGATAAACCTTTATAATATTAACAACACTCTTACATCAAATTTTACCTATTCCATACCACAAACTGTGATCTATTTTACAGAAGATCTACTTTTATAGAAGAAAATTTCAAATTAAGGTTAAATATACAAAATTAGATTAATTATAAAAACTGAGTTTAAATTTAAAAAATAGCATATAGTTATTAAATAAGAAAGATAGGTCCAATAAATGGTAACTACTATTCCCACTTAATTGCATCTAAGCCTATTCTTCCTCACCCTTACACTTCCTTACTCTCTTTTTATTAAACCTGGAGAAAAAAATCCAGCCATTTAGACCATAAAAAGCTATACAATATCTTAATGTTAAATCTGTCTACAAAATTCCAGACAAGTTCATTAATCAACTCTATCCCCCAACACATTCCCTCTCTTCAAAATTCTAAGGGACAATTTACAAGACTTATCATCCTTATCACTAGCCCCACTTATATCCCACACACAACGCCAAATATAAGAAAAGAGACTTTCCATTTCTTTCCACACCACCTAAGGAAACATTGTCATTTCAATGTCAAAATAAAATGTACACTTTGTAGTGGATAAAAATCTGTACATGTTCTAAACTGTAATTTATAATAAATATTCACAGCTCTATATTATATATCGAGCACTATTTTAAATTAATGTTTTGAATGTTGTAAATTTTTCTTCGTTCCTTATTCACTCAGATATATATATATAGTTGGTAAGGGGTGTATTTTTGTTTAGTTATTCCCTCATATGGCAAAATATTATTTTCAAAAATTAATCAATTATGAATTACAATTTCTTAATTAAAAGTAAGTGCGATTGTAGAAGTCGTCTATCTTGAAGGATAAATAAAATGAAAGTTCTAATTATTTCACTGAGATTAATTTCTAATTTAGCAGATTAATCACTTCAAATGTCAGTACTTGTCAGTATGTGACTTGGACGTAGAAGACTGACTCTCTTAAAGAAAATCTCATGCAGTAAAACTATATATTTTGTTTTCTTTCAAAACAAACCTTATTTTCACTGACATAAAAAGTACTTTATTTTCGACATCAATATACAATTCCATATCTCTTTAGAACATTTAATTTTTATTTTTGTTTATTCCTTACTTAATTTATTTAAATAAAATGCACCTAGTGTTTAAATGTTTAAACCGGAATTGTTCACATTAAAAAAAAAAAAAAAAGGAGAGATGATTTGCACAATAAATTTCTGAACATATTTGAATATCATAACTAGAAATGAAATGGCACTTGCACATTCCAGCCATTTCAGAATGAAGAGGTTACAATTTACCATTTTATTTGTGTTCAGTTTTCAAATGTTTATTCCACCCAAATTTGATGGTTTCTTCTGTCTTGAAGTTTTTTTTTCTACCCCATTAAATCATCTTCCATTATTGATTTGAATAACTAAATCTTAATTGATAATTTCTAACAATTTTCTATTTCATTTTAATGTACTTTTGGATGTGATAAAACAACTTTACTTTGTTATAATATGCAAAATTGATTGTAATTTTTAAAACAAATTATACTTTTGTAAAAGTTATTTCACTTTCTAACAGATTGCTATACTTTATCAAGTATATCCTCTTTCCAATGAATGTTAAAGTTAAGCCCTAATATAGGTACCTCCACAAAATCGCTGAAAAAACAGCATAGTATGAAGGGAAAGGCCCCAAAACTAAATAAAAACAATGTTTTATCGGCAAAATGTTTATATTATCATTAAGAGGATAGATCAAAGAATTTTTTTAATATTTTTAATTATTTCAAACGCATTCGAAATTTTTGTAGAAAGTCTGGTTTTTTTTCCTTACGTCAGTGCGAGACCTAAATTGCCTCAACGTTAATTAGTAAAAAAATATGTAATATTGCACAATACACTTTTTTGACAGTGAAAGACACATTAATTGGGAAATTCTCGCAAAAATTAAATAATGGTCGGATTTTGATGAAAATTTCAGGACTAATTGACCGAAATCAATGTTGAAACAATTATTTTGTATAAGATATTGGTAAAAATATTTTTTTTTTTACATATGTTACCCCCCCCCCCCACCCACCACCACCAATTAATTTCGACAAATGCTTAAAAAATTTGACTTTTGGCCCCATATAGTCCTAATATAAATTCAAGAGTCATTGGGGAATGCTAATCAACAGTTTTTTTTTTCTCCAATACAGCCCTTTTTCTAATAAAAAGGTCCGAATTGCGAAAAATGCAATAACTATGCCAATTTTTATGTGGATAAACTTCTGATTGCTTTTATGAACAATATAAATTAAGCATATCATAGTCTGAAAAGAAAAAAAAAATTCAATGAATAATGAATTTTTACAAGAATTAATTTCATTTTTTTAAAATTTTTAATTATATTTAAAAATTATATATAAGAAGTTTAAAAATTATTTGGCAGGCTAGGGTATTTAATTAATGCATGAAGACTACAATTACTAATCGAAAATTTAAAAGCTTAATACAATTGATTGAGCCAATGAATTTTTAAAATAATTGAAACATTTTAATTGTGAGCATTTTTACTGCTCGTATCTTTCTTTGTACGGATGGCCGTACGTGATATTTATCATTACAAGGTCACGTGATTAAAGGGTTGTCTTCCCTTACATAAAAAATTACATTCATATAATTTTGTCGCCTTCAGCCTCCCTACTTTAGCCTTGTTTATAACTTCCGGTTGTCATTATGTCACTCGGCACTTGAGATAGCCAGTGTATATCGGATTACCTTAGCTGATAAAATGCTATAGCAAATATTTCAGAGAGTAAGCAAGTACATTTGTTTGAAAACAGATAAAGTTAAGTTTTAACTTAAAAAATTGACTTCAATAACATGTCAGCGACATATATTTTATTTTTGCCAGATTTTTAAAACAGGAATGTGGCTACTGTTTACAAATGTGTCAATCAATCAAAAAAATGGTGGTACTTTTAATTCTTTTTTTTTAATCTGAAAAATTTTAGATTCCTATCAATATAATTTCACTTTAAAATACACCAGTGTATTTTGTTTACTGGAATTACTAAATTTAATCTCTTGACTTCAATTAAAACTAATTTTAAACCTAAAATATAACTTATTTATTTTAAAAAAATTTCATTTTAAAATCAGGTATCGAAAATTTATACTGAAAAGTGGAGATACCTACCCTAATACAAATTACAATTTTATTCTTTATGTATAGTATGTATCTGAAAATGTTTATGAATTTATCTAAGACTGTCTTCATTGACTGTTTAGAATTCTCATAACTGCAAGCAACTTAGGATTTAATGTAGTGCGCTCTCCTTTTTTTTTTCTTGTTTTCCAAAATCAAGGTCTTCCTTCATCATCATTTATATTGAAATAAATTTATTGCAAATGTTGTTTTCTTAAAAAGATTTGTTATTAAAACCAATTCCTTATCTTCTAAGCTGTTGTTAATTCAATATTTATAATGATGGAATTCATGTGAAAAATCCTACCTCCCATTTAGCTCTCCATTTCAAAATCTGAATTCATATTTGAGAACAAACTAACATTATTTTCTTTGCACTGAAAGTAAAATATTTTAGACATGAAGCAGTCTATTGTGAGTATTTTTTGTTTAGTTTCAGCAAATGCATATATAGTTTTGAAATGGCACTCTTCCGAATTATTTAATCACACTAGCAAGTGTTTCTCTTGTTGTGATAGCTTCATTGTTCATTGTTTCAAGTTAGTATATACAAGCTACTGACAACTTCAGATGTTTAAATTTGTAAATTCCTTGTTTTGTTTTGATCTAAATAACATGTTCCTACTTTATGACATGCAAGGAAACTAAACACACATCTTATTTTTACAGTCTTCACATAAGTCCAAATGTTTAATGACAAAATGGACATGAATCAAGCATCCACAGAGGCCAATAAATTGATACAAACTGTATCCCTCAAACCACCCATATTAATGGAATTGAAAGTACTTGCTTTATTCAGAATTGTGGAAACACGTTTCAATATATAATGACAAAACAGCAAAGCAAAACAAAAACTAATCTGAAAAGTCGTTTAGTTAGAAAAGTGACAATATATACCACTTCTATTGAATTATTGACTTATTCACATACTAAAACAGAAAAAAAAAAGTTTGGTTCTGTGCTGAAGAAAAGACCAAGGCAAAATTTAGCGAGCCTGTGTGAAATGGTGAAATGTATTCTGACCAACAGAAAAATGGAGCAACTTACAAATGGAGAAAAAAATAACAAGCCAATGTCAAATTGCTTTTTGATATAAATAGAGAAAGAAGGTTTAATCAAACAGACAAGGGAGCAGAGAACAGAGAGGACACTTGTCTCAATGTAGCAAGAGAATTCTCAACTGCAGTTTGGACACAAATAACTAGGCAACCTTGCATCCACACTCCTTCACTTTTTCTCTTGTGCTGCTTTCTTTATCTCTCCTTCTTCCTCTTTACCTTACTCACTGTCCACAAAAAGAAAGTGGAACAAAGACATCTTTGCTACTGTTGATACACATAGCGAAATATATACTTATCTTTTTCTGCACAAATCACATTTCGCTACAACAAACTAACTCTGAATTCCTTAAACTCTTTATTACTCTTTTTCTTAGAACATTTTTACAGCTTAATAATTTTACGCATACAAAAATGGATGTTATTCTGCTCAATAAATAAATTTTCACTTATTTATACAAACAAGACAGTTTTATCTTTTCAACCTTCTGTTGATTTTAAATTGTGGGGGCTTCAGTTGTGTCTGGCACAAGGCTAATTTGATAAAGATAATCAAGGTTCCTACCTTATTTGGTGAATATGCAGAGGAATTCTGACCTTTACAACTCCATTAATTTTGGTGTTTTTAAAACCTTTTTTGAAAAAATCCAAAGAATATCATAGCTCTTTCTTTTTTTGTGTTGGGTGCTTGAAACAAAAATATAATTTGCATGAGAAATAATTCTGAAGATTACAGAATGCTTTCAGTCACAAAAATGTCTACTTTTATTACAAAAGTCAAAGGATGAAATTAATTTTCAAGATATTTAGAAAATTCTGTTGACAATGTTTAGGATAAGTTAAATTTCAGGATTTTTATTTGACCCATCTGAATAATGTATTGGAATTTTAGATAAATGATCTTCTTATTAGCCATCTTTCTCTATGTTACTATATACTAGTTGTCACCTTTCAAATGCAATTTCGATTTTGTCTTCTCCTATGCATATTTGCCTCAGATTTAAATCGATTATTATTCATCTTGTCCTACTTTGGCATGATCAAATTTGATTTCATCTTTTCACTCATTGCTTCCATCAAAAATTGTCACTCCAAAATTAAAATATTATTTGTTCTTGAGTGTCATTTAAATTAGGTATAATTTTAAAGAAGCAATGTAAAGAAAAATTCTAAAAAAAAAAAAAGATTTTTTTAAAAGTAATTTTCAGATTGCAAAATTAGTGACAATTGTTAACTGTCCCTATATTTGCATATTTCTTTGGAATTATTTTACTTTTTAATAGTTCACTTTCCCAAAAAGTACCACTCAGAATGAAACATCTTTTTAATTATATTAATCATGTTGTACTTTATTCAATATCATGATATATAACGTGGATTATATTTTATCTATTTGGTTAAGAGGTATGGAAATTTCTCATCAGGCACTCATGAATAGAACCACATGTTATAATAATCATTTATCCAGTAATGGTTGAAATTGTTAAATGATTGGACATATAGATTATAAGTACTCCAAAATCCATTTTTTAGATTGTTGTTTCACAACCAAAATATTCTAATATATTAAACTGATAGTTTTGTTCACACTGTCAGTATTTCTGTCTTTTATAATTTCATCTCAATATTTATTGTTTAAAAAAAAACTATTTAAGAATAGACTGATGTCTAAGCTAAAATATGTTGCTGTTATTATTATAATTTGTAATATAAAGAAACATTACATGAAAAATATGTAATCCTTGTTTTATGGTTTTGTGTTTACTTCAAACTATTAGTTAAAATAAAAGCTTATCAATTTTTTTATTAATGAATTTAAAAACGAGTCAGTTATTGAATGGCTTTCATTATTTGAAAAGTTGTTTCCCCAACTTGTGCTTAGTTTGAGCTTTTCTATATTTCTTTATATAAAGATATGTAAATTGATGAATGCTTGTAATTTACAAAGTATATTCAGGTAGAAACTTTATTGCTTTTGACATTCTGTAGTCAGGTATCCTTTCCATAACTACTGAGTCAGCTATTTACTTTTTGTCAAACAGTTAACAGGTGTTACAACTCTTCTTGAGTTGTTATTGAGAAAAGGTGTTTAAAAAAAACAAACAAATGTTCATACCCTTTCAATATTGTAAAGTTTTCAGATCAACTTTGATTATTATTTATTTTCTTATTGAGAAAAAGTAAAAATTTAACAACAGATCCATCTCATAGCGGTAACTACAAGACTGAAACATGTCGCAATTACAAGAATACAATACTTCAATATGTTTAGATTTTTCAACAGCATTGTTAGAAACACAAGCTCCATCTTAATATGCATGTGTATATTTCTTTTCACACTCAAGATGTTTCTTTCCTTTTACATCTGTTAATTATGATATATTTGAAGTAATGCAATTTTCAAGATTTGTGAAAGATTTGTAACCTACTGACAAAACATTAGTTCTTTATATTCACTGAAAACTTGTAGAAAAGTGGGTTTATTCATTAATGTTACATGAAATTATGAGTGATTATTATTTACATTATTTACACTCTGCTTTTGCCTTCATTTTTGTTGTTATTCTCACAGTGTATCAGCTGTTGTGCTCTTCGGCCTTCATCAGGTTCTTGTGAATCTCGTTAAACTTCAAAAAATTTATTTATTATTGTCTAGAGGTATCTTGATCTTATTTAGTAATGCTCAGTTATTGTTTGCATAGTTTCCATTGTTTTGACAGCACTACCCAGCCCAGGGATTGAACTCACAATTACCATCTGGTGGATTAAAGCACTGTATAGTACAGATGTAGACTTAGTGGATACCAGCTGGTCAATAACTGGACAGTACTAAATAAGAAGATGAGATATTCCTAGACATGAACAACATTGATTAAATAAAGGGTTGTTTTAAATCCTCTGAAGGTTAACCATACCTTCTTGTCCTTGTTGAAGGTTGGAAGCTGCAATGGTCAAAATGTTGTGATAATAATAACGAAAAGGAGGACAATAGTCAGTGTGTAAATAATGTAAAATAACTCATGCCAGAAATTCACAGAGACTTCCCAAGTAATTATTTTGATTTATTTTTAGTCCATACACACACAAATTTTAAATTTAAATTAGTTTTGGAAATATTAAATTTAGTCAATTTGAAATTAAAACTAAAATAAAAACTTCAAGAAAGATTTTTCATATTAAAAATTTATTTTAAACCTTAGGTATTTGTGAATTGCTAATTGTTCTTTGAATTTATTAACAATCTCTAAATAAAGAGCAGAAGCATCAGACGAAATGGGACAACAATATTCAATGCATGGGCATATGGTAGACTTATTGTAACCATAAGTCGATCCAGGTCCATGGCAAAAATAATGTAACCCCGCATTATTGATCTTCAGTTTTTCTCAGAGCACTGTGTTTGCCATCTAAACTAACCCCTCACTTGTTAATACATTGCTGATATTATGTTGATGAACACAGTTCCATTGAATCTAGCTGGCATTTGTCTCCATCACTCCACTGCTACATTGTGTTTTTGATCTCATCAGAGGTTGAGAAAATCACTGAAGTAAACTGATATGAAGGACAGGTTGATGGCGAGAAGCTACACAAAAAATAATTCTTTGGAATAAAGAATTAACTTGGGTTAAAAATGTAACAAGAATTTGGTTTATATATGATTCGTCGTATACAGCAGTTTTAACCCTTCCCACTTACTGTTATAATCAAATGACACTGAGATGTTCTTTTGAAGTTTGAAGCTTGTGTTAGTAGTAATTTAAATTTCTAAGTTCTGATCTTCAGGGCCAACATAAGTCTTGGTCAGGAGGTCACAGTGAATGATATGGATTTTCGTCCAGATTTTTAAATGTTATTTTGGTAACCATCTGTGTTTCCTTTATCGATAACATGTTAGTTCTATTTGACATCTTCTGGGATACATTAATCGTCTTTCTTCTCATCAGTGGGAAGTGGAGAAGAAAAAAGGTAGTCTTGGTTTTGCTCAATTTTACTGATTTCCATCTAGTTGGTTCAATTCTTCTAGGAAGTTCTCAGGACTTACTACTTTGACATTTTTTTATTATTATTACTGCATTTTGTTTTTAATTTTCTCCTTAACTTTTCAATCTGTCTTCCTGTGAATTTCAACAATTATCATCCAGTTAGGCTCTTCTTTCTTTCCCTTTGGGTTTGATCAACATTCAAGGTCCCACTGTCACATTATTATAAATTTCTTCAGGCAAGAAAAATTGTCTAGCATGACAGTGAACCCAGTACCAGATGTAGCAACTGATTCAATATAATTGTTCTGCTTCATGCCATCAAAAGTCTTTACAGATAAAATATATTAAGTGCAATAGATTTCTCTAATAACAAGTTTGATAGTCTAATTTGAATATTAATGTTCAACAGTAAATGCATGTTAGGATTAGTCATAAACAGATATTCCACATTCTGTTGAATTTTTTCTAACTGTATAGAATATTTTCATTGTTTTAATTTATTATAAAAATTATATTTTCCTGGCTTGTTTTTTTTTTGTCTCAACTTAATGTATAGTTTTGTCCATATGTTAAAAATTGTTTTTCTTTAGTAAAACAGCAGTTGATATAAGTAAGCTTTTTGTCTGTTTTAATATTTCTACTTTCTTTGTATTCTTATTTCTCTTCTCACTTACTTTCTCAAAGTCTTGATTCTCTGATTACTGGACTTTTGTTAGCCTTTTATCAGACTTAATGGATCTTCCTTCCCAATTTTCTCATGTAATCAACACATTAAGATTCAAATTTGTACAATATCAGTTAATATAGGTAATAGCTGAGCAGCATGAAGTGAGGAAAGTAAACTTTTTTTGACCTTTTGATAAAGGTAACCAAGTTTATTATCAATGCTACAATAGCAGCAGTCAGTTTACCACCAGCTGAACTGGGTGGTATGTATGCTACTTTTGTTGGAGCCAAAAAGGGTAAAATCCTGCCTGAATCCTCAATTACTATTAGGTAGTCATGTTTAAATAAATCTCTTTTTATGAAATTGCTTTGGCAACAGTTATTAACTACTACAAACATCAGTAGCCATCTCCCTAAACATTCCTACACATTGTTTTTTCCTATGAATGAGTATTGTGTGGTTATATGAATTTCATAGACTATTAAAAAAGTCTATTCTGAAGACTAATTCAACTGTAGCCACAAAGGGCCAAAGATAAAGCTTGGTATAAATTTTAAAATTGTTTCATGAAATTCATATTTATATACAGAAAAATACATCTATACATGGAGACACACATTTTTAAAGAGGTTTGGTAACAGCTGTACTTATTGATCATGTTATTGTTGTCATATGGTTCACTTTTGTATAGTTGATTTCAAAGTGATTTGTCTTCAAAGTGACTTTAGAAAAATCTATTTCCATATCGGAAGCACGCTTTTCCTTTGTACCTATAACAAATTGTTAATCCTTAAAACCAAAGGCTTGTCAAATGAACTTTTAAATATACTCTAAACTCCTATTTACATTATTTACATTGTTTGGGCTGCTGTCCTCATCATTGTTGCCATATTCACAACATTTCAGCTGTGAGATGCTCTGGCTTTCTTCAGGTAATTAAAATTTATAACTGAACCCTTTATTTCATTTGCCAGGCTAGATTTACTTATTTTTCCTCAAATACTAAAAAGAACATTAATTGTATGTATATTCATACATAGTTATTCCTATTCAAATTATATAAAAACTAGCAAAAGTTTCCTGTACTGCCTGAAAGAAAAAGGTTAAAGGAATAACATTAACTGTGGCACAGTCTACTTTGTGTCAGTTAGTTGGGCTTTTTCAAAATTACACACTTTGATTTGCACTCATTGCTTAAGATTATTCTGAATGAGAATGATGATAATTTTTATAAATATTTAAAGCAGAAAGGTATGGAAGTGTTCATATTTTTTTTTCTTTTTTTCTTTTTTAGAACAAAAGCTAATGACAGTTAAGTTTGTAGATTGTAAATTCAACTCGATTAGAAAATTATTTAGCATTATTGTTGCAGAATGTTAAGATGCCACTACTATATTAAGGTCACTAACATAAATCCTAGCATAACTTTTTCATCAACAATATTCTTTGTGGAAGAGTGATTAAGAGATTATTTAAAGGATCTAAATTACAAAAGAGTAACATGTCATTGAATAGGGAGAAAAGAATAGATCTTTTCAATTGTAATTCAGTTATCTTTAGAGTTTTCCCCTGAGATATGCTGATAAACAAGGCAACAGATATCCTCACTTAAAATCAAATGAGATCTCAGTGTGGATAACTGGATATCTTGGAATTAATACATTCTATCCAACAGTATTGCACATCAATACCATTGCTTCAATCTGGTATGACATCAGCTGTTTGACTACTAGCTTTTCACAAACATGGAGCATCCAGGTTTCTAAGAAGAATAATTAGTATTCCTTTATCATGAGCCTGTGTTGTAGTATACTGGTTGGCTTCAGCCCACTAAGAAATTCATTAAGATAATTGTCAACTTTATTTGGATGTGCACTCGTGTCATCAGATTTGCTTACTTTTACATCACCAGGCAACTGTTGAGAATTTGTTTACTGATACTGTAAATAGTGTGATTGGTTGAAACAAGCATTGCTCTTTCACACAATAATTGTTGATAGCGGTAGTTAGATTGAATGTTGGGAAAGACATGCTATCATCGAGTGATAATTTTATTTGGTGATATTTCATCATCTTAATCCAATACTACTATTCTATAACCAACTTGAGAAGGAAACCAAAAAACAGCTGTGCATTTACCTTTGGGAAAATGCATTTTTGTTTATTTTCAGTTTTCATTTCTTGAAGTGTTTTTCACAAATGGGAGATGATTTTAAGAAGTAGTTTTTGATTTGATCAGTTTTTATCTCCAATGAAATTTCTAGAAGTATCTGATGAAAATTCCTGCTACTCTTTTAAAAGGAGCTCTCATTCTCCTGATATAGCTTAGTGTCCTATCAAGTGCCACAAAAGTAACTTTGTGATCACTGATTATCACTTAATAAATTTTGAAATTCCTATAATTTTCAGTTTTTGTCTAATATTAGTTGCCACTATGATGACTGATAATTATGGTGTGTTGGTTTAAAAAATTGACCAGTTGACAGTTTTTTTTAATATAATTAGGCATTAAACAAATTGTTTTCAGATTTTTTGTTTCTTATTTAGAAATATATTTTTTTATCACAATTTGTATTTTCTTTTATTGATATTATACTATTTGAAGATGTCCTGCCTTTATGAACTTGCTAAGATTTTAACATACAAGATAGGTGATATTTCCTGATTGTTAACCTGAAAATTATATCAAAAAATATTCTTTTCTTATGAACTTACGAAAAAATGTTATCTTATAAATATAATGAATTTTAGGATTTTCTTTGTTTCTGTATTAATATGAAAAGAATAGTTATTCCTGGTCGGATCATATAATATATTTGCCTGTATTGAAAATATCATTGACACCAAATGTAAATAAAAAAGGAAACTTGTTTACTTGACTTCTTCAACTGTTTGTATCTGTTTTTTTATTTTCTTTCATTCTCTTCTATTCTATTTCTTGAACATATCTTTCTTTCTTCATTCAGTATTCATCAGATTTTTGATATTTTTGATATAGACCCATATAAAGTTCTCTCAAAAAGTCTTAACAATAAAGAACATGAAAATTTGGCTAAACTGAATCGATTATCTCACAGAGCACATGAGAAAGAATTTAATATTTATTTTTGAAAGAAGGACCGAGGAAATTATTTTAAAAAATGAATGACTTCTCTTAATTTTTCAATGAGTCGAACAAGCTTTAAAGTTTATATTTTACGGTCAGTTTTAATTTTGACTTTTATAGTTTTCATTTTATATTTCAAGAAAATTAAATTATTGAATTGAAAATGAAAATTTTTGTATTGATTTTTTTTTTTTTTAACTATTTTCTAGATACATTTGAATATTAAGCAAAATTTTCCTTAAAATCTTTAAAATGTTTTTATTAGTAAATCTATGCTTCTTTTGAAGAGCTAGTTTCATGTCCATACTTGGATTGGCATTGTAGTTATTGTAGTACTTAATAGGATTCCTCAAAATGAATTTTTATTTAGTTACAAGAATCTCTTTAATTTATGTAGTTTCAGGAAACTCACTAAAACAATTTACTGTTTCTTATTACATGATTCATATAGAATTTCTATTAAAGATGCAAGCAAAGTATTTTCTATATTTATAAAAATCTGTAAAAATAGGATCCTTTTTTTTATTAGTATTTGCTTATGCAAAAGCAGCTTTCTATAGAGAGACCTGACATGATTAGTAACTAAATTCACTATATCTTTAAACTTTTAATACAAACATAGAGAGCTTGACTAAACATGAAAATGGTACAAGATTTATCTTGGTAGCTCAATTAGCAATGAAGTTATGATCATTGAAAATTAGTCAATTTTCCATTTCATTTGCTCCTGGGCCAGAAGCCAATTTCAACAGTGTATAACTGAAGATGCCTGCTTCAGATTAGTTAAAAATCATTATAAATGCCATGTAGGTAGTTTTGAATTAAAAGAAATTTAATACTAATGGAATCAATAACTATTAGATCAGATCAACTTAAATGGTAGGAAAATTGTGTTCTCAAAACCAAAATAGTTAAAATATGACACAGAAGGGTAATTTTGATTGTTCATATAAGTTTCTTTTCAATTGTAACTTCTTGTTATACTTCATAGCTCTATAGTGATTAAGCTAATTCACTTTTTTTTCTTTTTTTTTTTCAGTATATCAATAAAAAACATGTAAAAACACCTCGAAGCAAAATTTGACAGTTGGGCAAAAACAGGTCAAAAGTATATAATCTTGAACTTGCCATAAAAAGTATTCATTGGAAGCACATGCCTGAAACTTTGAAATTTTACTAATTTTGGAATGAGGAATTTAACAAAACAATTTCTCCTACATACAATCTCATTTGCTATTTGCTGACCTGATTACTCTTCCTCTGTTCTCACTACTTAAAAATGTTTCTGTTTCTAACTCTTCCATACCCAATACCCCCTTACATCTTTGTTTACAGACTTGCTTGGAGTAAACATGAAAAAAAAAATGTAACTAATATATGAAAATTTTGTAAAATTATGCAAAAATTTCACTATTTTAATACATTTTTGTATGTAAACAAATGCAGTTTGGAATACCTATTATGTTACTTAAAGTTTTGTATTTTTAACATTATCATTATCTTTGAAAGCTAAGAATGACTTTTTTTTTAATAATCATATCGTCCCAAGCAAAGCAGTCTACTGCCACTGGTGTGCAGGAGGTTATATAGGAGGAAAGTTATGAGAAAGAGTGACAGGTTACAAGGCATGTCAGGAAGTGGGTAAGAAAAGGGAAGATACTGAGAGTGGAGTGGACGAAGAAAGAAGCATGAGAGAGGATGCAAGTTAGCAAGATAGGAAATGACTATTGACTTTACACTTAAATTCCTGGAGATTGTAGCTGTCAGGGAAGCAAGTAAATGAAAGGGAATTCTACAGGCGGAAAATGCGAGAAAAGAAGCTGCTGGAGTAGAATTTGTGTTTACATTTTATTGGTTTCACAGTAAAAGTTGCTAATCTTGTGACTCGAGCAAATTCATGTATAGTGGGAACCAGAGAGCTAAGTTCATCAGAGCAGAAGCTGTGAAAGTATTTCTAGAAGAGACACAGGGAAGCCACATTGCACCGATGAGAAAATTGCTGTATCATGTCTGCCAGGTCCAGTTCGATCACATTACAGATTCTCCGTTGGATTTTGTCAAGGGCCCCTAGGTGGGTATCAGGGGCACTCGACCAGATATGGCAGAAGTATTCAATCCAAGAGCGGATGGTAGATTTATATATGTACAGGATGGTTTCAGATGAGAAAAACTTCTTGGCCCTACACAGAGAACTGAGCTTCTTAGCTGCAGATTTAGCTATGGATTCGATATAGTCATTCCACTTGAGATCTGTTGTGAGAGTTCATCCAAGGAGGTGCAGTGTTTTACTCTCAGGGAGACTAGTCTGATCCATGCTAATGGGGGTAGGAGCAATTGCCTGTAATGGTAAATAGATAGCAGCTTCATTTTGGAGGCATTAAAATTCACAAGCCATTTCTTACCCCAGTTTGCCACGGATTGGAGGTCTTTTTCAAGCTTGGCAGTGAAGTTTGTTTTGTCAGCCTCAGCAGATTCTTGATCAAGGTGAGAGTAAACCATAGTGTCATCAGCGTATATGTCTACTTGGGATTTTATTACATCGGGAAGATCATTAATGAAGATCAAGAAAAGCATAGGACCTAGAATAGAGCTTTGAGGGACAATGATAGTATTGGGAGGCATGTCCATTCAATACTACCTTAAATTGTGGGATTTGAAAGGAATGACTGGATTAGGTCAAACAACTGTCCAGTTACACTATAGCCTCACAGCTTGCGTAAAAGACCAGCATGCCAGACTGTCAAACACTTTGGAGATGTCTAGGGCAACAGTTTGAGCTTCGCTGTTGTCGAGAGCCTGGTGTATATACTCTGATGGTCATGAGCATATCGGCAGTAGACATATAGTGAAAACTATACTGTTTGTCAGAGAAGAGACTGTGGGCTGTGAGATGTTGAACCACCTTGGCGTTGATGACTTTGCCAAAAATCGGTAGTAGGCTGATAGGGCAATAATTAGCCAGGTCAGTGGGTTCTCCAGTACTTTTATATATAGGAACCACGGTGGAGGACTTCCAGCTGACAGGAAAGTAAGAAGCAAAGAGGCAGTAGTTATAGAGTTTAGAGAGAACAGAGGAGAGTTCAGGACCACATTTCTTTAGAACAATGATTGGTATTCTGTCACCACCACTCACTTTATGGAGGTCAAGCTTTGAAATTATTTTAGAAACCACTGAGCGGGGTAATGTGTATGTCAGTCACTTGGTCCTCGGTTCAGGGTGGAAAGTCAGGTACAGATACTCCAGGTGAGTCCAGTGTCGAGTTGGTGGAGAATTTAAAAATTAATAGAAAATAATTTCTTTCATCAAAATATTTATTCTACATTGGACAAAGTTGTTACTTCTCTTTCTAAGCATTTCAAAGAGCTTAAATTCATTGATGGCTTCCTTTAAATTTGAACCTAAATAAAGTTGTTCATGCCACTACTCTTTGAGTTTTGAATGCTCCATTTCAAGTTGATTTAAGTATCAATGTCTATATCATGTATCAAACCCTTGTTCCCTGTTTAGGATGTGGTTTCCGGCTTTCTCTTTTTCAGTCTTCTCACTTTTTTTTTTTCCCAATTGGAGTAGATAGATCTATCGCTGGTTCACACTCTACCCACGTCTATTGAACAGGTTAAGAGGCTCATCCCTTGTTCCCTGTTAAGGATGTGGTTTCCGGCTTTCTCTTCTCCAATCTTCTCACTTTGTCTTTTTTTTTTTCCAATTGGTGTAGATCTATCGCCCGGTTCACACTCCACCAATGTCTATTGAACAGGTTAAGAGGCTCATTCCTTGTTCCCTGTTTAGGATGTGGTTTACGGCTTTCTCTTTTTCAATCTTTTCACTATTACATAGCCCCCTGCACATCAGTGGCATTACCGCCTTGCTCGGGGTGATACGATTAAAAAAAAAAAAAAAAAAAAAAATTTTTATTTTTCAAGCTCTCACATTACCTTTTAGGGATGATAACAAATATAGTTGATGTCTTGGTTGTTTTTATATCCATATAGATTAGGTAACTATTATTATTAATGTTATGCAAAATCTATTTTTCATCACGATAGATAATATGCCAAAAGAGGTCAAATTCATATCATTAATCTTCATTAATACACATCTACATGCGCAATTTCATTCAGTTCAAACAAAACTTTTATATCAACCATTTTTTTATCACATTTGTTCTTAAATGCTTCCACTCAGTACATTTAAGTTTGCAAGTTCTCTGAGGTTTTTGACTACAGCTTTCATATCATTAGAATTATTTTGAGTTCAAATCCATGCTTTTAATATTTTGAAATTCAAAACTTAATGGCTATCAACTGACAACATTGTCTTCAAATGCAGGATTTGTATTTTTCTTGACTTCTACCAATTATAACTCAGTGAGATTTTTCACAAATATGAAGAATAACTTCAAATGTTTTTTTATTTAAAAAATCAACAAGATTAATGAAGTGAAAAATTTTACTGAACAACTGTAGAGAAGAAAATTATCTTCCTTTTGATTTCAAATATTAATTTGCATTTTACTGAGTTGTTCGTAATATGATAGAAATTTTCAGTTTTTTTTTATTGATGATAAAATATTAAATAATTTGTGTATATGGTACTCTGTTCTATTTTGAGGACCAACATAACATTTTTACAAATATTGATTGTTTTTGTTTTATAATAAACACTTATTTCAGTATAAAACAAGTATTGACTCAGTATCACTAATTTATTGGCATTGTTTTTAAAGTCAAATATACTAAAAGCAGTGGAAATGAGATGTAAAAGATTCCTTCAAGATATAGATGTCCAACTTTGTTTGACAAAAAGTTTCTATTTACTGTCTTCTGTTTTATTTTTTTCTCTTGTAGCAATTCACACAATTTTATGTGAAATCACTGTGCATGTCAATTCATTCCTGTTTCTATAGTTTCTTTTATTGTTCTTGTATTACAGCACCTGGAATAGGAGATAAGAAGATGCTGGCCTGGTGGAGTGGTTCTGAAAGGGATGATGTTGTTTTCATGCACAACTGTTATCTCTTCCCGCTCTTTCATTCAATACGTTTGACACAAATCAACGAACAGCTACAGCACCAATGCAAGTTGGTGCTCTTAAGCAGAGTGGCATTTCCACTGACTCTGCCACAGGCACATTGTGCCCAACATAATGTCCAGTACACTATGCTTCAGCTGGCCTGAGCCAAACTACCGACTTAAATCTTTTCTAAGCACAACTCCTGGTTTTGCGCCTTAAGTGTTTTAACTTTTCGGAGTTCTTCTTGTGTGCCTTTTTTATTTTATTTTTTTCTTCTTTTTTCCCTTTTAAACATTTTTTTCTATTTCTGAATAATAATTAGCTATATTTTGATTCATTTACATTTATTTTATTATTATAATTATTTATTTCGTTGTTTAATCATAGTTAAGTTTCTTTTCTAAATAATTCCTTTTGCACTTTGTTTTTGCAAAAGATTTTTTTAATCTAGTTATAAATATTGATTTTGCCTGATTATCATTTTGTAATTTTAAATCCTGCTTTCTACTAAAAAAATACTCTACAAAAAATTTTTCTTTCTCAATCTGTTATTTTGGGAAGAAGGCCAATAAATTTTTATTTTATTTAGTATATGTGATCTCTGCCATGGAAAACTTACAGAAACACATGTCCTTCACTTCAAGTAGTACTAACACTACAAACAACAGCAACAATAATAATAGCAATAACAATGCTTCAAAGAATCCTGCCCCAGCTGTTGCAACTATGGGTCTTAACCCAGGTGGAAGTCAACGGTCAGTTTTCCATGTCAAAGTTGATCATAATTTTTACTCAGAGGAGGAAAGTAAGCACAGGGATAATCTGCGTAACTACAAGGAAATGCACAAGAAATATGATGAGGCTGGCTCTCGTCTAGCAGAGGCATTTGCCAATTCACTCAAGGACACGGTGCATGATGGTTTCGCTAAGAAATGTAACACAGTGCTCAGCAGTGTGTTTGGTGGTAATAGCCTTGTTATGGCCCAAATCGGTGAACTTGGCAACTTGCTCTCTGGCCTACTGAACAAGATGGATACAAAAGAGCAAGAAGAAATACAGATATCTTATAACCAGGTGAGACAAAAATCTTTATTTCTTTCAAGCTTTCTAAAAATGTTATTTTATTTTTAAACACTAATATCTCAAGGTGCATAGTTTTCTGGATGGTTTTTTGGTTTTGTTTTTTTTTACTGTGTGATTATTTACAATAATAGAAAATTTTCAACTTTTTCATGATAGTGATTTTATCAAAAGTTCCCTTTTTTAATTCATGCTAAGAAAATAAGAGAAAATTTGATTCTCTTGTTGATCAAATAGTAGGGTAATCTGGCATTACCCTGGACTAAATGCTATTGGTTTATAATTACTCAAGAATAACCTGTCACTTTAAGGCAGAAACATACTCACAAAATGCATATGTACACTGTTCAGAATGTTTTCTATACAATTTCTTATCATTAGAAAATGTTTTATCATTAAGAGTAGACTAATATTCTTTAAAGTATATAATAGTATTAAGAAAAAAAAGTTAACATAGCTGCCTAATGTTTTATTTTATTCCTTGCCATCTAAATATACAACAATGACAATTTAAATAAAACATAAGGCTTAGAATGAAAGGTATAATTAAACAAATTTTTATTTTCTATTATTTCATTACCAGAATTAATTGCAAAGATAAAATTTATACAAACTTGTGAAGAATTGTTTACACCTTTTTACTTTTGAACCATAGAATAAAAATATGCTGTTAAGATTTGACAATTTTAATTAATATTTTGATCCATTCAAGAAATTCACAAAACTCAGAAAAAATTCTTTTTTCATTGACTTGCATCAGAAAATATGCATATTAACATGAAAAAGTATTTTTAAATCATTTCCCACCTTTTCTAAATAATTTTCCACATTTAAAATAAAATATGAATCTGAAACATTTATAATACATTATAATTTTTTCTAAGTACAGTTTTTTGTGTCTCTCAAGTGTACAGGTAGTTAAAAGATAAACAATCCTAGTTCTGAAATAGTTGATTTAATTTAAAACAAATTGTACTATTTTCAAGTAAGTCCACATTTATGAATAGACAATATACAAAAATACTGTGAAATCAAAAGTAATAGTATGGAATGTTTACAAACAATCTAAAATCTATCTCAGTTGTATTAAAATTTGCAGCTAGAATGTTATTCATCATTTGGTTACACTTATCATCTTCACTCATTCTCTTTTTATTGTTCCAAGTAGTGTATAACATTGTACCGCTTGGGTATATGTTCTTGGAGAGTGAACATTTGATATAAAATGTTATAGGTTCATGATCCAGTAGTACAGAATTTCTACGACAAGTTTATCTGCTTCAATATATTCAGATACGCTGTTGGCAGAGCTTAAGAATATGCTGACTGCACTTTGGCAAGGAGTAAAAGTCCCCCAAGGAGAACCACCTGTTTGCTGTGAGTGGCAATCCATAATGCTTGAGGATGAGATCTTGATGATTGAGGGTTTTAGGAGTTGGGTGTTTACTCCTAAACTTCAACACACCACTTTGACCCCTACTAGAACTAGAGGGACAGTTTGAGAGGCCTGGTCCAATCAACCAGTTGGTCATAAGTCAGACTAACAAAGCAAACAAAATGCACTCACATTTACCATACCAAACATTAAACTGACTTAGTAGGCAGTGGCTGTAGCGTCAATCTGACATGGCTGTTTCAACTTCTACGGAAAGTCCATACTTGGGTGGAGAATTCCAGATATAACAGATGCTTTGAACCCTCTCCACATTTGAGTATACCAGCCATGTAGACCTGGAGGAATGAGGCAAATGAAATTTCTCCCTCTCATCATCTCCCCATATGAGGCTCTGAGGTGGGTGGGTAGCATTGCTAATTAATAATAATAATAAATAAAGTATGAGCACATAAAAACCAAGAGACTACATATTAATATAGACAAAGAAAGTTATGTAGAAAATCAATTAAAAGAAAAAAATTTAGTTTATATTAATAGAACTAATAGAAGACAAACTAATAACAAAGTTATCACCTTTTATAATAGAAAAATTCTTAGCTTCTCAGATAATTCCACAAACAGTTAAAAAAAAACTAGTATTTATATTTTACTGATAGAAGTCAAAGGAAAACATGCCACTGAAACTCTACTAAGGATGACGAAATTTCATGATATAAAGGTAAGAGTCTATTCACACCATTTTTTAAATTTCTCCAGAGGTGTGGTGAGAAGCGCTGAACTCTCACTTTGTAGACTGGAGGAAATAAAGTACAATAATTCTATTAAAAACAGAAAATTACAAGCATAAAAAGAATATATATTTAAAAAAAAAGAATTATAAATACATCATTACTTTTGATGAACCAGAACCACCACAGGAAATAAAAATTGGTTATACAGTCTCCAAAGTAGAAACACATATTACAAACCCATTAAGATCACATGTCTAAATGAAATCAAACACCCTAATTGTTAAAAAAAAAAACAGGAAAAAGTAAAAGATATATTAAAAATTGAACGCACCATAAAAATTTACTATTAAGAATCAAGGGCAACATCAAGCTATATCTATGAAAATCTAACATCAAGCAAATTACATGAAGCACAAGAACTTACATTTTTAATTCATGAATAAAAAATGTATTGAAAACATTGAAATCATTTGTAAACTTGGAAACAACCCACACCACCAAACCAAAACTATCCACAAAAAATGTAAATACAACACAAAGTTCACTGACAACAACCTCTCAATGACAAAACACTTAAAACTTTTCAAATGAAAATCCAATCAAACCTCAATGCAAAACATCAAAATTCAAAAACAGAAGAAACAGAATTAAAAGCAAATAAACAGGATAACTCACATAAAGACAAAAAAAAAAAACAAGATGAAAATAACCCAAATAATCAAGAAACTACAAATACTCAATGAAGAACAAGTTTACAAACAAGGAAAACAAAACTATGGAATATATGGAAATAGATACCCAAAAAGTAAAAACAAAGTCATCCTTAAGATCCACTCACTAAAATAAAATAATTACCATTCAAATGTATAAGTGGAACACAAACATAATAGATCTGTAGAAGTATTAAACCAACCTATGAGGAACTCAAACAACCGCAATTTCTACTCCAACAGCTTTTTTTCTCACACTTCCCGCCTGTGGAATTCCCTTCTGCATGCTTGCTTCCCCGACGGCTATAACCTCCAGGAGTTTAAATGTAAGGTCAATAGACACCTCCTAACACACTAATCCACACCCATTCTCTCCAACTCTCCCCCTATGTACATCCTAACTCGTCTATCGCCCTGTGTAACCCCCTGCGCTATAGTGGCAGTGGAATGCTTTGCTTGGGGTGACATGATTTAAAAAAAAAAAAAAAAAAAAAAAAAAGACTCCTTACAGATTACAATCCAAATATAGTATACATGCAGGAGACCTCTCTCAAAAAAACTGACAACATATCCATGAAACTTATCACAAAATAAATGTATCAACAGTAGAGAATAGGCTAAGTGGAGGTACTTTAATATTGTTAAAAATCAGTACCCCATGAAAAGGTACAATTAAACATAAATCGACAAACTCTGGCAGTAAAAGCTTCAATTCATCGAACAATAACCATATGTTCAATTTATATTCCTCGAAAACACGGACTTAATAAGAATGAAATAGAAAGGCTGATTGGCTAACTTCCCACTTCCTTCTACTAATAGGAGATTTGAATGCAAACAGCAAAATGTGGTGCTGTAGGAACCCTAATCAGACTGGTAAAATTATAGAATCTCTACTAGAATCATCTGATCTATGCATTCAAGTGCGCATATACCTACACTTAGGTACCGGATCAGCATCTGCAATTGATCTAACCAAATTGACCCCATCAAATTTTATGGACATTTAGTGGAAAGTTCATTATGACCAATGTGGTACTGAGAAATCACTTATTTTTCTAAATATAAGCAAGCCTATGCTAGAAGAAAGTAATTCAAAATGGCAACTATACAAAGCTAACTGGCTAAAATTTAATGAACTCTGCTCATTCTAAATCAACATGAAAATTCTCAATGAATCAGAACCAAAAGTCTCCTTTAAAAACATACTAACACAAATAGCAAGACAAACAATACCCAAATTGTCCTTTAAACCATATACCAATTCAAAACCCAGGCCTACCAGAAAAAAAATACTAAAGATATTCTTATACAACCCAACTACACTCCTAAATTTAAAAAAATAAAAACATTATGGAAGAAGAAAAACTTATATTCACTTCAAACACTAAAGAAGAATGCAATATTCTCTTTACGATGACAGAACTAAAAGATTCCATAAACAAAAGTAAAAACTCTGCAACTGGTCCAGATGAAATTCATTACCAGTTTTTAAAACATTGGCAGAAGAGTCACTTAATATTTTTCCAAATCTTCAATGATATATGGTGTTCAAACCAATTTCCAAAATTGTGTCTTGAGTCTGTCATCATTTCAATTCAACCTAGCAAAGACTATTCCAACCCAACAAATTACCGATCCATTGCACTAACAAGTTGCGTTTGCAAGATGATGGAGAGAATGGTAAATACTCAACTAATGTGATACCTGTGGAGAAACAATCTTTTATCTAGCTATCAAAGTGGATTCTGAAAAAACCAAGGAACCGATGATCAACTTGTATGGCTAGAATCCTTTATTCATGATGACTTTGTTTGAGGTCATCATGTGGTATCAAAATTTCTGATCTTAAATGTCCTATGATATCACATGGAAGTATGGTATCCTATGCACAAGATGGGAATAAAAGGAAGAATAGCTATTTTTATCAGAAACTTCCTATCAAAATGAACATTCAAAGTACAAAATGGAAACACAACATCAAACACATGCAAACAGGAGGCAGGAGTACCTCACGGTAGCATTTTATTTGTTACATTATTCATTCTCAAAATAAATAATATTATCAAAATCATTAATACAGGATTTGAAAAATCCCTATATGTAGATTATCTCTCGATCCAGAATTAAAATTAAATGGACATTTAATTCCCATAGTTCAACAAATAAAATATCTAGGAATAATATTAGATAGCAAACTTAACTTCAAGGTACATATTGATTATTTTAAACAAAAATGCAAAAAGGCTTTGAGGCTTCTAAAAGTGATATTAAACTGAATTGGGATGCCAGCCAAAAAGTAATTTTCTGAATATTTTGGTCACACGTCAGATCAAAATTAGACTGTGGAAGCATCATTTACAGTGTCACATGTAAATGCTATCTAAAAAAACTACAAACCATAGAAAATCAAGGACTGAAATTAAGTCTCAGATCCTTCCCATGCAAAGTTTAGAATGAACCACCTATATCTCTGAGATGGGGAAAAATTACCCCTTCGATATGCACTAAAACTACAATCCAACCCAGATAACTTAGCATACAAAAAATATATGAACTTCACTAAATCAATTCATATAGAAATAAACCAACAGCCATCCCTTCACTTGGACTTTGAATTAACAAAGCACTAAAACAAATAAACAAAGATCCTGATAACATAACACCAGTCACAATAAATAGAGTAGCTCTATGAATTTTCTCCAAGCCTCACATAGACTTTACAGTTTTTTTTTGTTTTTTTTTGAGTCAATCAACAAAAGTATATACAGAGAATTAAGAGACAAATATGACTAAATCATTTTACACAGATGGATAAAAAAATCTTAGAATAGGTGCAACAGCCACAAACGGACAAATTCATAAACAAATCAGGCTACCAAATGCATCCATCTATACAACTGAACCACAAGCCATTAAGATGATAATTAACATGATAGAAAATCCAAAAGATAGGAAAAATAGCTGAAAAATAAAAGGAGAATATTAAATCATTAATTGACCATAGACAACATGTCCAACAGAGTAAGAATTGCACATACACACCTGACACACACACATGCTCAAGGCAGAAACTACACCTTGATGTATCCACTATGACTAATTTCTCACCATCAAGCATATCTTGATAGAATGCAAAAAGCACAAAAATATGTAGCAACATCGCACAGAATCTTAACATGCTCTTCAAAAATAATAAGATTTGAAAAAAATAAAACTTTTATTTTGAACCATACAACTTTTGATATTTTGAAAACATTTTAAAAAAACCTCACAACCACTTGAAACATTTTGAAACATTCCTGAATAAAAATATCCAGTTTCAGCATTAACCAATCTTCATGGTTGATACGCTGGCAAAACAAATAATCAATCAATCATATTGATTGATTGTTTATTTGTTTCAGAAGAAACTTTTTTCATCATGAATTAGATCTTATAAAAAAATTTACAGTTACAGATTCAATATATATAACATTTTAAATAATACATTAATTATACTTTAGGTTTTATTTTGGAAAGGGGATACTAGATATGAAAAGCAATTTTTTTTTCTATAAATTTAATTATAAAAGAGGAAATACTAGATTACTTGTGTAAGTGAAAAATATGACACTTTATAAGATTGAAAGATCAGGATATACCAAGTTTTAATTTGCAGCTCTTTGAATGACGTCATCTAATATGTTTACATCTGGTATTTGAGCATTTTTTTTTTATGTCAAAGTCTATAAAATAACCATGACTTTACTCATTTGGATTTTTTTAAATAAAAGGTTTTGTATATTTTCTTTACTAAATTTTAAATGCAATATTTATACTGCATGAAACACATAGTATTTACATTTTTCAATGGGATTTATTTGAAAGTTGAAATTAGAATTGAAAATTATTTTGTATAAGCTTATTAAATGATTTTTTATATTTCAAGGAAAAAAAATGAACATGTTTTGAAGTAAAATATTTTTTATATTAATTAGTCTTTCTAGTGTTTTTCCTTATTTGTGAGAACAAAGATGATTGAGAGTTTTTTTGTTTTTTTTTTCTTACTCATAATGAGTCACATCACAAGGGTGAAAGCAACAACAATGTTAATGTTAGCAATAACAAGTGAAATCAGTAAAGTTCATCAGTTCCATATGTTTGCATTTTAATTTTTATTTCATCAACTCCAAAATTGCATAATGTCAGATTAGAAATGCAGATAAGGTATAATTCTGTAGAGATACTCCTTAAAGAAGAATTGTCGATACAGTGTTCTTACAATTGGAACTTTAATAATCATAGGCAATCAGTCAATATTTTAAGAATATTTTGCTGAATAAAATGAAATGTCCACGCAGCATCCTGGAAAGCTTGCCAATCAATCAAGTAAAACTTGGTGGAATATTTTAAATTGTAAAGTGGATACAATGGAGAGGTTCTTCATTGTCTAGCACACACACACACATATGTATACAGATGGTGCTGAAAAGTTGGCAGCACAATTTGCTTTTCAAAATTTGTATTTTGATGTTTGGTCATTGAAATACTGATTTTGGGAAGTGGATTGAACTGGGAACTTTCATCCCCCCCTGTCTATACAAAGATAGGTTTTCAAAAATACTTCTATTTTTTTTTAATCCACTATTTTAAGTTGAAGAATTTATTCTTTCTTGTCTAAGTATAGACTTGAGCAGAAACAGTGTCATAGTATTAAGTGTGAAAATGTTTAGATTTTAATACACTGACATGCCAAAAATCATGTGTAGGTGATGACACCATACATTGTCATTATGGAAATGCCTAAGCTTCTATTGATTGTACTCTGATATCAAGTGAGTCAGTGTGAATGCTGGCTAAGCTCCACATGATAAAACAACATGTATTGGAAGAAGGAATGCTAGTGGATAGGATACTCCTTTTCTGGTGTAAAATCATTACAAGGCCAAGTGTGTACAGATATTACTTACTGAGGATGGCACAAGAGCCAACTAGAGGTCCTTAATAATTGTGATCAGAGGCATCTAGCAAGAATTGTCTTCAGTAAAAGATACTGGCTCAAATCACATTCACAATCAATTTGAGAGACCAAATGCATAGCCAGCAGGTCAGTTTAGTATTCTTTAACTTCTGTTGGATATATATTACTCCTGAAGACACCTTGAAACCAAACACAGTATCTCACCTGGGCTCATAATATTGCTAATTGAACCCTGAAGAATGAGTCAAAGTTCCAATTGTTAGTGGCTGATTTTATGTCTTGGACCCCTATAGTCAACTTGGCACTGTTCAGACTGCTCGTGGTTCCATAATGGTTGCTTGGTTTAGATCTGCTGCTCTATCTAAACACATGCATCACAAGTGAACACTATGTCATGCTGCTTTAACATTTTACACACATTGTTCTAGCAGGAAACTGACACCAACCCCAAAAATATTAATAATATATAATGAGTAAGGGATTCTATTGACTGTATTGATAAGATTCTTGCCCTACCCATTTGAAATTTTTCCTGATACATTTTCAATATATTTCAATCTTTTAATTTTCCATTTTCAGGTCATGCTAAAATGTTTGCTCTTATTTCTCAAAATTCAACAAGATTACCACAAGCAGTGTACAGAAGTCATATCTTCATTTATTCAAAGTATCAACCAGCAGTCAAGTGCTGATCTTTTGTCCTTACTGGTCAGTCTTAACTTGACCAATAGCCAGCTGTCCCATGCTAACACAGACTTTACCTCTTTACAAAGTGGTGGTACCAACAACAACAACAACAATAATGATAATACCAGTGTTAACAATAACTGTAATGAAAGTAAAACAGAGATTAAATCAGAGGCTGTAACATCAGGGACTGCTACCAGTCAGTCTACAACTGTGACTGACTGTAGTCTACGGTCATCAGCAACTGCTTTAAATGGTCAAATGCAAAACAAGTTATCATCGATGCCCTCCACTTCACCTTCTCCATCATCATCATCATCATCTTCTTCTTCATCATCATCTTCTGTATTTTCTTCTTCACTTGAATCTTCATTCTCTTTATTCACAAAGCTTAATGCTTTGTATATCCCAATTGGTCAGACTGCTGGTCAGTCTATAGACACTGACACTGTTCCATCCACAACTGCTGCTGTTTCTTCTTCTTCATCCTCTACTGCTTCCACAGTCTTAGCAATTATGAATTCAGAATCCCAGATCCCTTCACACTGGCCAAAGACAGGAGCGCAGCCATTAGTTGGGGCTATTGGTAAAAATGAGAAAGGAGTGTCTGCCTATGTGAAGAATTCTGCAGCCAAAGGTGAGATGTTCTTCATTTTTTATTTCTTCATTTTATTGTTTAGAAGCAGAAATTCAAGCTGTACTCATTTGAAATGCCTTTAAAAAAATGAAAGCATTAAATGATATACAAGTTTCTTGATTAAAAAAACTTGTTCAATATGCTAATTTTTCTGAGAATCAGTTATGTTTATACATCCTTTGTTATTACAGAATACAGCCAAGACACTCCACCCACGTCTTTTGAACAGGTGAAGAGGCTCATCCTTTGTTTCCTGTTTAGGATGTGGTTCCCGGCTTTCTCTTTTCCAGTCATCTTACTCTTAAGTAGCCCCATGTGCCTCAGTGGCGTCACCGCCTTGCTTGGGGCGATATGATTAAAAAAAAAAAAAAGAGTAAATTTTTCAAGTATTAAATCATTTTGAAAGCCTAATTAGCTCTACTCATCAAAGCCTTTTTATTTGATATTTTTATTTTACAGAAAAACATATTCTTAATTTTATCTTTCAGTAGAAAGCGACATGTATCATTAGATCAATTCAGAGTATATATATAAGTACACAATAGATAATAAAACTTTGGTGACAAATGTTTTTACTCATGAAGAAATTGTACAATGAAGATTTGAAAATATTGTAAAAGCAACATTATAATTAATGAAGTTACTTAAAATATTTTTACAGTTACATAGACTAATCAGCCAACAGAAATTTGTCTTTGTCTCATTTTTAACATTTTCATACTAAAAGGTTACATAAATTTATGTGCAACTCATAAAAATGTATAGTTTTTGGTAATCAAGATATTGTAACATTTAGTGCATCTTTCTAGTTTTCTTTTTTCTTGTCTGAGATAAAAGATTTTTGCTCATTTTCACAAAACATTTTATATGTATCACTATCTGCATAAAAACAAACAATTCATTGTGCCTAGTCATACCTAAATGCACAAATTTGTTTCTTACAGTTAAATTGAAAAGGTAGAACAATCCATTTATTGTAGTTTAATTTGCTTATAATTTTAATTAAACAAATGTAGTTTGTATGTCTTAATGTTGCCATAAAATGAAAGGTAATTGTATTTGTTACTAGTTATATATAATGCTGTTCTTTTTTTAAAATTAGGGTTTAAAGTTTGATTAAGCTTTTTGTAGTTAATGTAAAATTTAGTGAAAAAATTAGTGATTATTTTAATTATTGTCACTTAGCTTTCAATTAATCTAGTCTACTTTTTGTAGGAAAACTATGAATTTTTGTTTTTAAATATAATTAACTCTCTTATCCTCATCACTGTATGTTTCTCTAAATGCTATGAGCTGATTATAAAATGACATTGTTTCATCATCAATCTCTGATTAAACTTTCCCCTTATACTATACTTTTTGTTTTATAATTTGGTAAAATAAAAGAAATTAAAGAAAGTAGCGTGAAGCTGGAATAAAAAACAAAAAGGAAAAAGTAGCTTCAAATAAGGTTTGAACTATCATCCTATAACACAAGAGCTCATCTTTCATAGACAGTATCATAACTAATTTGTTCATTGAAACCTATAGCTAGACAAGAGCCAAATGAGTATACCTACAAAAATCTAGATGACCAAGGACTGGCAGCTGATCTCTCTTCTGTCCTAGCTTTAACAGCTCAATGAAAGAGAAAAACTGATTTGTAAAATTCATTACCTCCAAAACCAAATGAGTAAATTTTCATCATTGAGCTGACCTTGAAGTTTCACCAATCATGATGAATTTTTGTTCTCTCAAGAAGGTTTCTTACCTGGAACATTTTTTGGGACTCTAGTTTACACCAAGGCCACAAGAGAAAATGCTTCCTACTATCTTAACTTCTTCAAGTCAAGGTTCAACTATCCTACATATCTTCATAATCTGCATTTCTTACCACTTCTTATGTTTGTACAACAACTTTATTCAGTAAATAATCTACCTAATGATCAAGAGGCTATTTGAACAACAGTTGTGATTAAAAAGTAAGAATAAGATAAAAATCAAACAATCTAAAAGTCAATAGGTTTGAACTAGTTGCCATTATTTTTATTTTAAGTAAAAATGTCTTTTCTGTTGTATATTTGGCCTATAGTTTTCCAATAACAGTACTGAGTACTTTTGCATATACCTAATAAGGATTAATTTTTGTCTTAAATACTTGTGAAATAGTTTATAAATTTTTTTTGTAAAATGCCCATACATTTCTTCATTTATAAGTTATTTCTCATCAAATTTTTTGAAAAGATTTTCAACACATGAAGAGATTTTTTTATACAATAGATTATAGACTAACATTAATTTAATTACAAGTGGTTCATTGTTAGTGATAACAAATCAGCTCAGAATTTTATCAAAGACTGGATAAATTTGAGAAGAGCTTAGAAACTCTAATATTCCATAGCTGAATAATTTTTTTTAACAAAACTGCAGTATCTAAACAAAATGAGTCTTTTGTTTGGATTTTATTATCACTGCTATATATTTTTTCTGTTTACAGCTAATGGTCAGTTAGCTTCTGAAGAAGAGCTAAATAGTGTGATCAATCTTTTGTCTGGAGGGATGGTGCTGTCCCAGCCACCTCCAGTTCCTCCACCGCCACCACCGCCGCCACCACCACCACCACCTCCCCATATGCCTAACCAACTACAACCATCTCCTTTGCTGCATGCTCCTCCAACTGGGGGTTCTGTGTTTGGCTCTTTGCTCACTTCATCTGATGCTGAGGATCAGCACAAGATGTACAGAGCCAATGCACATCGGCATTCTGAAGGCTCTCTGGATCTGTCTGGTATGACAACACTTAGTAGTGGGGCTGGTGCTGGCAGTGGGGCTGGCTCAAGTGGCCGAGGAGGTGGCCGAAACACATGGCCTCACCCAAACCACCATCACCGATCAAGTCTTCCTGCAGGCCCCCTCGGATCACATTCACTACTTAACTACGACCCACAACAGCAACCACCACAGGAAGATTATCCTAGATTACTTGATTCTACAGGATCTTTGGATCAGCGTGGATCACTTGGTGATGTGTATCTCCCTGCAACTTGCCACCCACATGAGTTACAGTCGGGACTCTATGCATTGTCAACTTGTGCTGGAGGTGGCAATTTTATGTCAAATTCACACTGGACATTTCCAGATACAAAGCTAAACAGAACTTGGCCTGTATCAAGCCTTAGCACAGGAGGAGGGTAAGTATTATTTTTTCCATTAAATCTGAAAAGATGTTTTCTGCATTCCCCAACTAGCAACAAAGTGTTTTAAAACAGTCTTAGAGACAAGGGAAATATTTGCTCTATAATAAAATTCATTTTCCTCTGCTTCCCTGTATATAAAGTATTTTAACTTTTTACAGAAATACCTTTTCATTTGATTCAATTAGCTCAATAAAATCTTTAAATCTAATTTTTTCACAATTAAAAAAAATCAAAAACACAGTTTCCAGATGACTTCAGAATTTCCTATAACTCTTCTGGCTTCCAGACGACTTCAGAATTTCCTATAGCTCTTCTGGACAGTCTCCTTGTTTAAGTTAGTGAATGCTTCCATAATTATAGACTTCAGTTTATCTTTGGTGTTACAAGGAGTTTTGTAGGTCTCTTGTTCAACTGCACCCCACACATAATAATCAAGGTGGATTGCAACCTGGGGAGTTAGGTGGCCAGATGTAAGAAGTTTTGTGATTGCAGAAATTGTCTGACAGCCAAGACTGGGTTTTCCTGCTTCTGTAGCATGGCATGGTACAGTGTTCTGTTGCCAGACAGTGCTCAACTGACCCTGTTATGCTGTAAAGTCAAAAACAAACAACACACACATGAAATTAGAAATATAAAATGGCAACAATTTACCTATTGCACCATATGTCTTTAACTCTCTCTCTCTCTAATAATAATAATAATAATAGATGGAAAAGTGCAAGAAACGGTAAACATTTTGTTTAAAGTGTAGATTTATTGTTATTATTAATATTACTTGCTTTTTGTATAATACATTAAGTGTCCATAATGGTATTTGTATCGCTACATGCATTTTGAGTCCAAGTTGTGACTTTACATCTTTTCAAGATTTGCTTGTCTTTCTGACGACCAAATATATATATATAATTGGTTGGTGAACAGGTCAGAAAGTTCATATATATGTGTTTGTTTGTTGTTTTTTTCACACTGGGTAATTAATTCTCTTCCATTTTGAGAATCTTTCAAAAAATCTTTTACACTGACTTGTGAAATTTGATTTCATTTTTTTCTTCAAAATTGTTTTCAGCGATTTTTGATTCAATTCTACACATCATCAAGTTCTGTTTGTTGTTTTTTGAATCCAGAATTACTATTTTTGGCAATGGCTCATAACTTTTTTTTTTTTAGAACGCATTTGAATTTAGTGTGTCTTAATTTTTTCATGTTGTTTTATTGAGGGTGGGCTTGTATATTTTTATGAATATTTCTTCCTGAATCATGAGTGTGTCATAGTCTGTATTTTGGTAGATAGTTATTACTCTGATTTTATAAAAAAAACAAATCTGAGCTGATCACTTCATATTTTAGGTGCATTTACAACATTCTTAAGTTCGACCGGGAAAAGTACTTTCAATGTGTAATATTTATAATAAATTTGATGAGACGAAACCTACTAAAACTTGCATTTTTTTGACATTCCTATCCTATATCATATGCACATTCTTTATAAACATTATAGATTCATTTAAAACAAAATACATTTCTTTATTTTTCTATAAATGAGCTAGATTCTTTAATTTTTACTAAAGGATCACAGGTACCTCATAATTTATGCTGTTCAAGCTTTCAACCAATGTATCACTGTTTTTGTTAATTTTACATTGATTCAGTATATCATCCTCAGAAAAGTGACATCTTTTTTTGATTGCTGAACAGCAGCAAGCACCACCAGGAAGGGACAGTGTTTGAAGTAGAGTAGAATCAAAACAAATTTTCAAGAATCTCATAGCTTCTGTGTATCAATACATGCTGTCTCAGTACAAACTCTCACTAAATGTAGATACATCTTATGATACATCGGAGGTTTGGATTGCCATGTTGGGTGCTTTTACTTCTATTTAGTTAGTAGTAAGCAACCAATTGGCAATGTGCCAAAGACATTAACTCACAATTATACTCACAAGATACAGTCAAATTCAGAAGTAGGCCCTTGATCTCACTGTCATATTTATACTTTTTAAAAGATTCCATCAATTTTCATCTGGTACTCACTTCTTTCTGGTCATAGCTCACAAACTCTTGTTGATATTATTTAAACCCAACAAGGCACCTGCTTTGATTGTGATTTAATAACAAGTTAGATAATGAGACCAAGACTACTAGATTACTGTGGCTACTACATTTTTCAGTGTATAAGATACACATCCTTTTACCACAAAATTTGATCTCAAAACATTCAGTTTCATACACCAATAGGTATGAATTATATAGTTGTTTAGGACTCTGTTGTACTAAAGCAATGTTTACAATGATGTGATGAGGGGAAAAGGGACACCAAAATTTTAAACTTTAAATTTATTTCTGTGTGTGTTTGAGTATACAGACTGGCCTATTTCATTTAATTTTTCTTCTTTTTATGTTTTTATCACTTTTGTTAAGTATCCCACATTGTGATAATAGATCTGTCAAGGAAGGTGAAATTTAAGAAACTGGATGTAAATTTGCTGTGGATGATTTAGCAATTAAAAACTTTCTTAAATAGAATCCAATGATTGTTCTGGATTTTATTTCGTTATTGTGAAAATAGAAATTTGAGATCGTTTTTATAACTTGATTTGTAATGGACACTTAGCTTTATGCTATTGTTAGTATGGTGTAACATGATATCTAGAAAAAGTAAATTGTTGTTTCATGAGTGAATTCTATCGTATGTTCAGCTTTGCTTTGCATGTATCTATAAAGTTAGGTAATGTAGTTTTGCAGGCATATATTAAGAGTGTCATCAATATGTTTAGGTAAAATAGGACTAGATTTAATAAATTCTAACAAAATGCATCTTAATGCTCCACTCATAAGCAAACTCATTCATCATCCAAATTTGTGATGATTTTGAGATATTGGTATGGAGATTTTATTCATATAAGCATTTAACAAGAACAGTAGTGTAGATTTAACATCTAAACTATCCATTAGTTTATCTGTCATATTTATTCCTCTTAGCTTTTCAGACAGGTTGCCTGAATTTTTTAAATATGTGATTAGCTGATTATTCCAAAGGGAAGTGCCAAAATTTTTTTTATGGATTTCACCAATTTGTGTGGAGCACTGTCAATATGGATATGAAGAGGGGAAATACATTCAAAATCCTTTTAACTTCCTTCAATACTCTAATTATTTCATATTCAGTACAAAAATAAGGACTTGTGAAATATTTTATAATAGAAGAGTGGACCATTCTGACAAAATCAATGCATCCAAATATGTTATTCTAACAACTTTATCACAACTACAATTTATTTAAGCTTCACTTCATCTATGAATTCTACTAGAACATCCCTAAAGCAGACTACACTTGGATTATGCTACTAATTTTATGAAGCACAACTAGTTCATTCCAATTATCCTAATATTCATGATTCATGCTACCAGATAAATATCCACTAAAGCAATTATGCAATTGTTGGAGCAAGAATTTGTTCACTTATATATATATATATATATAGTAATTGTAAATAGATTTTTTATAGTTACTAATGTACACATTAGCTGCACTAATTGAAGGATTCCTCTGTATTTGTGTGTGTTATATATACAGTGGAACCTGTTGTATGCGACCACTCCTACAGCCATCAAATCTGGTTGCATACGGCAAGTAGTCGCTCACTAAAGACTCGTGACCTATCCTTCCCACAATTGTATATTTCACTCTCCAGAATGTACATATTTTAGTATTTTACCATGTAATCTGGTAATAAATAAATGAGAACATAAGATGGTCTAACTTTGAAAAAATTTATTCAGCATAACTATTTTTTTAACATTAAAAACGTATTTACAATGGTTAACGAAAGAAATGAAAATTATTTATTTACACTGGTGTAGGCTTAAAAAATCAGTTATTGCAGTGTGTGTGGTGTTTTTTTTTTTTTTTTTTTTTTTTTTTGTAATGTGACCACTTTGATTCTAATTGATGTTGGTACTTATTTATTTGGTCCATCATTTGTTGGTCTTCATGAACCAAAACAAATAATTTCAGATCATTGAGATGGGCAGTGGCAACCCTGTAAGTTATCACATCTCGAATGGGCCCATACTTTTCTTCTTCCTCATTGTCAGACTCTATTGCTTCTTGAATCAGATTTCCCCTTAGTAACTCTTCCTCTTCCCAATTGTCTCCTAGGGTTTTATTTGTGATCATGGCATCATCCATGGTGATATAATCAACTCAGCTAGCATCATTGTGACATCATTCGGTATTTCAAATGTAACTGCAACAAGAGATATTATGATACGATATTCGACATCAGGATGCGCCGGGCATCTATCCAAGAACAAAAGGATATTCCTCCCCTCAGTTTTCATCTTATTGTTTAATTTCTTCAGTCACATCTTGAATAGAGCGCTGGTCATCCAGGATTTCTTGTGGGCTGCATACATAATTGGAATTGTTTTGCCTCTGAAATACCCTGGGGTGTTGTGATTTACCTATGATGAAGAGTATCAGCTTTTTCCCCATTGCACTGCAGCATAATAAAACTGATATCCTTTCTTTACTATTTTTTCCACCTCTGTTGGCTTGTCCCTTGATCGCCATGGATTTGTTGGGTAAAGCACGATAATATAGATCAGTCTCATTTGCATTAAAATACATTTGGGTGCATAGCCTTCACATATGGATAGCAAACATTTAGTCCAGTCATCTACCGTACTTTCATCTACAACGTTTGTCTCGCCAGAGATGACTGCCGATCAAATATTATGTCTTCTTTTGAAAGCTTCAAACCAACCATTGCTGGCTTTAAACTGGTGCATGCCTCATTCTGCAGCAATCCTTCTGGTTTTCTCTTGTATGAGCTTACCAGTAACTGGTATGTTCCTAGGTCTCATCTCGCAGAACCATTCCCAGATTGTAGAGTTCAGGTCCTCGTTTCCTGTCTTCTGAGCTTTAGCATATTTTTTTTCAAGATTGCTTCCACTGGCAATCTCTTTCTGGATCAAATGTTTATCTTTTATGATATTTTGATTTTGGGTTTTTCTAACACCCAATTCTTCAGCAATCTTCCTGCAAGTTATTCTGGTCTGGTTCATTTTTACCACTTTGATTCTGTCTTCCAAGAACAAAACTTTTCTTTTCATGCCTGTACTAGTACTAGCCATTTCTTATGTTTTTTCTTAGAAGTAAGTGATAGTAAAAGAGAATCTGTGATAATATATGGAAAAATAAACAAACATACAAGAAAAAAAATGACAACAATCAGGGAGAGAAAGAGAGAGAGAGAGTAAAACAATTGAGAAAAAATAATGAAAGAGATAAACATTGAAAATTTAAATTTCACATGGACGTGATTTTTTTTCCCCCTACACTCGAATTTATCCAAGTTGGTACAGAAACCGACAAATCTCTTGAACTTGTCAATTGTAATAAATACATGTTAATACAAGACAGTCGCCGTTTGACCACCGCCATTTCAACAAATAATAAAAATTTGACATTTCGCTACAATAACAAAACAAAGACTTTTAGTGCTAAAATGAATTTTTATTAAAGTGGTCGCTTGACCAGTGATTTTTATTCTTTCATGCTGGTTGGTGGTCGCGTTTTGGAAGAGGTCACTCACTGGGAATCAGTTAACATTAGCAAATTGTCCGTGCATAGAAAAACGGTCATTAATAGCAGGTGGTCACTGATGACAGGTGTCGCATACACCAGGTTTCACTGTATATACTAAATAATGCTACAACATTTGTTTTTTGGACTGATGCCAAACCAGAAGAATCAGCCACCTCAGTTAAGGCAGAATAAACTAAAACCCAAGGCAACATTAATACCATATTATTTTCAAAGAAATTTTATGATCCACTAATATTTTTAGATGATTGTATTCTCATGTCCAATATGTGTGTATTATGATGGTGAATAATGATATAATTTGGACAATTCTTTAAGCAAATAAACTCATATTCAGAGGGGAATCAAGTAAGGTATCAGGACCCATGGCCAGTGAGTGTCGTCATTTGGTTGTGAAATTTCAGTAAGTAACCTGATACTAAATGGCATTTTAACTACTACTTGTGCACCAATTTCTTGGTACCTACTTAAATTTTATTATTTTGATAAAATTCCTGGAGACCCCTTTAAAAAGTACCTAGTGTGATGACAGATTGGGGGGTTCTTTTTTAACTTTTTCAATATTCCACAAAGTACATAGGGTACTTTCATCCAATAAGTGTTTTGCAAAAACCAAAGAAAGGATCAGAGCTGCTGATGATACCTTCAACTCCATGAAGCTTTGCATCACCAACAGTTTCTCTTGATTCATGTCAAAGTATTTTCAAAGTTTGGAGATTGGCGTTCTGAAGGTAATCTGCATATTATTCGATCTGTTCAATAGACCAGAAGAGCTAGAAACAATTGACACCACTGAACTGAATGTCTTTATAGAGCATTTCCATCTAATATTAGTCTTGTGAAAACTCTGAATCCATGAAGGCAGCTACATGAGTGTTGCTTGACATCACATCACAGGCACCTCAATTGTCAGATTTTTTTAGGTTATAATTGGAAGTGGTGGCCAGTTCCAACATACAGAGGTGATTGTTTTACCTTACCATTTAGCTCTTTATATAGTGAGCACTGCTTCCACTGCATGAAGAGAATAAATTCAGACTAGAGGTTCTGCTTTTCAAATATTCAGCTGTCAATTATAAACCTTCATTCATGACCCTTCTGCTCAGTAGCACAACCCAGTGAAAGCAATGACCGAAATGTTACTCTGGAGCACAGCTTGACACTAATAACCAGACATGCTTCCTGCTAAAAATATAATGGAATATTTCATTTATAAGTAGGGATGTTCCAGCTGCTTATACACATATTGTTCATATGTTAGCTTTCTTTTGATATTTATTTAAAGAGTTAAAAAGCAGAATCCTTTTTTATATACACGTTAATTGCATAAGTAAAAACGAGGATTTACAATTGTAAAAAATGTAGACAATGCTAATGTGAATTATGTAAATATTGTTTCTTTTTTGGTAATCTAGTATTTAAATAATTCAAATCTCAAAATAAATGCAATATTAGCTTTTTCCTTACATGCAAACATTCATCATTTATTGAACACTCAGTGCTACTTTTGGTTGAAATTTATAAATCTTTTATATTAAAACAATTTTTCAGGAAATGTTTCTCAAATTCAGTTATTCTTTCCAAAATATAATTGGCAATGTGTTGATAAAAATTTAGAGCAGACTACAAGTCAGATTATACTTAACAGATTAATTAAAAAACTGTATCCCCACCTTAAATTAATTTTGTTCATTATTTTGCTTTAATTACTATAAAACTAATTTCTTTTACTTGATTTCATACATTGCATATCTTATTCAAGTTTATATAGACCTACAGATAATTCTTTCTTCACTCATTAAAGAAAATATTTCAAACATATCTATTTTGTCTTATACTGAATACTTCTTCTCTCATAACCACTTTCTAATATTTTGATTATATAAATATATTTTCTTTCTCCTTTGTTTTTTCTTGATTGCCTGTTTTTATAGGTGTTGTGTTGTGTAAATTCAACTGTTTCTTGCCATTTGGAGTTGAACTGACACAAACACATTTAAATTATCAGTGCAAAACTTTGTGTTTATTTATATGCCTTTTGTGTGATTAGATAATTCATACTCATGCTCAAACCACTATAAATCAGCCTGTCTAGAAGAGATTGTTTTTATATTGGTATCAATGTGTACCAATTCAATTTGGAAGCAAACAGACAATGAGAAGCTTTGTTGTCTCTCATAGCACAATATTCTCCTGAATATCTTCATTTGCTTTATATTGGTATCCCTGTGCAGTTTGAACAACCAGAAATACCAGATTAGTGACATTCAGAGAGAAATGTCTGGGGTTGTATTTAAAATGATAAACTAATATTTGTTAGAACTATTTAAAAACAGTTATATGAGTGGTACGAAAGATTATTTTTCATAGTTGTAACCATTGCTACAGATGAACATATTTTCTCGGAGATTTGACTCTTAATGTGTAATTTGATAAATAAAGGGGAATTTAATGACATGCTATTAAAGATTTAATTTTAAGCTTAGAAAGCAAGACAAAAATGAAAATGTCGGTACGTATGTGATCAGATAGAATTGTGCATAGTATTTGAGATGTTAGCATTCAAAATAGTTAGAGATTTGATTTCTGTGGATTGAATTGAGATTGTTGTTACTATGAAGATGTAGTGAAGGAAGTACTTAGTGTGAAGTTCAATTCATAAGCTACCTTTTAGCCTTACAGAGTAAAGAAATAGAAGTTGTTTCAAAGGCAGATAGAAAAATTACCTTGCTAATTCTTGAAATAATTTAAAATAGATTAAGAAAACCATGAAAAAGCAGAAATGAGCTTTCAAGAATGATGTTATGATTGTCAAAAAAAAAAAAAGGTAAGAATGTGTAAGAAAAGAGGTTTAACTGAGGTGATGTAATTAAAAAAAATGATAAAGGATTAGAAAATAAATTTGATTGCTACACATGTGAGATGGATCTGTTGTTAAAGTAAACAAAAATACATGAAAATAGATATTGATTCTGGAACTATATTGTCTGTCATAAATAGAGTAGAGTTTAAAAAAAACAAAATGTATTGAATGATGTTGATTTACAAAATGCAAACTGTCATGAGAACTTATCCAGGTGAGAGGACTGAACCAATCAATGTGACAAAGACCAATGTTAGATTCACAGGACAAAAAAGTCTGCCACTGTTGCTCATGCTCGGTTAATTGGCACTAATAAGTTGAAATTGGATGAATCAATGTAAGCATTTCCAGTTTATTAAAAGTAAAGTCACAAGAGGAAATAGTTTTTTTTAACTAAAATTCACCCAATTCTAGGCTCAAGGGCTTTTCAAAGTAGTGGGTTACTGAATGGGGAATGTGATGAATATAAGAAGCAGTAGAAAGATGTGAAGATTGTGGCTAAAGAGGATAATGATTAACCCTTAATTTGAAGTGGTTAAAATTGTAGTAGTAGTTACTGGGAGGAAAAAGCTGTTTGATTGGAACTTCCTCCTTACAATTGGAATAAAAAGGAAATGTTATTTAACACTTTAGACAGTCCTAGTTACAAAATGGAACTAAAGAGTGGAGCTCATTTAGACATTTCCTTTGGAAATAGTGATAAAGTGCTTATGGCTATATTATGCTGAAACACTGATTCTCGTATGATCACTGAAGTTAAGCAGCATTGAGCCTGATCATTACCTAGATTGGTAACAATACAAGGTACTGTAACCTTGGATGTGCGGGTAGTATAATGGATAATTGTTCAAAATTGGAAATCGTTGAGCCAAGTTCAAAGTTGTGTTTGTTATATTAATTTACATGCAAATATCCTTAAGAAAGAGATGAATCCATCTCTTCTCCTCTCAGCTATAGGTTAATTAGTAAAAAATTATTGTCTCCAAAAAATCGTTACAATTTCTCTATTATAATGAAAACCATTGTGTATTTATACGCGTGTGTGTGTGTATTTCCTTCCTGTCACTCTCATGGTCAGAGAAACATAGGGGGAGGCAGCATTGTCTCAGTTCATTCTCTTTACTACCAGTCATTAAAACTTGCTGCAAATTTGTTTTTTAACAGTGCCTTATTTTTTTATTTGTTTGCAATAATTATGTTGTCAAATAGTGAAGAATATAATATATATATACAATATATTTCCCTCCTGTTATGCTCGGGTTTGTATTTGTTTTTTTAATATCTTAATTTAAGATGCACAATAGTAGGTACCTCAATATATATGTTGCTGTCAATTTAGACGGCATATCAATATAAATATTTTACCATCATTTTTTACAGCATGGGCCCACTTGTCTAAAAATATTCCTGATTTTAAATAATATGAAAAAGGGTGATAAACCCAAAGTAAATTTTAAAAATAGCAGTAGAGTAGCAATAGGCTAGAGGAAAAGAAGTCATCTCATTCAAGACAATTATCAAGGTTAGAAGGAGAATTGAGCAGCTCCAGCTAAGGTGTGACTACAATATTCTATTTTTGGTCTAATATGCCTATTGTAAACATTACAGAAGGAATCTGGTACTTTTGCCTCATTGAGAGGTCATGAATGCTAACAACTGCAGAGAAAAACTATAACCACTTTCCAAATGGAATCTCTAACAGTGATTTATGTTGTGCATAAATTTTACAAGTACACATGTAGTCAATAGTTCATTATCACTACAGACTATGAACTGTAATTTTATTTTAAGTCGTGCAGAATGTTTTGAAATAGTGGTCTTAGGGTGAAAAATATGGAGTTGACAGTTAATCAGAGTGTTAAGGAGTTTTTAAGATAATGATCAGACAGTCTCTGATAAGTCAGCTCCTTAAAGAATTACAGAAGGTACATATTGGAATGGTTTTTGATAGAACTGTCCAAGAGTATTGATTTTTAGCATATCGGCTGAGGCAGTTTGTGATAAATGTCAGATTATACAGCAACTATTTTGAATCAGATCACAGAACTTGTAACAAAACTGGCAACACCAGCAAACAAAATAGTTCACTTTTGCTCACATAAACCACAAAGGACACCTATTATCTAAGCTCTTAAAATAAAGTAATAAACTTGTTCAAATTGAGGTCCATGGATCTTGACTAAAACATAGTGAACATAATGTAACTATATTTTGATTAGCCAAAGCACAAGGGACCATTCCAAAAATACCAAGGTAGAAAAAATGCTTCCATAGAATGACAATTTGGATTTGATGCAGGAAAAAAACAAAAAAAAAAACAAAAGAGGAAGAAAAATAAAATAGAGAATAAACAATTAACAAAGAGAAATAAAGGTTAATGTTTTGAAAAAGTAATGTCTCTGGAAAATTGAAAACCAAATTAATGAAGCCAAACATAGAAATGATGTTGAAATGTGGAGAAGGGGAAAAAAATAAAATATCATAACATTGTATAGTTTAAAGCAAAACAAGAAATGTCCTGGTCGGGGGAAAAAAAAAAAAATTGAGTCACATTTCAAACCTAACCACACTAAACAAAAGATGCCATAGCAATAGAACTTATACCAATATACATCCAATCATTACAAAGCCTGACTTCAAACATAAATAATGATAAACCTACTTATGAGGAAATTAAAAAGTTCTAAAAATAATCTAAGAAATAATAAAGCATCACTTAACATTGAAGTTGAACTTTTGAAAATAGTTTATCTTCCCAAAAGTTTGGAATCAAAAATGTATTCCCAAAAGGTGTGATTTATTATGCATTTATGCACTATGGAAAAAAAAAGGGTATTCCTCTATATTCACACACACATACAGGGGTATCTCAATTAGAGCCAGTATGTTGAAAGTAGTAATGAACATTCAATGAAAATCAATTCCACAAGTTTTTGTTCAAATAAGGGGTACAGTGATGGCATGTATGTCATCAAATAACTCCAGGGGATTGTATACTTCACCAATGAAAAATTGTATACATGCTGTGTCAACTTCACAGCAACATATGACTATATCAGTAGTGACCACCTCTTCTCATTCATTAGAAACTGTCTTCAAAACTTACTCTATTGAATGCCTCGGTCTAATAGAGGAACTACATCTGTTCACAAAATCATACATCTTGCAAGAACTGCAATACAAAAGCATTTCAAACCTCATCAAGAGTATGACAAGGAGGAAATGAGAGGTCTAGTATATTTCTTTTTCTAGACTATGCTCTGCATATATACAAGCATAGATGTAAAGATATGGGTACTGAGCATTTAAGCATTCTGTATATCTTAAATAACTCTAAAAATAGAAAACAGCAATCCTGTTTTCCCTCTCAGTCAATGTACTGATCAGGGGCAAATATGCTGATGGCATAGGTATTCCTAGTTGGAATAAGAATGATCTTGAACAAAAGAATATAATCAACATCTATCAAGTGTTTGAAGAAATATGACTTCTTCAGATAAACCTTTCCAAAACAAAAACTGAATCTATCATAAAAATTCAGATTATGAAATGAGTAAATATTAAATACTTCAAATATCTTGGTTTATGGCTCTGTTATAACAAATTTAGTGTAGGAGGTAAGAAAATTTAACATAGAATAAATGGGCTGTGCTTGTGGTAGTTTTTTCTAACTCAGAAAGTTGCTACAAAGCCAGAACATTAACCTAAGAATTAGTAATGTTCTTAAATAGTTTTGTCAGGTCAAAACTTTCATATGAATGCTATGCATGGTGCCAAATTCGTTCAGAAACATCTCAATTCAAATCCTTAGTGTTTTTTTGTTTTGTTTTGTTTTTCTTTAACCTAGAAGGGCTCATTTTAATTCATAGGTGAACCAGCTTATAATAAGCTTATACTGAGTTCAATCCTGGTAACATTCATTATTTATCAAATTTTACCCCAACCCACTTTTTTTTTTTAAATGGTTTTTCAGTTATCTTCACTAAAGTATCTGCAAATATCCCCCTTTTCTTGGATTTGCCAGTTGGTGACTCAGCTGAGAAATACTTTGATTTGATTTCATTTTGCTTCCTTTTTTCTTATTCCCTCTGTATATTTTTAATGTGTGCTACTTTAATTGTTTAGTTCATGCACATTGAAAGACACATCTGGGTGTGTTTGTGTACCAGCAAGATACTGCAGTTATTTTCCTTCTTCCTCATTCACTTTATCACTTTGTTTTCTTCCAATTGTTTATTGTTAGTAGATTGTCTATGCATTCTAGTTAATTTCAATACAATACATTTGGAGACAATTCATTGACCTTAGAAGTTTACAAGGCATACCCTTCACCCACTAACATGATTTTCTAGTTCAATCTATTCATCTGTACTAGTATTCATTCTGGGAATATTAAGAGTTCCTGTATTTTTTTACTGAATATCTCATGTAACTAACAATCTTAGGTAAAGTTATTTTTGGAATAACCTTTGCACTACCATGTTTGTCTTTTCTATGATGTTGGCATTACCATGTTCATTATTTTCACTGTTATTGCTGGGAACAGTTTCATCCTGTTTATTGTTTTCCTCTAGGATGTTTGTGTTTCCTCACTCTACCACTCAAAACTTTAGAGTCTACAAATGTGGACTCTTCAATAGGTACCATTGTACCTGACCAATATCTGTTTCCCATCACACCCAATTACAACTTCTGGCCTATAACATCTATCATTTGTATTTCTTTTACACATAGATACTCTGATTTTTTTTTTTTTTAAGATTCCAGGTCAGTTTTTGATCACACTTGATAAAGAAGAGCTTGGCTTATTCTCACATTTGCTTCATTTTTTATGAATTCTTTTCTTATCTTGTGTGGCATTAGGCTTTCTGCCATTACTTCAGTTTTTTTTAATCTCAATGATGTGCCATTTATCAGATTAGGCAAAATTGCATTTTTTCAAAAAAACAGTTGTTGTTTTTCAAATTTTGTGTGCATGATATTGTCTCTAAAAAAAAAAAAAAGACAATGAAAATAGTCTCATTTTTAAAAAAAAGGGTTACTTGTCAATATGTTGTGCTTAACATAGTGTTTCACTTTAGTGGATGAAATAACAAAGAAATTCAATTTTAAAAAATTACGAAATTTACACCATTTTGTAGATAAATATCTCATATTTAATAATCTGTTGGTGTCATATATGCTCATAAATCAAGGAGCACTGTGAATAAAAGTAGGCATACCCCCACATATCGAGATTTACAACTCCGGACATAGTGACAAAGTAAATATACATCATCAAACTCAACTGCTGGTACGACAAAATAAGTGAATGAAAAATTCAGCAAACCAATTGTTTCTGAGGTGAGTTTAAATTTCTTTTATATTTTCTTTGTTTAAAGCTTGTATAAAGTATTTTATTGTTTAAAATAATAAATTGAAGAATCCTATATTTTTAGTTCATCAATAAAAAATATGAACATGTAAAATTTAAATGTTTCTCAATTTCTTTTTTAAATTCTCAGGAACCTATTGGTTTTAGTAGGCATTATTATCTTGAATGTTTAGTTTATTTTTTAAATTTTTTTAAAATTAGACTGAGTATGTTTTATAGAAAAATAAACTCAAAGAAAGAATACACTTTTAGTTGTGACCAGTCATGTGTGTGCCGACAAAATAATTGTAAATAAATGTGTATCAGTTTTTCTTTATTTATTTAATAATTCTTGGGACCTATATAGTTTCTAGCAGATATTATAACTATTATTATTATTATTACTACTATTATTAACTTGAATGCTTAGTTTAATTATTTTTTTTAATTAGAATGGGTAAATTTATAATAAATAAGTAAATAAACTGGAGAATATAATTTTTTTTAGTTGTATTTTGTGTGTCAATAAAAAATTAAAATATACACAAATATATGTTAGTTTGTTTTTTAGGTAAGGTATTGTTTACTTTTTTATTATCCAAAAAATAATAAAGTTTTGTAATTTGCTTAAAGTATTGTGTAAAATAGTTGTATGGGTTATGTCTTGAAGGCTGTCACAATGCGTTGAGTGAAATAAAGGAAGGTAAGGAAGTGTTTGTGTTACCTATTTATTAAACATTAATATTTTGAGATTAAAATCTCATCTTCAGAATGGCAGAGAAGCTTTTGACTGTCCGAACTTCTTTACGATCTCTCTATGAATGGTTGTTGAGGGTTGTCCACTGCTGCTGTACGTGTATGTGTGTGTGCGTGTCTTCTAGCTGCTGTATGTGTGTGTGTGTGTACGTGTGTGTATTCTAGTTAGGGCATTAATGGTATGTGTGTGTCTAGTTGCGGCCTGTGTGGTGTGTGTATGTGTCTATATTCTAGTTGGGGTCTTTATGGTCTGATGATATCAGTCCGCTTGTATGTGTGGTTTATCTTAATGTGATCTGAAAGTTCACTTGACTCTGTGACCGGGTGGAAGAGTATCAGTTTCATTACTGTTGTTTTATCTTTTTGATTTATCTGGTGGTGTTTGAGTGTTGTGACCCTGCCATGTGTGTGTGTGTCTATGTGCGCATGGTTATTGTAATTAAATCTACTTTATTTTTTATATGTGTGCGTGCGTGTGTGTGTGCTTTCCGGTGTGCCCGGGGGGGGGGGGATGTGTGCGTGTGGTTATTGCCATTCATTCAACTTTGTTTGTTATTATCTTGCCCGTGTGTATGACTTTATTGTTGTGGTGAGTGTGTGTCATGTGCGTGTTAGCGTTGTCTATTCTGTTATGTAATCTAGGTTAAGCTCTTGTCAATTGTTGATTGGCGGGTGCAATTTAGCTATTATTAGGGACTCTTTTATGCACAGGTTACCTAAGTTGTGCTCTCTAGCCTCGATGTTGACGGTTATGTTTTTGTTAGTATTATTGCATTTTTTTAAATGCTTTTGGAAAGACGACGCTTCCGTGTGTATGTGTTCTTTTATCCTAATATGTAATGGTCTTGTGGTGCTGCCAACATAGAATGCCTCGCATTTGGCGCATTGTATGCGGTACACGACATATACCTGGTGGCATATACCGGTGCCTGCAATAGGGCAATTGGCTAGTGTTGTTATTTGTTCTGTGGTTGGGGTTGAGGTGTCTGCGGAGAGTGGGGCTGTAGTGTGCCAGCTGTATATCCAATCCCTCTCTGCAGATAGCTCGACGTATTTTTGATGTTATATTTTCACTGAAGTGTGGTAGCCTCAGGAAGCAGGTATTCGGGTGTGACGCCTTGGGCCTTTGCTACCTTTCCGTTTCAGGTGTCCCACAAAGGACTGTGGGTAGCCGTTAGTCTCCAGTGTTTTCTTGAAAAGTGCTGTGTGGGTGTTAACATGCTCTTCTTTGCTGCACTTGTTTCAGATACGTGCGAGCTCATTTTCGATGTAGCTGGTCTTTGCGCTGAGAGGGAGGGCTGATCAGTAGTGGACAAATATATCCCTGCTGGCAAGCTTTTTGTAGAAATCGGTGTTAACTTCACCTCTATCCGATACTTTTAGCCTGAAGTCCAGCAGTAATAGGCATCCACTGGCATCAGGCTGCTCAATTGTGAATTTTATTTTGCCAGCCATACCATTGAACATCGCCTCATCACGTGAAGAAGTAAGGATGAGTATATCATCAATGTATCTCGTGAATAAAGCGTATGAATGGCAGGTGCTGAGTGTGTGACGCTCCAGTTGGTTCATGTATGTGACGGCAAGTAGTCCCGATAGACTGGACCCCATTGAAAGGCCGGTGGTCTGTTTGTAGGTGCGTCCTTAGAACGTAAAGTAGGTGTTGTCTACTGTAGTTCTCAGGAGTAGGTGTATGTCCTTTGGGGTGAAGTAGTTTTAAGCACTTTCTTTAATAACTAACTTTTAACACCTGTAGAATTTAACAATGAAATCGAGAACCCTGCCTTAGCTTTTATTAAAATTGATATGTACTAAATTAGCATAAATTCAAGCTTTATTACTTGATATTGTAATTTGCCCTTTTTTTTTTTTCATTATTCTAAAGTAGGTACCTCCAGTCAAATCGATAACAAAACAGCATAGTATGAATAAAAAAGGTCCAAAACTTAATAAAATAAACTTTTTCCTTCAAAATGTTTATATTATTATTAAGCGGAAAGATCAAAGTAATTTTTAATTATTTTTTAAAATTTTTTAATCCCTTCTAACATTTTCAAAATTTTGTCAGAAAGTTTTGTTTTGATTTGAGTTAGCGGCTAAGAAACGTTACGACTGTTTTACAATGAAAACCTAATGATTGCATTACCCACTTTTTTCGGTGACAAACACATTAATTTGGAAATTCTTGCAAAAATCAAATAATTGTCGGATTTTAATGAAACTTTCAGTATTCATTCACAAATGAATAAAATTATTTTTTAAAAATCTTGATAAAAATATATATATATATATATTTTTTTTTTTTTTTTTTTTTTTCAACCTCTGTTATCACCCTCCATGTAAATCCATGAAATCTTAATAAATTTTACACTGATGGCTAACTTTTGTTTTATTAGTTCAATGCAGGACTCATTGGGGAATATAAATCACCTATTTTTTTATTTTAAGTTTGCAATCATTATCTGAAAACCTTCTCTGAAGAGTAAAATAAAAAATGCAATAAAACTCTGATATAATTTAATTTGATAAGCTTTTAATTGCTAGAATAAATAACTATTGAGGACATTATACTCTGAAGAGTTTTTGATTAATAATAAAATTTTAAAAGAATCGTTTTCATTTTTTTTATTATTTTTAAATAATTTAATAATATATAAAATTTTTTAAATATTTTTAAAAAAAGAATTGATTGTGAGTAGACTTTTTATTTAAGAACTGATCATTATATTGCCTATCTAAAATTGAAAAGTTTAATAAAAATCGTTTTGCAGAATTATTTTAAATTAATTAAATAAAAAAAAATTTTGTGTGTAAATATGTTCATTTACGTTCCATTTGAGTAAGTACGATGTTCCATAGGAATCATAACATGTTTTCATAAGAAATTAACAAGCTTAAAAAACAGCACTTTCATTCTTCCTCGATTGTATTATAGAAGTTTCTAAAATTCAACAGCCTGTTTTGCAAGTCAATCCTTAAACTTTTAAAGTAAGTATTTTTTTTTCTAATTCCTCAATTGTTTAATTAATTGTGACTGTAGGTGAATATGTCAACCACATTATGAGTTTTGAAAATCTATCTTATAGGATTTTTTATCTCAATGATGTTGTCAACAACTATCAATTGAACAATTATGAAGTTGGTGCTGACTATGTTATGCAGGATCTTCATCTTGGAAATAGGAAAGATTGAACAGGCAGCAGACAAAAAAAAAGCCCTTTTCAGGGCCACAAAATATTCCAAAATGTCTTTTTTCCAAACATATTGCATAAATACATAAATAAATAAAAGTATTGCATAAATACATAATACTGTAACCAAATATATATATATATATATATATATATATATATAAATTAAAAAAGGATTAATTCAATGATGTTGGATGATCATTTCGATATGAAAATCCCCACGGGGGATAACACATCACCTCAGCAACAGAAAAAAATCCTTTCAGAAACTGGAGAAAAATCAGTCTAATTTTCCGTTTTAAATAGATTTGCAAAGAAATTAAAAAAGAAAAAGATAAAACAAAATAAAATCAAATAAACAAGAAAAGAAAAAATTGACATCGTCTGGGTTCGCAAAAAAAGGAAAGAGAATTGTAACTTAAAAATTAACGGACGGCCGTGTTGAATTGATGTAAGGTTAAGCAACACGGAAAAAAGGTGGGAGATAAGAGAGATAAAGTAAGGAAGGAAGGGAGGGAAAAAGAAAAAAGAAAGAAAAAAATTTTTATATATTACAGACGCTGGACATATTCAAAAACCTAACTTCCCAAAAACGTAGAAGTATTAGAAAAAGGCATAATTATTTTTAAAGGGAATAAAAAGATATAGGATTTAAAATAAAATTTTTTTTAAAAATTAGGTCATTTGATTTAAACTAAATAAAGACACCGCTAGGGGGGAAAAAAAAAAATTCATTTACAATTATACATACATATAGAAGTACACACACACATACAATTCTTCGATTATGAATACATACATACATACATACACATACACACACACACACACATACATTCAATTCCATACACACGTATATACACATACATGCGCATACACACATATATGTGTACACACATATACAAAAATTCACACACACATTATATATGTTTACACACACACACACATGTACATACACACATATATATATATATACATTATACATATGCACACACACATACATATAAAAAATATAAAAATTAATGAATATTATAAAAAAGAGCATTTAAATAGCTAAAAAAAAATTTTACACACATATATACACACATACATATATACATATATACACACATATATCCAAATATGCACATACACACACAAACATACACATATACATAAAAATTATAAAAAGAAAAATTAAAAAAATTAAAAAAATTAAAAACTTAATATTTAAAAATTTAAATTTTAAAATCCACCCTATGACGGCACTTATTAATGAATTCCTTCCTAAGATTCAAAAGTAAGTCCTGATGAGGATACTTCAAAATCAGAATCTTCTCCAATAAACATAGACGGCATCTATCACGAAAATTTTTCGTGGTACAAGCTGAGCCTATTAATTTCCAGCTGATTATAGGGTCCTGCCCTTCCTCCTTCATTTTCCAGAATCTACATGATAGTGCCGTCTGGAATCTTTGGTTAGGGTTCGAAAATGGGTACTTGTGGTTGTAAAGTCTCTGTTTGAAAGGGCCCGTGGACATGCCAATATAAGTCCGGTAATTGTCTTTGTTGTTAGATGGAGAAATATGGACTTCATAAATTACTTGGGTGGATTTACATTTGCCCTGCACCGGGCAGGTATCCACAGAATTACAATTGCATTTATCAACAATTCCAGATTTAGCGTCAGTATTATTTAGGTTCATTAAAATATGCCTATTATGGGAATTAATTATATCATCTATATTTGAGGTAACTGATTTTTAGGGTGAATTTATTAAAAATTTTATTTAAGGGATTATTATTATTATTATTATTATTAAAATGTTTATCAATTAATCTGAGAAAATACTTACCAATATTTATATTAGTTAGCTTACAATAAGGAGGGTTAAACCAAATTATCTTCCTTTTTCTATATTTTCAGGTGTTTTTAGTTTTTGATGATTCTGGGTTTATAGCAGGCTTATCATACGTTAACTTGTTAATAAAACCGCTTTTCTGAAGGGCCTTATCGTAAATTTCTTTACTTGTGTTGAAAATTTTTATATTGGATGATAATTGGTTAACCCTATTATTTACTATCTTGGGTATTTGTCTTATAATATTTTTGGGGTGGTTGGATAAACTATTTATATAGATGGGAGAACTATTTTCTTTGAGAAAGGGTTGGTAGGTAACCATCATTTAAGTTAAGAGTGATATCTAGATAGTTTACAATTTTGAGATTGGAAGTAACCTCAACATTAAAACCTAGAAAATTTAGGGCTCTGATAATTTTCTTATGTATTCTATTAGTGAATTGGAATACATATCAGTCCATCATCCCGATATAGGCCTATTAGTTTATATATATATATATATATATATATATAGGAAAGAATATTAATAAAAAGTTTTGAATTTAAAAACGTACTTTTTTAAACAGTATTTGTTTATTTTTATTGTATTTTTATATTTCAGACCGTCCTCGGTCCTTCATCAGAAACAAGTATAAATATATATATATATATATATATATATATATATACTTAATTATAACATCTGCAGTACTATAAAAGTTAAATTAGATATTTTTACCATGCCTTAAACTTAGGGATAACTTATTAATAATATGAAAAATACATAATAAAAATATTAATAAATAACATAAAATAACTTAGTTTGGTTATTTTAATTTCATTCTTTCTTATTAAATTAAAATTATTTTAAAAGAAATTAAATTTCTTTTTTTATTCAGAAAGCATATTCAAATGTTTGGCTATAAATCTAAACTAAAATTCTGTAAAATATTATATAATTGCTGAAAATATTAAATTAAATTTTTAATTTTACTATTTAGTTAAAAATTTAAAAAAAAAAAGTTAAAATTTTCACATTTTATTTTTTAAATTTTTGCCTGTATGGCTGCCATACTTAACGTTTTTGACAACTTCCGGAAGTCATGAATCTGTAATCATCTTGATAACAGAGATAAAAACAGAGGGCTACCGTAGTTAAAAAGTTGTTTTTATTGTAAATTTCTGGCAGTAAGGAATTATTACTTGATTGAAATCAGATAAAGGTAAATTTCAATTTTAAAAATTGACTTAAATGACATGTCAGCAAGGTATATTTTATTTTTGCAAAATTTTTAGAACAGAAATTTGGTTACTGTTTAAATGTGTTGATCATTAAAAAATGGTGGGAAATTTATTTATTTTTTTTTTTTCCAAATCAGAAAAAAATTAGATTAAAATCAATATAATTTTGGTTTAAAATACACCAGTGTATTTTCCTTACTGGAATTAAAATTTAATCTCTTGGCTTTCAATTAAAGCTAATTTTAAAGTTTGAAGATAACTTATTTATTTTTAAAATTTAGATTTAAATTTAGGTATCGAAAATGGGTGGAGGTACCTACTGTAAAGGCAGCTACAGAATAACTGGAAATTTCTGGTCCCTTGGACAATCAAACAGAAAATGTTATTTCACAAAAGCTGTCATTGTTATTAAGAATATTCTTAAATCTTTTTTCTGTTTTTTTTTTTTTTATGATACAAGAATTGTACCCTTTTATTTTATTTACAGATTTTTTAGCTGCCAAAGGAACAAATGAGTTGAACAATGAAGCAGCATTACTTAATGAAGAATAATCTCAAGTTCAGTAAGATGGTCATGTAGATAAATCAACTTCTGTCATCCAATTTCAGTAAAAAGCTTTATCCTCAACAATAAAAAACTGGAAGAAAATAAGATGCAAAAGCCCCCAAGAACTGCAACAGTTTCTGACTTCACCCTTCCAAGAGTGAGAGTTAGCCTACCTTCTCCAGACAAATCAGCCACTACTGAATACCTATCTGCTTCACAGGTGAAGGCACTGGAAGAAGTCCTCCTTGTGAAACTCTGTATCCAAGAAAGAATTACAGAAAATGAAAAGCAAAAGAAAGAAAAAGAGTGTCAAGCTGCTGCTGAGAAACAGAGAATCATCAACTGTGTTATCAAGCATGGTGGTCATGTGAATTCCATTAAAGAGATTCAACTGGTTTCAGGAATTGGTTTGGAAGCACTTAAAGACCAACTGAGATATCTCAAGGTTGTCTTAGGTCTCAAGATCAACACCAGTGAAAATAAAGTTCAGCCAGAGGCTACTCTCTGTGATTACTTGACAAGAATATAACCAGTTGATTCATCTCCACCTCTAAAGCAATAATAAAGTCACTCAGTGAATCTGCCAAGCTTCAAATAACTCCAGCAAAAATACGTTCTGTCAGTTAAAAATATTTTTTGCTCATTTGAAATTTTGAAGTTTAAAGCTTTACAATAAAAATTTGAAGAAAAAAAATATATGCTTTTGTATAACAAATTTATAAATAAATTTTTTTTGTCTGGCCTTTTTTATCAAGTTAAAAACTGTATAATTTCACCCTAGTTAAAATGTGTCTATGGCAAAAAGTTTTGATATTACAGAGAAAACAAATATTTTTTTGAATTCCTCATCCAAAAATTAGTAAAGTTGGAAAGTTTCAAGCTTGTACCTCCAATGGACTTTTTTTAAGTTTAGTGACATATACTTTGTCTCTCCTTTTTTTTCTTTCTTTTTTTTTTTAATCCTTTTTTGCTCTATTAGTATTATCAAATTGTGTTTCCATCTGTTTTTAGATGGTCCAAATAAGAGTTTTTTTATTGATTTACTATTAAAAGAAATGTTTAGCTTTATCTCTAATGTGCTATGAATCATATTAAGAAGATATAATGTCAGCTGTTGAAATGAAACTTATATGAACAGTCAAAGTTACCCTTTCATATAGTTTTTGCATGTTTTTACAAGCCGGGGGTATTATGGGATTTTGCCTAATGCTTAGGCTGGTTTGATCTAATAATTATTGCTTCCATTAGTATTAATTTTCATTTACCACATGATGACATTACATTTGGAAGGGTTTTTCACTTGTGTGAAGCCTGCATTTTCAGTGATACTCTGTTAAAATTGGCTTCTAGACCAGTAGCACATAATTTTCTAATTTCCAACAAACTTTGAATGGTCATTACTCAGTGGCTAATTAAGCTACCAAAATAAATTTGATAGCATTGTTTATATTTTGCAAAAATCTATATGCCTATATGAAATTTTTTTAAATATAATGAAAATAACATTTTGTTTTAGGATACCTAATTACAATTAGTTTCCTCAATCATCTGTTTCACATTAATAAGATCATATTTGAATTAGTCTCTCTCAAGTACCATTCCTCTGTGGACTGTCCTGATAAGTGCAATTCTCCACTTGTTAGTATTTTTATATATATATATATATATATATATATATATATTTTTTTTTTTTTTTTTTTTTTTTTTTTTTTTTTTTTTTTCAACCAAAATCACTTTTTGTACTGTCTCTCCTAAAATTAGGGCATGTGTAATCCCCAAATCCCCATGATACTTTACATAATTAGTTAAAAACATTTTCAAAAAACCTTCTTCAGGTTGTTTTTTTTTCCCCTTAATTGACCATCTGTTTGTTGCATCGATCGCTTATTTAGCAACAATGGTGTATAGCAGTCTACTACATCAGTCTTTATTATGAGTATTCTTCCAGCCATGATGCAAGGTATGCTGACATTTTATAGAGTTCTCGCTCTCTTTCCATCTCCAAATTTTGCAATTTTATGGCTCAGTTTTAACATTTTATTTTTCATCCATGTCAAAAGAAAAGTGCTAAATCACTTGTCTGCACACTGTTTTTTAGCATTTCAAGCCCAGAAAAGCAAAACCAATAGCCTCTGAGTTCATGAGTTGATTTAGTGTTTTTTCTGAAGCCATTAACAAAATCTGCACCTTTTCAGCTTAGCTTTCATTGGTATGAGCACAAATACAATTTGTGTTTGTGATATCTGCAAATAAAACATTGTGTAATCCTCCCATCAAAGCCCACTGGGTTATTTTTTTCCTTGATAACCTCTATAAATACCACATGACTTATATTGCTCACAGTTATATCTTTGGGAAGAACTTTGACCTCCATATCTTGTTCATTTTTAACTAAGGAAAAATCATTACCCCATTGCTTTTTATAGTTTCTTCAATGTTTGTCTCTTTATCAAATATCATTTCCATTGTTGTTGATAAGACTAATTGGAAGTGTATGCAACTTGGGTTGTAGCTTTGCAACAACCTGCATCAGCTACATGCAACTATGGCATCATATAGTTTCACATTGACTTTTTAGTTTATATGGTTTGCTATCAAAATCTTCTTTTCTTCAATTTTTTCTGTTTTAAATGTTCAAATGCAAAATTGGCATTAAAGCATCTCATGTTGTTATCTTGTTGAAACACAAGATCAAGTTTCTCAATAAGCAACTGGTGCCCATTTTCAGTGCTCATTTCTTGTATGGTCAACTTGGATGATGCCAGTCTTGCTCTGCCAATTAAATTCAGATCTAGTGCAATGTCCCATTTTTCTTTTGGAAAATTTGTATACAGTGTCCATAATTCCAAATCTTTCGTCCAGTTTTTATATTACACTTAGCTGACATTTTATCAACACTTTGCTCCCTACCAAATGTTAAGTTTTACTGGCATAGATTCACCAAATGAATATCAGGAGCTTTTTTTATTAACCTGGAAGACGTCATTTTAATTAGTAGGTGAGCCAGCTTATTATAAGAGTATTGCACATACTTTTCTTAACTGATCCTGAGTATGATGATAAACTGCATCCGGCAGCAAGGCCTCTTATTGGGAGGTTGTGAGGAGCATGGCTCCACTTCTTAATTACTGTTGTTCCCAGCTCTACCTTGACCTGTAGTGATTGCACCTGTCAGCGTCCCAGCTATAGCAAATAGTTAGCACCCAAACTGGGTTCAAAACACTATGAAAGTATAAAAATAGACTTTTATAGTAAAAATTCCTAAAATACATTTTTGATTGAAAAAAAAAAATTTTTTTGAAGCAATACATTTTTGGAAAAAATACATAGCAGCGATACATTTGACACTCAACAAAATCCATTTTACAAAAATATGTCAATGAAACCTGATCTACAAACTTATTTCTTACAAAAATATATCTTTTATTCCTACAAATCTACTTTAAAAATTTTGTCAGCATTAAATAACCCATTGAGGTTGATATGCTATCAAACAAACCAAAACAAACTTTTCTTAACTTTAGTTCCTGAGTTCAATCCTGATGAGATTCATTATTCAACAGGAAGCTCCTCGCAATAGTGGAAAGGGCAGTAACAATAAGTGGATTTGTAAGCTGTTTTCTTGAAAAATTGTTTCAATAGAAAGTTTTTATAAATTTCAACCAAAGGTAGGTAGCACTGGCTGCTTGATCAATGAATACCAAATGTTTCCTTGTAAGGAAGTAACTAATATTACTATTGCTATGTAAAGACATCAGTATAAAACTATATCTACAGAGTTGCAGAAGATATTGAGCAGTATGTGAGATCGTGCTAGAGATTCCCAGTAAATAGCAACAAACCTGTTAAAAGTTTTTTATAAAGTGAAATATACTTTTGCTCGTTAGCAACTTCATGTTTCTCTGAATTTAATCTTTTTTTACCTATATTTTTCTCTTATACCTAAATTTTTCTTTTCAGAAATATGCGGTTATGCTAATTTAAAACAATTTGCCAATATATTGTTCTGAATTAGATCAAGAAACAACTTTGAAATTTGCAATTTGGATGTTCATGTCAATTGATTTACTTGTTAATAAAGCACTTTTCTTTCTCTTTCCTATTTGTACAAAGAAGTTTTGCTTTATATCAAAACTGCAAATGCTCTAAAGTCTTCACTAATTTCTATAAGGAGTATATGTTCTTGCATGTCTCTCAATTGAGAAAATTATTTTAGCCTACATCATAACAACCAACAAATATTACCCCTTTTGTTTATTTTTAACATGTGACATTTCAGATACAGTTGTTTAAATAAATTTTCTGCCTTTGTCATTCAAAATGTCATCAGTCAGTTTTTGTTGTATTAAAATGAGAGTAGAGCATAATTTTTGCTTTCTAATCATGTATGCACATTTTTTGTATTCATGTTATTTTCTCTTTTTTTTTTTTTTTTTTTTTCATGTTTATGCTGTGTGTGTGTATATATATATTTATTTTAACCTAGGTCAGACACAATGAACAGCAGCTGGTCTGGTGTGCAAGACTCTAGTGACCTCAGTGATGATTCGTCCAGTGGAGAGCAATTTTTTGCTGTTGGGCTTGATCTTGTTCATGCAATGGATTCTAAGTAAGATATAATTTACCCACTTTCTACTAGTCTCACTTGTGGAAGTAATTTTATGGTTTGAGTATTGGACTGTAGCCAACTAAGTTTTAGGTTCTAACCACCATGTAATTGTCATTATCAGAAGTTTTCATTGTAAAAGGAAATAGTTTCAAACCATTTTTAAAAGCCCATTTTTTCTCTTTAATGGCCACTTATAGATTTTGTTTTCAGCTCTTATGAGACTGCATTTTAATATTCTAAACCATTTATAAAGATGATATTTAAGCCATTGTTAGTACATTAACAAAACTAGAGAATTGACTGTAGAGTAAGTGTTAACATTTTGAATGAAGCAATTTATTAAATATTGCACAAATGTAGCTTTGTGCCAAGGTTGAACTTGTGTATATACAAGTAACCTACAAAACTGATACAACTTCCAATTACCTTGTTAGATGTTTGCTTCATTTCATATAGCAATAAAATTTTGATTATAGGATTTTTATTTTTATCAATCAACCATTAAAACAGATTAAAAGCATTTTCAGAATCAAATAAAAGTAAACTTATCTTAAGTTCTCTGTATTACATAGATTATTTGTGTATTTAAAATAAACATTTTTAAAATATTTTTTTCTAAATGCAGAAAGTGAATATAAGAGCTTAGTCTATTTAAAATGTATCATTTAATATCAAGTCATTTCAAATTCTAAAAAACAATTCCTTCATACTTGTTATGCTTACTGGACAGATGTATATAGTCTTTATGTTGTATAAATGAGTCAGATACTTATGTATACATTGGAAGTCCTTTAGAATTGATCAGTCTTTTTTTACACATAACCATGGTGCATTTGTAAATTGATGTCTTGTAGTTATACACTCAAGCATCTATCTTCTTTGATCTGTATATGATTGCAGAATACTATTAAAAGTTCTTAACTATTTTTATGCAAGGATTTAATTTTAAAATCATACCAGCAAATGCAAATAAATTAAAACTTTGTTTTTACTCAATTTTTGACATCCTCTTCAGAGCTACTGAAAAAATAAAGCTAAAAGATTCTTAATTTCATTCTTTTGATTTGTTAAATGGAATACAATTATTTATCCCCAATATCAATATACAGAAATCATAACGTTGGCTAACTTAGAAGAAAATGAATATAAACTGTTGTAACATGGTTAAGCATGACCATATCAGCCATCTTGTCTACTGCTATATAACAAAACATTTGTATTTCAAAACAAGAGTAATCACCCTGATCTTTGTAATGCTAAGTTCCTTAATTAATGATGAAATGCATCAATTTCATTAATCTTTTCTATAATTCTTCATAACTATTCTGATTTGTCCTTTGCAATTATTTTTTTGTTTGCAATAAACTTTGAAGAAGGATTTTATTTAAGTAAACACTTCTGCCTTTACTAATAAAGCATTTCCTGTTTTCATGTTTCTTTATTTCTGAATATTTTATTTTCATGGTACTTTTTTTCTGTGCATCAGAAAAATCAGTAATTTTATCAAAATTAATCAAATACAATAATTTGTTTTAAAATGTTATTTAAGTTAAAGAGTAATTAAAGTCTTTCAGCTTATGACAAATATCAGTTATATCATTGGCAAGCATGTCACTAGACAACAGGATATGAATTTTAAGAAGATTTTAAATGAAAAAAGTCTTGTTTATTTTTAAGATTGCAGGTTAATGTTATTCATTTTTTGTCTCCTCCTCTGTTTTATAGTTTTTTTTTTTTGTATTTCAGAGACAGTAGCAGTGAAGATGATGCAGATCATCATCAACGACAAGAGGGGCGAATAAGGGCCCCAATGGTCAGTCAAAGTTTGGAGAATCTCTATGTAAGTATAATTTATTAGCTACAAATTGTACAAATTATATAACTGCTATGATGATGTTTTGTTTATTGACAGCTTAGTTTTGTTAAATTATAACTGATGCATCCAAATGGTGATGTTTTTATGAAATGTCACTTCACAATTTCATTGTATTTATCATTTTCTTTTTAAATTCCACTTTCATAAAGTTATTTAGGCTTTTTATCTGAACTTGGAGTTATTGCCATATCAACTTGGACAATTTTAATTGTATTGAGGTCCAGATAATAAAACACTCCTAATTGTGGTTTGAATAAGCCATTTTTTCACCATCACCAATGGAGATTAATTATTTCTTATTTTCTTTTTGATGATGATGTCATTCACTGATGCAAAATACCCTGACTCTACTCAATTTTCTGCAGTGCAAATCTCAAAACAATATTGAAATTTTTCATTATCCAAAATTTTCCCCAAATATGCCCAGTGGTTCAAAGTCAGATTGTTGAGGGAATTAAAATGTCATCTCAATATGTTCTACATAATAAAATCATATTTATTACTTCAATGTTGATTTTAAACCTCTAATCTTTTTCTCTCTCTCCCCTCCCCACCATGCTTAAACATTGGGGTGTAAATTCTGAAAGACATGTGACTCAAGTTCATTTGAAACCATAATTGAAGCCCTCTGTACACAAGAAGGTTCTTTCCACCATGTATGTGAAAATCAGTTAAGTATAACACTGTATTCCCCAAACCTTCCTTTATCTGGATAACAACTTGACTGTATCATCAGGTACTCGCTATAAGGTCTAAATTCCTATGGTTTACAATGATATTGAATATACTCTTGCCTGTCTGTGCAGAAGGTACCTTTCACCACATCCTGGTAGCGTTTGTTTGTTCTTCATACTATTAATATTTTAGCCTACTCATTATGGTTGTTATCTAACCAGTAACAGTATATAATGATTACCTTTATAACATGTCAGATTATTCTTTTTCTCTTTTTAATGAAAATTCATTAGTGTATTTATGTGCAGGTTTATGTATTTTAAACATTTTATCTAGCTTGGGGGAGCATAATGTTTTTATTTTAGCAAAGGTTGTGCTACAGTGGTGCTTGGTTTGCATTGTAGTTGCATAAAGTTTTTTTTGCTTCAAAATGCCACACAGTTTTTCTTTTGTAAGTGTTTGTATGTTAAGGTAGATGCTTTTAGCGACTTTTAAAAGGAATTGAGTGGTTTTTCTCAAATAAATCAAAAGTTATGGCATTTCAAAAGTCAACGAGCTTTAAACACAATTTTCTCATTTTTTTGTTTTGTGGTAGAGGGTGCCTTCTAATTCCAGGACATTTTGCCTATTTTTATGATGTTCTTACTCAGTAGGATATTTGGAATCCTTTTATATTTGGATTAATCTTTAGAGCACTTACAATAATCCAGTGATTGTTTTGAAATGCTCTACAAATGCAATCTTGGGCTGCTAAAGTATGTCTAGTGCAACAAAGGCTTATTGCTTTAAAGTATTGTAAACCTTTGTATTCCTATCAATTGCGGTTTCCACTTTTCAGGATCGCAAGTCAACTTATACATGGCCACCAAAGCATCCATGGGCACGTAGAAGTGATCTGCTTCTGAACTCCCCAGAGTTAGAATGTACAGTTTCTACTCCAACTGCTACTGGTTCTGCTACTGCAACTCCTTTACCATCCAGTGGACCCTGGACTGCAGACCCCCTGCAGCCACCAAGAAATATGTGGGCTCCTGGTATGTATTTTTCCTTACCTACATATTTTGTTTTCACTTTTTTTTAACTTGATAATTTGTTCAGTTTTTACTCATTGAGCAGAAAAACAGATCATTTTTGATTAATGGTTGGGCCAGTAGTAGCCTAATGGCTAACACAGAAGATGGGATCAACAAATCAAGTTCAAACTGTGGCTCAGGCTTGGTTGTTTTCACTTTATATTAATGCTTTTAGAAAAGATATAAATGTACACCCCTTAATGCACAAAGTTATGAGCAAATTAAGGCAGTTGGAGCTCTTTAGTTCTGTAAGGTAGTGCAACATGGCTGTCAGCCAAGCTCCATTTTTATGATTGTGGTCTTATATTCCACAATAAAATTAGAGAAATAAGCCTACATCTTCTGATCAAATACAAAGTTCAAAATTTTTAAACTTTTATAACTCATAATTTATCTATAAGAATCAGTTTTGCAAATATGTATATTTTTCTTTGTAATGTTTTAAAAACCTCATCTGTGTTTGATTTCTCTAAATACTTGTTGTTTTGTTGCATCAGTACACATGTTTTACATTTTTTTTTTTTTTACAGTTAATCAGATTTTGTATAGGAGTTATGTTATTTCACTAAAGGCATTGATAAAACACAGGAGGAATGGTTATATCCTTCAAGGTCTGAATTAAAATAGCTTCAGGAACAATTAAACATGGGGACTCATTTTAATTGTATTTTTTTAAAGAAAGCTAGTATATAATTAAAATTAATAAAAAAAGATACAGTGCTTTTAGTTTAGTTTTAGTTTTGGCTTTTGATCATTCTGTTTGTTAACTGAATTTAATAATCTTGATCTCAAAATATTTACTTAAAATGATTTTTTTAAGTATCCCAATAAATATTTAACATATCATTAAAATAACTAAATGGAAGTTTTAATTATCAGTGTTTGCACAGATGCGCAATTTTATTGACTTGAATTACATTTGGATTAAAAATGCTATGTTTATTTAAGGTAATTGACCAGTTCAATGTTGCTTTTGTCAAATAAGGTCAGATGTGAAATATAATGAAACCTTAACTGTCAAACAATTTTTGTACTTTTTATTGATCTATTTGTCTACTTGGAGCAACTTTTAAGATCATATCTTCTCAAATTTTTCATATTTAACTTTCATACTTTTCTGTCCCATAGTCATTAAATTGTCTTAATAATTCAATGCATAATGTTAAACAATGAAATATCTACATTAGTATATTTTCACAATATGATCAAATAACAGTAGTAATGTTTCTCAAACAAGGAGACGAAACAATCCTACAGTTGTATGTCTAAGCTACTTTCTTTTTTTCCAGCCGTATTCCGTTAGGTACACACATCTCTCTCATTTTATAGTATTAGCTTAGTCGACTTTCTGACTTTTGTTAATCAAACAAGATTTACAACAAAATTATTTTGGACATTGTTCAGTAATTTTATTATTTCATAAGACATTAAACATGAAAATATTGGAAAAGTAAACCTCAGTCAAAATTTGAAAACTTTTATTATAAGTAAAAATGCATTGTTACATTTTATATAAAAAATACTCTATCAGCATGGATTCCCCTTTCTTGCTAACTGTTACTTTACTAACATTTTATGCTTCTATAAGTTGAAAGAAATTGTGAAACAAATTGTGGCAAACTACAAGGTGATTTAAAAGTAACTCCCTATTTTATGTATGATGTTTTAATTATAATTTTTACAAGACTGGAGAGTCCATCATACATAAAATAGGGAGTTATTTTTCAATCAACTTGTAGTGTGTTTCATGATTTATTTCATCATAAATTTCATTTCTTTTTTTTTTCTTTCTTTTCAGGCATGCCCAACCAATCACAGTCAAGTCAGAGCTTGAGCCACCAAAGTTATGGCACTCTGCAATAAAGTATTTAATGTCCATCATTATTAATAATGTTCATGGATGTTGTCGGTGGACTTTGCAACTGCTTATTTGTTCTAGTCGCTGCTACACAGCCTTCATCATCACCATCTCTAAAAGAAAATAAATCTCTCCTTGCTCTCTTCTCTCTAACAATTCTTCTTCCCACTTTTTCCCCTTGACAACTGCTGCTCTTTCAAATTTCTCAGCTTAAATTGTTAGCTTTCTATTATTACTTTATGCTGTTCTTTATTCATCTTCTCTCTCTCTCATTTGCTCTAGGACACCTCAACGTAGTGTAATGTTTAGCAAGCTTTTCTCGCTAGACCTTTTTTTAACTGAGTAATGAGTTCGATCCTCACTTTTGGCCTTGTGCCACATCTAAGCAGCGCTTAGAAAATAAACTCTCTCTCATTTTCTCTAATTCTCTATTTTTTCTCACTGTTTTCTTCTCTCTAATTCCAGTAAGCTCTATCATATGTTGAACCCTTTCTCACTCCTCAATATTTGAATTAATTTCCATAACATCCAAAGATCATCTTTGTTTCCCTCTCTTTCTTCCCCAAATTGGGAAAGAATAATGTTTCATCATTTTAAACATTTTACTTACTTCAGCGACGGAATTGAAAATATGGTCAACATAACACCTCATTCCCTTTACCACCATGTCAACATTTCTCCACTATTTCCTTTGTAATTAACTTCTTTGCCATCACTTATTGTTGTGGCTCATTATATACACCTTTCTTTCAATGGTTGAATATTTAACCCTAGAATCAAATGGAAAAAAAGAGTTAAGGAAAGAAACAAACCAACAAAAAGAACTGCTAAAAAATAAGACTTTAATTTTTTTACTAAAAAACAAGAGCCAAAATGTCTATTTTTCTCTTTCTATTTAAAAAAAAAAAAAAAAACAATTTTGAAAAATGGTTCCTCTTGCAGTAAATATTTGCTGTTTCTTTTGTGAGTACCAACAACCTCTCTGTCCTTCATTACTTTGTCTCAGACATTTCCAATGCTGAGATTGGCTTCCACTCTGATGAATGGATAATTTTCAGACCATTCTCCTCAACTTCATTCTGTAAGCTTTCCTCACACAAAATTGAAAAAAAAAATGTTGCTGGGATTTACTATTGACTGAACTGATTCGATCTGTGTGATTTATCTACTCCTGCTGAATAGGAATGATGTTTTAAAATATTTACCCCTACAAATGATTTTTCCGATCAATAAAGAGAGAGAAAAGAAAAAAATAAGAGATAGCAGAAAGAAAAAAAAAATGAAAGATTTCTTATATGATGAGTCTTTTTTTTTTTCTTTACTTGAAATGGGCTGAAATAAAAAGATAACATGTTGCTCTCCATTTTCTTACTGTCTGGTTGATTAAAAATTGTCAAAATACTTTCTTGTTTTTTTATATATATATATCTTTCATTCCTACCCAGCCATTGATGATTGTGATCCCCTTTCCTCCACAAAAATTGTATGATATGAATAGTAATCACATTATTAAGAAAATCCCATGATTTCCTTTCTCACACATGGATATATATGCACATTCTCTTTTCCCTAAAATAATTTATACCATATGACATTTGAATGTATAAAATTTAGAAGTTGTAATTTCTGTTCATGTCCCCTAATTTATTGACTGAAACTATGTATGTCAGCTTTGAATAAATAAATATATTTAACAAATTCTAATGTAAATTATAATGACTTTAATTAATTTCACTTAGCCATTTATTTTTGCTGCTTGTTTATGCTGCAATTTAAATCATTAATCAAATAGATAAAAGGCAGGAGTTTGTAGCTCTTTCTTTCTCTCTCTCAGAATCACAAGTAAGGCTGGAAATTTTCCTTATTAAAGACAAAATTTGTGTTTAAAACTCTACTTAAACATTACATATTGCAGATTTTACAACTACATTGTATGAAATTATTAAACCCAAATCATGTTTTTAAAAAGGTTCTTGCAGTCCAATTTGCTATGGTGCTCTGAAATTTGAAAGAGGAGATCCATTCTTATGCAAAGGCAATTAATATGATGTATTTTATTAAAATAAAATTAGACTTTACAATAAGTATGACCTTAAAAACTTTCTTGTAATGCTAGATTAAAAATTCTGATGGTGTAAGGTGAAGATATAAATGTAAAATGGTTGAACAAATTTGAATCACAGTGTGATTTTCCAGAAATAGAGAGAAGGATCAAAACAACATACTAGATATTTTTTTTTATTATAAAGTATACTCAAATATTTTGTTTGGCAAATTCCAGACAAAAATGTTTTTGAATTAATCTCAGTGTCTGAGTACCAGTGGTGCAAGAAACTTAGTATTGCTGTGAGCATTAGTTGTTTTGTTCTGCTTCCCTTTCCAAACCATTAATTTCTGTTTTTCTTTTGAACTGTTTGCTGAAAAAACTCTGACTGGTTTCTATTAGAGCATTAATCAATGAAGGTCATTATGCAAATAAAAATCAATATTCTCGTTAGGATCTGTGTTATTAATAACAGCTCTGCAAAATTAGTTACAAAATAGTTTCAATTCAGAATAATTATTTATTTCTGTCCTTTATAAGCTCAGAAAAAATTAAGAATGTTTTCATCACATTTTCATTTAATGCGAAATTTAAAAAATAATTTGAGAAATATAGCATATAATAAATTTCAGTGGATCTATATAACATTTTAAATAATGTATACAAAAATATTTTTCTAATTTTTAAAACAAATGTCTAAATCAAACAACTATATATCTTCCATTATTTACATATAACTTCTTTCACTTTTGTAACGCCTCATATTATTTTCTTCAAAACTTTTTAGATTTTCTTTTTCTAGTGCATCTCTATAAATCATCTAGAAATAGTCTGCCATCATGCTGGCGTCCCAATATTTCTTATATTGTTTTCTGTTGTTTTCAATGTATGGGTATCGAACATTTCAGTTTCTAAAACTGAACAGACTATTCTGCACATATTTGATTAAAGTGGCAGAGACTTGTGCAGAACCATCCAGACCTTTTTGGAAAAACTGGATACAAAGAGCTGGTGCACATAGTATTCCACAAGGTCTTCAAGCAGCCCCTCTTGTGTTTGGAATTCACAATTGTCCTTCTCCTAGATTAGCTGGAGGGAGAAGAAATAGATTCATACCTTTTCCCAAGGGTTTTTGCACATAAGTAGATATAACAAACCAAACTGGACTTTGAACTCAATTGAAATGTTTTTTCCCTCTTTCACACTAATGACTCCAGTATTTTCAAGGAAAAATTTCAAATGCCAAATTTCATTCATCCATCCATTGAATACTGTTGTTATATCTGGTCAGGTGCTCTTGCTATTCATTTTGAGGTTCTCGACAAATCCAAAGAAGGATTGGAAATATAATCGATCCTGACTTGGCAGCTTGCCTTCAGTCACTTTTTACTGATGTTAGTTATGGTCTTCCATCTCTTTTATTCCCATCCATCTCTTATCATTTCTTTGACATCCCCTGTACCTTGATTTGTTTTTTGTTTTTTCACTGTAATCCCCTGTGTACCAGTGGCCTTGCTTGGGATGAGATGATTATAAAAAAAAATTAAAATGTGAATCTAAAAAGTGAATATTGCAATTTAACACCTTAAACTTGATTAGCATATTTCTCAGAAGTTGTTTGTAATTTGAATTCTTAACTTAGAAACTACATTTTTGAATAATGCCAAAGGCTCTTTTTTCTCAGATCATTCATCAAACCATTATATTCTGCACCAGAAATGAGTTTTCTAATATGTCTCTTTCAATTTACCTTCATACAAACCATGAAATTTTGGGGACAAATACATAAAACAGTTTCTGTCTGTTGAGAGGACTTTTAACAAACTACCTCCAAACTTAATAATAAATTGAAAGCAGAACTTTTTTTTATTTTTTTTTTTTTTTTTTTTTTTTTTTCAACCTAATGTCACTAGAACACAAAGGGTTATTGGGAGTGAAAAAGAATTAGGAACTGGAAACCCAATCCTAAGCAAGAAACAAGGGATAAACTTCTGTTCAATAGATGAGGATTTCCATGTTATGTGATATGTAGATTCTTTTTATTTTGTTATTTCTTCTGTGCTCAGAGCAAATCCTTGCCCCAGTGTCTCACAGAAAAAAAACTGTGAATGTTCTATATCTTTACTTCTGACCCATTAATATAAACAGAACTTTTAGCTCTCCACAACATTCCTTGTAGTTGATTGACTTGAGAATGTTTGCTAATTAGGTGAATAAAAATTTATACCCTAAAATCTCAATGCAATAAACAAAGGTTAAAACTTTATCGAAATATGGTTAACATTTTTTTCCTCTATTTTGTACCAAGAATAAATTCGTCCATAAAGATAATGTTTTTATTTTAACCTAGACCCCAAGAGTTCAAATTGTTTGGAAATATTTGGACAAATTCTTCATCTTCATGCATTATTTTCTTTAATTGAATTTTTACATAATCATGATTAACAGGTGGAATAAAGTGTAACATTATTTTAGCCTGGCTGGACGAAATTAATTAAATTAGTGTTATTATTAATTGTTGCAAATAAGACAGAAAAATTGTGTTGGTCCATATTATTAATTTTATAAATCAAAAAGAACCAACTAAACAAAAGTTGTTTTTCTCATATGAATGCCAGTAATAAAACTTATTATGGGCAGAGGAAGGTAAGGGGTCGCAAAACCCAAAGCCGAGATATGAATGAAATTATATTTTGTAGGTGTGTTCTTTGATAAACAGCCGAGTCAAAGGAGGTTATTGTTGACAATTGAAAATACTTTGACAAGAGAAATACAATTGATGTCAGAACAAGGACACCACAGATAAAGGTAAAAAAAAAATTCTAAACAAAACAATTTTTACTTGTTTGAAAGGATTGCTGCCAATAAAAGAAATATTTGATAAGTGGAATCAAAATTTCCAAGCCCAAGGTACACAGAAGATAAAATATTTTTTAAACAAAATATAGTTCTGAATTATCAGAAAGAATTGTCTCAAATAAAAGAAAATATTTGATGAGACCAAAAGATTAAATTCCATGAGAATAAAATAAAATTTAAATTTAGTTGAAAAAGAATTATACACATAAAAGTTAGATTTTTTTTTTTCAGCATTAAAAGAAAAAGCCAAAAGAAATGATGTCACCAACCAAGAATCTGCTTCATTGGTTGAACCAGAGGAAAAGAAGAGCAAGAATGGTGGCGAGAGTGATTTCATTGGCTAGAGATTAGATTTGCATGTTTGTCATCCTCCCACCAGTGAATTTGGGACAAGCATAAATACAGGGCCCGAGGGGACCACGAAGAGTTGCACCAAGCTGAAGCAGACAAGAAAAATCACCACCACCACCACCGCTTCTGCCCAACACACGCACAAAGACTGTTTCCGTAAAGCTTTGGTGAAAAGCGAACAAAGACATTTTTGAATCGTCACAAACTTGAAAACTGATTGGAGTGAACTGACATTACCAACCAAAAAATTCAAATTAATGTTAAAAAGACAAATGCTTCTCTTGGATGAAACTTCTGCTCCGTTGTCAGCTAAGTAGAGATAAGGGGATTGGTGATTGTTATATTCTATTTTTTTTGTTTCTTTTTGTTTGTATATAAAGACTTTTTCCGCAACTTATTCGGACATTCTTCAATTTATTTTTGGTACCATTTTCATTAACTTAAATGTGCGTGAGTCCATTCTGGTTCAACTTGCTGAAGAGTCAGCTAGCAAGATTTCAGTGTGACTTCCTTGATTCACAGCATGGGCGAGGAAGAACCCCATTGTAATAGTCGACTTGAAGACCAGCTGCTGAATTGAAGCTATCAACGACCAGGCAGAGAGCGTCGGTTAACATTTGGTGCCATGTTGACCAGGATAAACCCTGAATAACTCAGAGCCAAGTAGCAGGTAGGATACTTTCGGTTTCTCCCTGAAATTGTTGTTGGTTGCCATTTTGCCAAAAATCAATTTCCTTCTCGTTTTTATAAGTTGTTAATTGAATTGTTTAAATGACTGACCATGGAACATCTGAAATGGCTGAACATGGAATGGTAGGGTCTGAAGGAGATGAGATGGACCAGTTATTGGATTCCATCTACGGTAAATCACAACGAGTAAGGTTTTTAAATTCCATCTACGGTAAATCACAACAAGTAAGGTTTTTAAATTCCATCTACGGTAAATCACCCACATCTCGTGAGTTAAGGAATCTGTTTGGGGGACCAAGGGTGCCGAGCTTTGGGCGAGACTCAAGGGAATTAAAAGATTGGTTGGTCGCCATAAATAAAAGTCAGCTAATTTACCAGCTGAATTAGAGAGAGACGGTATGCGTGGCATTCCATGTCGCGACAGGAGAACTTTCAGATTTTATTGGCTGAATATTAGGAGACCTAAAAGTTCGTTAGTGGGGGAATACGCAAATGAAGGCACGGCGATAGAGGCCATGAGGAGCCTCATGAAACTAGTACAAAACAAAGATGAGGGCCCAGAAGAGTTGGGAAAAAGAACAGAGATATTAGCTTCTCTGGCCTCTCCTGCAGAGGTTAGGGAAAATGCAGCAATACAAGCCCAGTTAGCGGGCATGTACGTCAGAGCGCTGCCGGATGAGCACATCCGGCATGATGTACTGAAAGAGGGACCCGTAAGGTTGGCAGCAGTGCTGGCACTGGCTAAAGAGAGCCAGGGTGTGTGGAACAAGGTCAAACAGAGTAGAACACACAACCTGGGGCGGAGAAGCCTAGGAAAGAATCCCAAGTGGAAGAGAGAACATAGAACAAAGTAAAAGGACCCCCCCTGTAGTACATAAGTGGGTGAAAGAAAAAGAGGAAGAATGGGAGGAGGACCCCAACAGAAAGGAGTGGTCCCGAAGACATGGTTTTTATAAACCCACGCTGGGTAGATATGGCCTGGTGTGTTGGAAGTGCCAGTATGAAGGCCACTGTGTGGCAGAATGTTCCACAAGGTGAGGTTTGCCTCCGGATCACCTGCAAGAAAGATGCATGAGATACGAAGGTAGCGGGCAAGTGGCCAAACGATGTAGGTTGAAAATGGAAACTCGTCCCATACCAAAAGTTATGACAAAACCTGGATAGTCAAACCAGGAAAACGTAAAATGGTCACCCTGAGAAATAAGAGGTAGGGTGGCCCGTATGAATGGAAGACAAAAACGTTGTTGGGTGTGTGGGCAGATAGGTCATTTTGCAAAGAAATGTCCAGGAAGAAGGTGTTGGTTTTGTGGGAAACCAGGACACCTGAAGAGAGGCTGTCCATATAGAGATAGAAATAAGTGTTCTCGATTCGGGAACAGAAGTTATGTGGGGAGCCTCGTAGAGATGTTAATGAAGGACTGCTACTGCCAACATCCATGGTTGAGTGGGCAGAAAGACATCAACAAAGAAGGAGAAATCTATTAGAATCACCATAAACATGGGTTAAAAGTTATCTCCCCTGGACCATTCAAGGGAGTCAGTTCCCCAGCTAATAGGTGCATGCTGGGAGACAAGAGTAACGGTCTTCCGGTAGAAGCTAGCAAACATGGCAGGCAGAATTTTGCCACGCTCTCTATAAACACACTGTTAATCAACGTCCACAACTGTTCGCTGTCCTCATGTTTATACAATAATAAATTTCCTAGTCATTTCCAATACTTGGCGAGTGTGTCATTTTTCCATAACTGTTTTATTTTGTCATGTTAAAAACATAACAAAACTGGCAACGAAGATGAGATTGCAGCACTTGGAGTTATTCACCTCAGGATTGGAACAAAAAGTAACTAACAAGTAGAATTTGTTTCATTGAGTGGAGAATTTTAGAAATTGGATTTTAGACATCGTGGACACACAAAATAACGTCAGATATGTTGAAAACAAACATAACATATTTTTTTGAAAAAAAAAATCTCTTGTTTCCAGAAATTTTTTCTTTTCCATTCAGTGTGAAATAATGGATCCAAAAACTATCCAATAGATTCTACAACAGCAATTAAGGTTAATGGAACTCTTTTCAGAGAGTCTAGGGAATGTACCACAACCAAATCCTCCATCAACGAAATTAATATCGGGACAAGCTGTTGAAAATTCCATCGCAGAGTTCCACTACAATAAGGAGGCAAACACAACCTTCGCAACGTGGTTTGCTCGTTATGAGGATCTCTTTAAAGAAGATTTTGGAGAGCAAACAGATAGCTGGAAAGTGAGGCTCCTTTTACGAAAAATCGGTCCGAGTGAGCACGAAAAATATATTAACTACATTTTACCGAAAAATCCTCGGGATTGTAGTTTCGTGGAAACAGTTGAAACTCTAAATAATTTTTAAAAAAAGAAGGGAGGTATTAGGATCACCATAAAAATGGGTTAAAAGTTATCTCCCCTGGACCATTTAAGGGAGTCAATTCCCCAGCTAATAGGTGCATGCTGGGAGACAAGAGGGACAGTCTTCTGGTAGAAGCTAGCAAACATGGCAGGCAGAACTTTGCCACGCTCTCTATAAACACACGGTTAATCAACATCCACAACTGTTCGCTGTACTCATGTTTCCACAATAATAAATTCCCTATTTATTTCCAGTACTCGGCGAGTGTGTCATTTTTTCATTACCGTTTTATTTTGTCATGTTAAAAACATAACAAAATCACACAGGCTGATGGTGGTTCCATGAGAATAAGGGGAATGGTGAATCTTATGTTGAAAGTAGGAGGAACACAGAGCCTCTAGAGATTTTATATCACACCGAGTTGTGTGCAGGAATGATCTTGGGAGAAGATTGGCTGCATAGACACAAGGCAGGAATTGAGTTTAACCCTACTGATTTGGTGATGAACGGAGTAAAGTTGCCATTGGGAGGTTCCCCCAGCAAGTATATAACAGTAGTGGCAGAAGAAGATATAAAGTTGCCCCTCTAGAACTGCAGTATCAGGCAGAGGAAGATTAATGACTAATAAAAAAGTGAAAAAAACAGATCAGACAATTAGTTCCTGTAGAGGAAGTCAAATTTGAAGAGAGTGAGGCAGTCATGTGTGAGACAGTGGTAAATGCAGCAGAAATAGTTCCCATGTTGTTGGTGAATGAAGCCACTAAGACCATTAAAGTAAAGAAAGGGGAGGAGGTAAGTACAGCCTTACCCCTAAGAACCAGGCATCGAATAAGGTTAGATAAAAAGGAGAGAGGGAGGGCTTAAAGAGGGTAGATGGTAAAAAAGATGAAGAAGTATTGGCCCCTGAAATGTTTAGGGCTAGAGTAAAGAACCTGTTGAGGGCCAATTGTGATGTGGTGGCCAACTCAGATAAGGAGTTATGCCAAACTGATACACTAAAAATGAAAATAGACACACGGGATCACCCTCCCATTAAGCTGAGACCTTACAGAACTCTTAGTAGAGGAAACAGTAAGAGATATTTTGGCGACTGGTATGATAGAAAGATCAAAGTCTCCTTGGAGCTTCCCCATAGTGATAGTAGATAAGAAAGATGGCAGCCATTGGTGGTGCCCTTACCATTGATGACATATTAGCTCTGTTGGGAAAAGCTAAGTGCTTTTCCACATTGGATTTGAGGTCAGGGTATTGGCAGATAACCCTTGATGAGGCTGATAAAGAAAAGGCTGCATTTGCATGTTACATGGGCCTGTACCAATTTAAGGTTATGCCATTTTGTCTTGCCAATGCACCTGGGATTTTCCAGCATTTGATGTCAATAGTGCTGGAAGGAATGGAAAGTTTTGCCATGGCTTACCTGGACGATAGTCTGGTGTTCTCAGAGTATCCAAGAACAACATTTTGACCACTTAAAACAAGTTTTTGATCGGTTGAGAAAGCACGATTTGTAAATTAAAATTTAAAACTAAAACTGTCAAAGTGCCAATTTCTAAGGAATGAGACTAAATACTTAGGTTTTATAAGTGATGAGGGAATCAAACCTGATATGGATAAGGTAAAAGTGATAAGAGAAATGCCAGAGCCCCAGACAGTAAGACAGGTACGAGGATTTATAGGAGCCATAGGGTATTACAAACGCTTTATCCCGGCATTTTCTCGGTTAGCGACTCCATTGATAGCATTGACCAAAAAGTATGCAAGATTTAGATGGACAGAGGATTGTAAAAGGGCCTTTAATATGATTGCTATATCCCTGCTGACGTACCCCGACCTCAGCAAGCCCATGGTATTATCCACAGACGCTAGTGAGCGATGTGTGAGAGCAGTCCTTACCTAACCCTGTCCGGATAAGGAGGGTCCAGTGCCTATATACTTCTTGTCACATAAGCTCTTAGAGACACAGCAGAAATTACCAGTGATAGAAAAGGATGCATACGCTATCGTGTTTGCCCTCCAAAAGCTTGATTACTATCTAAGCATAAACCTCTTCAGTATTTGCTAGAAACAGATTGGGTAAATAAGAAAATACAGCAGTGAGCGCTGAAGTTAAGCGGGTATAACTGCAAAATAGAGTACTTGGCAGGGAAAGATAACACCTGTGCAGATTTGCTCTCCAGGATACCCCAAAAGATAGAAGAGGAGTCTGCGACTGTAGAGCCAGTGGTAGATGATAGGGTATATCACATCGGAGTGATTAACTCCCATACTCTAAAAGATAGCCCTATGTTAGGACAGGAAGAAATTTTACAGCTGAGAATAGATCCCCAGTGGATAGAACAGATTGAAGAAGAACAGGTGGACAAGGAAAGCTAGCTGCTAGCCCTCAGAAGAAAAGTAGAGGCAGGGGAGACATCTAAATATATGATACATAAAGGGAAGCTATATTATCTTTTGGGTAGGGATGAAGAAAATAGATCCAGGTTGTACATGCCCAAAGATATTGGAACAGTGTCATGAGAAGCTAGGCCACATGGGAAATGATAAAACCCGTGAATTGATCAGCAGAAACTACTATTGGCCTAGACTGTACAGGGAAGTTACTGACTACGTTAATAGCTGTATGGTGTGTCAGATGCAGAATAGAAGACAAGAATTGGCACTGTTGAAAGGGATGGATGTTCCAAATTATCCCTTTGAGAAAATAAGTATGGATGTGTCAGGACCATATGGAAAGACCCCCAGAAATAACCTCTATAGTTTTGTAGATTGGTTGACGAATTGGATAGAGGCCTTCGCAGTACCCAATAAGAAAGCTAAAACCATAACCAACTTAATCATGGGTGAAATTTTTCCCAGGTATGGTGCCCCTGTGTGCCTGGTGACAGACAATGGGCCTGAGAATGTAAATTATGTGATGAGAGATGTAGTAAAAGGTCTGAATATGATCCATATGACCACATCTCCCTACCAGCCTCAAAGCAATGCCAAGGTGGAAAGATTCCATAGGACCTTGGGAGACATTATATCAAAATTAACGAGAGATAATGTTGAGAATTGGGACCTGTACCTGACCCAGGCTCTCACGGCGGTAAGGTTCACGATCAATGATACAACTAAATTCTCACTGTATTACATGCTGTTTGGCAGGGATGTGGAGACCCTGTGTACTACAATGTTCGTTTGAGAGAAGGAAAACTGGACAAGAGAACCTTACTATAGAGTAATAGAGCAAACTAGTCCAGTATCATATGGAACCAGGTGGCTGGTCAAACAAAGAGAGCTCATGCCAATGATTAGGTTGCTAACTGGGAAATAAGTGAGCCAAAAGCCAAAAAGAGAAGAACAAGGAAAGCAACCCTTGCAGAACCATAAGAATTAGAATCAGATGAAGATTCTGAGAGAAAGGAAGAAGAAAAGAATAAAGAGATGGATCAACAATCCATTATAATGAACCCTAGAGGCCCAGACAGGATGAACCACGTATCAGAGTGACCTCCATCGGTGGCAGCCAGCGGCGTTCATTCGTCATCTGTGTCATTACAGAGGGTGCCTTGCAATGTCACCATTTTGCCTCGAAGGCCCAATAAAAGAAAGACTAAAGGAACTCATGATGAAACCCAAGAACCAGAGTTGAAATTTCATAAACCGGAATTAGAAGGCAAATCAAGTGAATGGGAAGAGGAAGATGAGATACCTCTCTCCCAACTCCGAGAAAAACGGAGAAACAAAGAAGAGTTAGGCCTCCAATTGACAGAAAATGAAGGAACCCAGGGCTCACAATCAGAACTGCCCGAAGAAAAAGGAGGAGAAGAAAACTCCTCTTCACAGACTACGAAATAGGAAATGGAAAAGAGTCAGAGGTATCAGAAATACCCCTTAAAAAGAGACTGAGGAATGTAAACGCATCCAGTAAGGGATAGCGGTAGAGAAGAACCCCTTAGAAGATCTTAATAGAAAAGAATAAAAGTAGCAGTGGTTGGAGAGGGTGGGTGAGCAGATGGCATATCATAGTGAGAATGAAACCGCTCGTCGAGGCTACTGACCGGCTGGCAGTAGTAGCAATGAAGCGTAACCGCTGTGGCATGGGCAATGCCCACTTGTCTGAAACAATCACCCTACTAATAGTTAATTAGCGAAAAAAGAAAAAAAAGGAACTGAAAGCTGAACAGGTAGTGAGAGAGAAAAGTAGTGAAAAAGAGCTTAGAAAATAATTAAGCGAAGAACTAATTTGATTAACAAATTATTAAGGGAATAAAAAAACAGAGAATCTGTTCCCCTTGCAGGAATGGCCAGAATGAAAGGACCAATACTGCTGATGTTGATGACGGCGATGATGATGAGGATAGAATCATGGAACCACAGCAGAAGTATGATATTTAAGAAGACCAGTGAAGTGATAATGACAAGGTCGAAATGGGTGATCACTTTTGTAATAGATTTAAACCCATACAAGGTGTTACTGAACAGACTGAAGGATGAAATAAGGAAGCTGGGAATAGCAAGAATAAAAGTAGCCCAGAGTAATCCAGGACAGGAAGAATATCTTAGATTGTTGTATCCTTTGGAGATGGAAAAGGCTGTAATGGAGGGCCAATGGAATAACATGAAAAATTACATGGGAGAAATTGAACTACTACAAACTAGAGAAAAACGAGCATTAGTTCCCATAGTTGGGAAGGCACTAAATGTCCTATTTGGAACAATAACAGAGGATGACATGGGAGTCATAAGGGAGAGCCTAATAAAGGCAGAGAAAAATCAGAAAATCCTGGCCCAGAGGACGCAGCAGAGTGTTACAATATTGAATGTTACGAGAGTAGAATTAGCGACAAATAGAGACAGTATCAATGGAATAATAAGTAACCTGAGTGAGCTACAGCAGGAAATAGCTAATAATTTGGAGGCTATGGCAACTGAAGTACAGGGATTAGATAGATTCGTTCAACAGTATTTCCAGTTGAATGCCCTTGCTAATAGGGTGCAAAAGACTAGTCAGTCATTGTCAATATTACTGGAGCGTGTGAGAGCTCAGATGGACATGTTACCATTGGGGCATTTGTCCCCCAGCATAGTAACTCTAGCACATCAAATTTGAGGAGTATTTTGTTGGAAATACAGGGTGAATTACCCCATCACCTAAGATTACCGGTAGATTCCACCAGAGAACTATGGCAGTATTACAATGTTTTAGGTTGTATAACTTTGCTAGAACATAACAAAGTGCTAGTTTTAATAACCCTTCTGTTATTGGATAGGGAGAGTATTTTTTAGATATATCAAGTTATAAACTTGCCTATTCCCTACCCACATGCAGAACAAGATACAGAATTGAAACTGAATATATAGCCTTGAATTCAGCTAGGACGAAATTTATGACTGTCGAAGCAGGGAGGTGTAGGAATGATGCCCTGAGAGCCTGTACTTCACAGAGTCCCATTTATGTAGCAGGTAATCAGGGAATGTGTGTACTGGAATTATTTGAAAATGAAAGGAAGGAATTAAAAAGAATTATCGAGTAGAAGTGTCAACAAAAACAATGCTGCCACAAGCTATTAATGTATCTGATGGTGTGGGGGTGGTAGCTGTCCAAAAACCAATCAGATTGTCAAAGGTATGTGAAAGGGGACCCACCGAGACAATAGAAGTGAGACTGCTGCTGTCCTTAGTAAATTTACTCCTGGGATACTCATCATTCGGGGTATCCATATCCCTATTCCCTTACTATCAAAGAGAGGAGAAATATGAGGATAAGGATTCGTTTTAGAATTGTTAACAGGAATTTAAACAATTATACAGAAGTTTAGAATCCAATAGTGAAGGAATTCCCCAACATTACTTTGAGGCAGATGCCAGCCCTATTAGAACCAATAGAGAAGATAAATATGAATCAATTAAAGGACCAACTAGAGACGTTGGGAGAGGGAGGTACGGACAGGAAGAATGGTAAGAAAATCATAATAAATTGGTCAGCCGTGATGATTACTTTGATATTTATTGCTACCATAATAGCAGCCATATGGAAGATTAAGGTATATAGAAGGAAATCGATTGAATTAAGTTCCAATAGCAACAAGAACAGGAGATTGCCAAACAGTGTCCCCTCTCCTGATGAATCGAACTCAAACAAAGAAGAAATTACGTTGGCAGCGACGTATGAGATAGAGATGCAGCCAACACCAGTAGAAACCAAATCCATATCTCCAGCAGAGCAGAAAAGACCAGTGTCCAAGAAAAACAAGCCATAGAAAAACACACATATGCATAACCATTTTTTGTTTCTTTTTATTGCAAGCATAACCAGGAGGAAAAAGAACTTTTTCAAATTACTGAAGAAATTTTTATTAAAAGAACTTTTCAAAATTGCATGCATACGCATGCAATTTTGAAAAGTTCTTTTAATAAAAATTTGATGATTAACTTCTTAGTGCATGAAATGTTATAGGAAAAAGAACTTTTTGAAATTGTTGACAAACTTCTTATTGAAGGAACTTTGTGTTGAAATTGCATGCGAAAACTTAATAGTGCATGAGAATTAAAGTTGCATGCTAAATAGTATATTGGTGTTTATAATGTCATTTACAGGTAAATGACAGAATGGGTGAAGGGAGAGATGTAACACTATTTTAGCCTGGCCAGACAAAAGTAATTAAATTAGTGATATTATTAATTGTTGCAAATAAGACGGAAGAAATTGTATTGGCCCGTATCATTAATTTTATAAATCGAAAAGAACCAACTAAAAAAAAGTTGTTTGTTCTAATATGAATGCCGGTAATAAAATTTATTATGGGCAGAGGAGGTTAAGGAGTCGCAAAACCCAAAGCTGAGAGATATGAACAAAATTATATTTGTGGGGGAGGTGTTATTTGATAAACAGCCAAGACAAAGGAGGTTATTGTTGACAATTGACTAAGTTTGACTAAGAGAAATACAACTGATGTCGAAACAAGGACACTGCAGATTAAGGTAAAAAAAAAATTCTAAACAAAATAATTTTTATTTGTCTGAAAGAATTGCTGCCAATAAAAGAAATATTCGATCAGTGGAATCAAAATTTCCAAGCCTGAGTTACACCACAGATAAAAGAATTTTTTTTAAACAAAATATAGTTTTGAGTTATCAGAAAGAATTGTCCCAAATAAAAGAAAATATTTGACGAGAGAAAAAGATTCAATTTCATGAGAATAAAATAAAATTTAAATTTAGTTGGAAAAGAATTATAGTTAAATTTTTTTTGGGGGGGTAGGGGGCATTGAAAGAAAAAGCCGAAAAAAATGATGTCATCAACCTTCATTGGTTGATGACATCATTGGTTCATGTCATCTGCTTCATTGGTTGAACCGGAGGAAAAGAAGAGAGAGAAAGGTGGCAAGAGTGATTTCATTGGCCAAAGATTAGATTTGCATGTTCGTCATCTTCCCACCAGTGAATTTGGGACAAGCATAAATACAGGGCCCCGAGGGGGCCACAAAGAGTTGCGCTAAGCTGAAGCAGACAAGACAAATCACCGCCACCGCCACTGCCCAACACACGCACAAAGACCAACCTTAGGCAGTTTCCGTAAAACTTCAGTGAAAAGCGAACAAAGACATTTTTGAATCGTCACAAACTTGAAAACTCCAATTGGAGTGAACTGACATTACCAACCAAAAAACTTGAATTAATGTTAAGAAGACAAATGTTTCTCTTGGATGAAACTTCCGCTCCGTTGTCGGCTAAGTAGAGATAAGGGAATTGGCGATTGTTATATTCTATTTTTTGGTTTCTTTTTGTTTTTATATAAAGACTTTTTCCGCAACTTATTTGGACGTCCTTCAATTTATTTTTGGTCCCATTTTCATTAACTTAAATGTGCGCGCGTCCAATCTGGTTCGAGTTGGTGAATAGTCAGCTAGCCATATTTCAGTGTGACTTTTGAGATCAAAATTCACAGCGTAAGCGGGGAAAACACCATTGTAATAGTCGACTTGAAGACCAGCTGCTGAATTGAAGCCATCAACGACCAGGTGGCTGAGCGTCGGTTCACAAAGGATTGGGAAATTAGATCATTGTAAGATGCAGGTTATGAGGAATTTGACCAGAGATCTACTCAATCATGTTGTAATTATTGATTTAGGCAAACCTTCATCTTTGTCAAATTGTCTTCCTACTTCATTCACGTTGCTGAAATGTCCAGCAAGTTAAGGTAAGAAGCAGAAGTTCTTTGTTGTGCTTACTCCTACTAGTTAAAACACTAAGTCATAAGTTCAAACTTAGACAATTCCATTTGTTAATTCAGTTGAATGTACTTAAGTATTTTGTTTTTGTTTCTTCAATATCTCCTAAGAGAAGAAAAAACAGAAGAGAATACTCTTAGTATGCATAGAAAATCCAAATTGCAAGCTGGATTATTTAGGTTTTTCCCATCGACTTAATTCCTATTCTAATTGGCTACACTCCGTTACATGATTCCTCTTGTAATTTATTCTACAGCAATGCGCAACCAGTCATCAGGTATAGATTCACTTGCTTGTAAAATTCACCTCAATAACTGATAGACAGCTATTATTATTGATGGAAAATTAGAGTAAACAATTTCCTTCTGATTCTTTTTGTTGCATCATTGAATTTTGCAGGAATAAAAGTAGCAGTTGTTACTCTTGATTTTTTTTCTTCTTTTAACTGGACTTTCAGCAAAAACAAAAGCTTTTATTTTTTACTTTTTGTTTATTTCCTTTGTGAAGGAACCAATTTTTGTCACAAAATATATATTTTTTTTAAATTTTTAAACTGCACCAAGTTTAAAATCTGCATGTGCAGATTTTAAACTTGGTGACAATTGATGAATACTGCAGATTACAAAAATAAGTGTGTATTTTGTCCAAAATGCAAAAAGACATCCAATTTGAGAGCTGCTTATTTACAAAGTGATAAAAGTCAATATTTTTACTGTCAGCATTTAATGAGCAACTTTTGATATTGGAATGTATTCAAAATTGCTAATAGAAGTTGAGAATCCTTTATCCAACATTCTAAAAATGTTCCCACCATCATGATTTTTATACTGGTCACACTTAAAGTCTGTTTTCTCTAACATCCTAATTAATATTAATCTTTGAAAGTTTTACACTTTCATGACAGTAGTTCTGCCTAATTGGTTACCCTTAGCCCTTTGAACATTGAATGACTAAGTATATAGTTCTTTTAATTCCACGCTTCATTGTTGTTTTATTCCATTTAAGACTTGATTCAGCAGAATTAAAAATTTTATGATTTATAAATGAGATCAAAAATCAAATCCTCAGTTTCTGGCAGGTTACCAAAATGAAAAGTGGTGCTTTTATCACATTTCACTTATCACAAGTCTATACTGTCAGAAATAGTTTGGAAGATGAAGAGATGGTGTTAATACAGTGGAAATCTGAAGAAATGATTGTGTCTCTAGTATAAAAGACTTTAGCCCATTTGTTAGGATCCGAATAAGATTGATCAGAAAAAAAAAACTTTATCATCTTATTTCATTTCATATAGATTTTTAGTTGGTGTATTTTTATGTAACAAGCATTTATTTGATAAGTATTATGTTAAGTGTAAAATGAAAATATATGGGAGCTATGAATTTTTCAGTTTAGCTTAGTTTCCTTATTTATGGTTACTTCCATTTTGTAAAGTTTTAATCTTCTAAAATACTTGGCCTGAGCAGAAACTTTGTTCTACTTGTTGGTGAGACTTGTGGGGTAAGTGAAGATGAAGTATGAGTAAATTTAGAAGTTTTTCAACCTGCATCTGAATGTGGAGAAGATTTCAATGTCACTGTTAACTCTCTAAAATGTTTTAGAATTATACATGCTTCAAAAGAAAATAATGTCATTCGATGGATCTGCATTTAAAACTGTTTCACTGAATATGGGTTTTTGTGTTCTTGCTACCGACCGGCGTCATCATGGTAGAGTAAAAAATTTGCTGAATCGGCATCAATTTTGTTTTAATGAAATAGTAAGTCTTTAGTGAAAAATTATAAAAAGTTATCCTGGAAAGGGAAAATTAAAATATTAACTTTAATACCAAATAACTGGGGTAAACAAAAAAGCCAAAATACATTTGATATCAGTAATTTATCTGGTGAAACAGACAATGTTGTTGAAAGAAAAATACACTTCGACAGAACCAAACAAAATATGAAGCCATCTAGTATCATAAGACACTAAAGAGAATATTCAGGTGTTTTTTGTCTTTTTTAATTAGGTGTTTTTTTTTTTAGATTGTCCTGGAAAAAAAGATTATATATCAGTCAGGAGAAATGAAGAAAAAGTTCATAAGCAGAAATGTTTGCTACTAAATTTGAGTTGTATTTAACTTTAAAAGAAAGGAATTATGACAAAATCAGATTTTCAAATTTTGTTAATTAAAACCAAAATGGTGCGTTGCTGTAAGCCCTGCCTTCTGTTTATGTTTGTCAGAACCACCTAAGTGCCAAATTGTCAGTGGCTGCATTACCCGTTAATATCAACTGTCATCATGTGCTCTGACTGTCATTTACAAAAGACTGTACTCTACATGCTTGCAAGAAATGTCCTGACAAAGAGGCATTGAAAGAGTACTTTGAGGGTCAGATTAAATTCATAAAGTCTAGGTGTGGTAGCAAAGTGTTTTTAAGAATTTTACTCAGCATCAGTTCATTGCGAAATCTTAGTCTGAAGTTTTAAAGACGTTTAAAGATAATGTTGACAGTCAGTCAGTTAAGTGCCATATGTGATACACGCTTGGGCGATCATGTCTCGAAAATGACATGACTGACTGGGCAGAAGATTATCCCACAGTAGATTGCCATTGCTTTCTGCGGTAGACTGGTTGCCGACCAAGGCTATAGAACCCAATCTGTCCTGCTATTTAACCCATAACTGGAAGGAAGATATGTATTAATACCTTTCCCAAGGGTATTTGCGCGTAAGTGAATACAATGGATTCAACCGGAATTCGAACTCGGCTCCCCGGTTTCTCGTTAGCAAAATTGTTAATTGATTTTGCTGTACAAGGAATCCATTAGAATAACAATTAGGCAACTGTACATCCTTCTGTAATGTATCTCATGGATTTCCCAAATGCAGATCTCAGTTGCATTAACATGTGTCTTCTATCAATTTTTTTTTTTTTTTTTTGTTATAATCATTTCACCTCAAGCAAGGAAAGACCGCTACTGGTGCACAGGGGGTTACAGTGAGATAAAAACAAAACACACACACACACACACACACACACACACACACACACACACACACACACACACACACACAAATAGGTACATGAGATCTGAAAGAAAGAACAAGAGAAAGATAGGAATCAAAGAGACAGAAGACGGCAACTGACGCTGCATTTAAACCTTTGGAGATTGTAGCTATAAGAAAAGTAAGCAAATAGAAGGGAGCTCCATAAGCGAGACGTGCGAAAAGAAAAACAAAGTTAGAGCAGAAGAGGCGGTTATATTTAACTGTTTTCAATGGTAAAAACCTAAATGCCAATTCAGAAGCACGCTTGAAATTGTTTGAAATATGATTCTTTGGTAGTTTATTACTCAAGTGAAGACTTTTGTCAAAAGTAATTCCTATAACAGGAATGAAAATCGTTACTACATAGAAATAATCTCTTCGATCATAAGTGAAAGGGAAATAATTTGAATGTTGTGTTTGGCATCCTTTGTAAATGAGAAGCTTTCAAATTGAACAACGTCTTTTTGCATTTTGGCCATTTTCAGGTCCTTATAAAAATAAAAGTACTTAAAGCCATTAAAAGACAGAAATCAGATGGCAACAAAATAGGGTCTTGATAAACTACCACTTCTGCTGTTGCTAACATCCAGGAAAGTAACTCATTGTGCTTTCTCGGGTTAACGTTTGTGACACTATTTGGTTGCTGGTAATTAATAATAATGAAGAGAAATTATGAAAACAAACCAGATGTCTGCCAGAGGACAATGTCTAACTTGTACAACGAGCAAGGTCTTGACAGTTGGGTGTTAAAACCGTAAAAACTTTAAGTGCCAGTTAAGAGGTGAAAAGGCTACCTAACGAAAAACCTACTTCAGTATCCGAAGCCATAAGAAGGGAAAATATTCAGCATATAAATTTATTTTAGTGAAAACAAATTGCGAGGTTTTTGATAACCGTTGACTAATAACTGACCAGGAAAGAGAAAAGGAAGATTCGTGTGAACGATAGCTGTTTATTTTTTGTTTTGTTTTTGTAAAGGCAGTAAAATCGAAGGGAGGGGACTTACCTGCACCCACTAAGGAGCTGTGTGCACAGGCGACCCACTGAAGGAAGAAGTAGAAGTTATAGGAGGAGCGTTGCCTGCAGACATTATCAGAGAGAGAGAGAGAGAGAGAGAGAACGGAAACTTCGACGGGAGATCGCCCAAGTCCGCACGTCACTAACTGCCTAACTTCGACATCAACCTTGAGCCAGACTTACTAAATTTACCAAAATCAACAAAACAAACTTCTTTATATACACAAGACAACCCTTATCAGTTAAACCAAGTGTCGCGTCCGATTTGGAGACAATTTAGATTGACAACCCTGCATGTGAAATACTACTAACGAAGTTATTGTATATTATACTCGAGAAGACGTGATATTTTTTTCCTTCATTTCTCGTCTTCTTTTTTTGTTTGTTTGTTTTTTTAATTACTGTACGTCTTCACTCTATTCGGACCGGCCTGAGACGGGTATACTGACGACGAAACTTGACCTGCCTGCGATCAAACTAATCACAACATGGGGACAGAACAGGCCGGGAGTCGAAGAGAATAATTAATTGCTCAACTGCAGTATTGGTCGTTTCGAATGACCGGAGGCAGAAGGAAGCTATCTATGGTTCCCGTGAACCATACAGTGATGAAGAAGGCGTCACAGTTTACGACTGACATTAAGTAGAAATATTTTATTAAAACAATTGCTCAGAAAGTTGTATCATTGTGTCATGCTAGACAGTTTTTTTCTCATCAGTATCTATCTTAGCCATTTATAAGTCTCCTATTCATCCATGAATTGAATATTGCTGTCATATCTGGAGAGCAAGAATCAGTAATGTTATTGGTCCTGACGTGGCATTTCCGCTTCAGTTATTTTCTCACTGCTGGCTTTTCTGTAGATATTTTTATGGAAACTTATAAAGAGCTTTCCTCTCTGGTACGTAGACTTTATGAGATTAAGCGCAGTACTAGATTGACAGCTAGGTCAATTTACAGTTAAAAGGATTAGATGTAACCATAAGCTTTCTGCTAACAGTATCGTCCGCAAATCTTGCCTGTGGAACTCTCTTCTGACTTCTTGCTTTCCAGTCAACTTTGATCTTCAAAAATTTAAATGCAATGTCAATCACCATCTTCTGTCTTCTTAAATTCTTGTTCTTTTATTTTTCTCTTTCTTTATTGATTTTTCTCTTTCTTTTTCTCATATTCTTACACACTCAGTAAGTAACATGTTTTGTTTACGGCATTAATCTATATTAATATTTAACGAACTCAATTTGAACTCTTTAGTATTAAGAGGAGCCTGGAGAAAAACTAAAAAATAAAAGCAAGTACGCTGTAGTTACTGAAATTTTATCTTTTACTCTTTTTTTAAAGAAATGCATGGTGGCCCCAAACATTTTCCCTGTCGTGTATATCGTCAATATTTATCATCCCTATAGGGTGTGTATATACTGTACTTTTTCATTTATAAATTATACAGCGATATGCTACAAGTCGCTTAGATGTGGCACAAGGCCGCGAGTATGGAGGATCCAATAAGAATCGAACATACTACTCAGTTGTAATTGATTTAGCGAGACATGTTTGCTAACCATTATATTTTGTACACGCATGTACTAAAAGTCATCATTTGTATGCCATCATCTCCATAAATTATTCACATAGGTTCACTAAATTTTGCCTTAATCTTTTCTTCAACCCAGAACTAATCCTTTTTTCTATTGGTTAAAATAAATTTTCGCACAGACTCACGAATTTAAATTTTCGTATTTATCACTACTACAACCCAACCACTAATTTCGCCTCTGTCGAAGAATTTTAAGAGACAGTTATTGACTGTTGTGTAAAATATATCCTATTGCCTACTTTAAGTAAAACAGACTTTAAAATATTTGTACGCATAGACTTTATACAATTTTAAAAATCATAACTATACACAGGTGCGTGCATATGATTTGCAATCGATACACGAATTGATCTGTTCAAAGATTCTTAAAGTTTTGGTTATTCTGCTTCTTTATGGATTAAATAAATTATCATTATGTCCTGACATATAAGGTGGACAGGGGAACAGCACTTTAGTAAGATGTACACTTTATAAAAACATGCATAATAATACAATAAGGAAATGTTTGAAACTCCAGACATCTGCCTATTAAGCAAAATCCATGCCCTACATGAAAGGTATAGTTGTATAAATATAAACCCGCTCCAACAAATATTATTTCATTCATGCAAATATTTGAGTACATGTATATTCTTCGTTTATGTACAGTTGTATACATTGATGGAGCACGTATGACTTTTTTCGAAAGGATTATGAAGAATATAAAAAGAATATGAATCTGTAGGCGATAGTTTACATAATGTAATGAATATAAGTCCTTCCTTATATCTTTATTTGGCTAACAAGATATTGCATGTTTGTGAATGTGGGTTGTTCATGATCTTAAATGGGTAACATTACCATTGATCTTTTTGTTTATTTCCTTTTCTTTAAACTTTAACTTTTCGATTAGCTGCTTACCATTTTATAAACTGGACAAATTTCTCAAATGGTGGTAATAAAACGAAACTGAAATATAAATATTCTCTAGTATTGAAAAAAAAAATCAAGCTAAAAAAGGAAAGTAAAGAAAAAAATGAACCAACATAATGTAAAAAAAAACTACACATGCAGAAACACATATTTTACATATAATATTCATTTGATAGCTACACACACAAAGAAAGAGTAGGACAAACAAGTCGTGTATAGAATTGAATGACGGTCCGCTGTTTCCTTGACAACCTTAGCTATGAGTTTGTTAACTCGCACTCGATAACAAGTGGACATATCTTCTCACGTTGTTGCCTGGTGCTACTTAAGGTGAGGATTAGACATTTTATCACACCTTTTCGTTCTTTTTCAAGTACGCTCTAACATCTCTTTTAGTTCTTAATAGTATTATTTTGTTGTCTTTTTATGCTTTCTTGTCTAAAATAGTTTTGTATCGACGCATGTGGCTGTGTTTTAATGATTCAGTTCTTTTCGTTTAACATTTTAGAGAAAATATTTCTTCTTTGTATTTATTTCCCAACCAATAGTTTTATTTACCGTTGCCAAAATATACCCTGAGATAAGCCTGCTATCTGTAATTGTGAAAAAGTTTACTAATAGCCATTTGGATGTTTGTCAAGAAAAGCTACAGAATCTGAAAGGGTCTTGATGGTCAATTTATATAACGTCTTAAACATTTTGCTAAAACTTGTAGTACAGTTTCCAGCTTTTGTCTAAGATGATTTTAACACCAGGCAGCACTCATTTCATGAATCAAACGATGCTAACAGGTTTTAAAATGTTTCCATGAATGTCTTATTATTTGGCTGGAAGGATTTCTTTCCTTGATGGCTGTTGATGGCGCAGTTGGAAAGATTTGTGTCTTTTTGGCTGTTTATGTTGCACTCTATTAAGAGAATTCAGTTCTCACGATCAGGTCTGTTTAATTCTTTGTGGGGGTTATGTGCCCGAGATTACTATCCTAAAATCTCTTGATATCGAATTCAGAAATCATGATGGTGACTTAATGCAAACAACTAGTAACTGTACAGCTCAGGTTTCTTAGTCAAATAAACGAATGATACTCTCTCTATTTTTGCAGAAACTTTCTCAGTATAAGTTTTGTTTCTATCTTTCTTTTTACTGTATGTTTCTGGAAATTTCACCCGATATGCACATTTTCGTACCTCACCTATTTAACATTTTTACATTAATCTATTTTCTCTATTTATCTCGCTTATTGTTTATGTTATTCTTACATATTTTCGTCAGATTCTACTTTACACCCCTCCCCTTCTCTGCGTTTTCTCATTTTTAAACGTTCTTTTAAACTTCTCTAATTTAAAATCCCTACAAGTCAAAGAATATATATATATATATATATATATATATATATATATATATATATATGACCTTTAAATGTTATTATACTCGTATTTGAGTAGACGCTCTGTTTATTTATTAATTTATTTTCACCTACCAGCCTGAATATGCGAGGAGTTTTATTAAAAAAATTGCGCCCTTCAACAGGAATCGAACCTGCAGATTGAAGCATAATCTTTTTCGCTCCCCACTACCTCCCTCCCTCTCTCTCTCTCTCACACACACACACACACACACACACACACTCGAGGTGTGATGGATACATTGTCTTCTAAATTACGCAAAAATGAAAATAACACTGACATCTCATTTTAACTGATATATTTACGAAAATTACACAAAAATACTTTAATTACTAAAGAATAAATTCATTCAATAAAATCGCCATTGGTTTCAAGCACAGTCTCCAGACGATTTCGGAATCTCGCGCAACTCTTGTGGACGGTCTCCTTGTTTAAGTTGGTGAATGCTGCCATAATCTTTACGTTCAGTTCATATTTGATGTTACAAGAAATTTCGTTGATCTCTCGCTCAACTGCACTCCAAACATAATAATGCCGTGGTTGCAGTCCGGGGAGTTAGGTGGCTAGCAAAATCCCGATGTAATTGTCAAGCAGTACAGCATGCAGTTTCCAAATTTCTGGCAGAGTGAATTGCGTCATAGAGCTCTTTTCCTCACAGACTTTACCCAACTGACCCCATACGTGCCTGCACGAAATTGAAAAAAAAATGGTGATATTGGGGCCATCGCACCATGTGTGAGTGTGTGTGTGTATATATATATATATATATATATATTGTAATATTAAGTAAATAATGTGTGTGTGTGTGTGTGTGTGTGTGTGTGTATGTGTGTGTGTGTGTGTGAGGGAGAGAGAGATTTTGCAACAGGTCGTAGGCAGTCAATTCAAAAATGCTATTTTTAAATAACTATTTAACATAGATGAAGAAGATACATCAGTTGATACTTCAGTGCAATATATTACAATTAAATCCTATACAATGCTGTCTCCATAAAACCTTTATAGAGATAGCGTTTGATCGTTGGTTTTCTGTACTAGAAGAGCAATTTCACTCCAGAGATATTAGCTCTTCAGTGACAAAGTATTTTACGGTTATTGCAGCTTCACATTTAGAAGTTACAAAATTTCCTTCTTCAGTGCTTAATTGTAAAAAAAAAAAAAAAATATGGTGCATTATTTTGACAGTATATGAAAATGCAAAACCCGATGAACACATTAATTTATTTACAATAATTTGTATTGATAGCTGATTATATCAACGTTAGTGAACAATGAACATTAATTTATACAAACCTTATCTTCGTTTCCAACATTGTATCATCAGTGACGATTCTACGAGGTGGGCCAGAAGAGAACAAGGACCTCCACTCAGAATTTTGGCTGGCCCGTCGGTTGGCTCCTACCACTTTTATAAGCTTCAAAAATTTATGAAACTGATCAGTCTCTGACTTTGATCAGATTTGATCTTCAGCACTTTTCCCACTGTGTTTTCTTTTTCATTTAGCTTTTTAAAGACACATACAGAGTTTTGTAGAGGAAAAATATCAAAGCGGATAAATCCCACTGTTCTGCTAATATTGAGGTTGATTTTGTTTTGAAATTAACCTCTTTTGTGTTCCAACATCTTGAGAGAGGAAAAGAGAGCAAGAATAGATTAAAACCTCACTTCTACGAATGAAAGGTTATTCTGTTTAAGTTAGTGAAGTAACATACTTATACTCAAACTCATTCTTAAGTTGTGTATATGAGAGTGGTGTTGTATGAAAATGAAGACGCTGCTGGAGTTTGACCCCACTCCTCAGAAAAGTTTCGGCCCCTGTGTGCCCCCACTTTCAGTGTTTTACAATCGCTACTGTGTATCATTATTTAAAAAAATAATGAAACTGACTTTTTCTTAAGCAAACTAGCAGAAATGATTATTTATTGAATAGGATATTCCACAACATTCACTACACAAAACAAATGCTAATACAGCCAGGATTTGTTAGGAGAAAATCAATCGTTATATATTGTCTTCCTAATTTCTGTTCTTTTATTGTTCTCTATCTTTTAATAATATTTTCTTTTTCTTATATTGTCTCACACTGAATAACTCTTTGCGTCTTAGTGATTTTAATTGCTCTACGTAAGGTGAAATGATACAAAAATAAATAAATAAAGAAAGAAGAGAAAATATCAACTCTCTTATCTCGAATATTTTGAATGGTGCAAATGAAAAAACGCAAAATTCTTACTCTAGTGTGAAATTTTCAGAGAATTACAAGTACAAAAATATTTTTCCTAATATACAAATTGTAAAAATTACGAAAAAGGTCTTGCACAAAATTTCCTTTGTGCACTTAAGATTAGCAAGACAGGTTCTTTCAAATGCAAATCAATTTTCTCTTAAAAAGCTACAAATGCTTTCCTTAAAAAAACAAAAAAAAAACAAGGTATTTTAAAACTTTTCTTTAGAAAAACATTTTTTTATATGAATCCACTTTTTCGTAATAAAAGAAATTTACTTACTCGGAAAAGTTCACAATTCAAAATTCAAAGGTTGAACGTTGAAATTCGAAAGTGAAAGTTGAAGTTTGAAGTGAGGTAGCGGGGTGGGGGCAGGGGGGATAGAAAATGTTGACCTCCATCGGTGAAGCTGCTTTTCTTGAATTCTTTTGACGAATATTCAGATTTTTGGAACAGGCGTCTTCAAGTAAGTTCTCATTGGTTCATGAACATCGTTCGTATTATGAACATTTAGAAGATTCTTTTTCTATGTTCTTCGATAATGAAAGTTGAAGTAGTATCATCCCAAGTCGCCATATGGTCTATTTCTTTTCTCGGTTGCAGCAGAAACAAAATGTACAATTTTTTAGTCGCTATTTACATGTTCTAATGTAAAAGTTAAATTATATTATATATATCGAAATGAGGATGATCAGCCTATTTACGCTAAAATAGTTATTTGATATTTAAAAGCTCTGATTGTTATATTGTTCTTTATTTTTTCTTTAAAATGTGTATTGTGCACTTTTCAATGCAACTGTTTACTCGTCTAATTTGACTCTGACCAATAACTATTTAATAATTATATATATATATATATATATATATACACATATATATATATATATACACGTTTGGCTTCATTTAGGTGGTTTCTTTTTTAAAGAAACAGTCTTTGTAATTTTCTAATTTTTTAAAATTAGTATTAGTATTAGTATTTTTAATTAGTATTTTTTATTACTAAAATAGTTTCTATATTAATTTTCACACAGTTCCATTTCAATTATTTTTTCTCATACCATTTTAATATTATCATTTTTATTCTAATATAATTTGTAAGTCGTGATCAATATGCTATGTTATATTTTTCTCCACTAATTTACTGAAAAAACAAAAACAAAACAACAGCTGTATAGTATGAAAAAAAAAGGTCCTACTCTTAATAAAAACAAAGTTTTTTTTAGTTTTTTGTTGTATTTTTTACGTCAAAATGTTTATGTTTAAGAGGAAAGATCAAAGTATGTTTTAATTATTTAAAAAATTTTTTAATCCTTTCTAACACGTTGGTAAAATCTTGCTTGATTTTTTTTCGTCAGCGGACAAAATTTTAACCAGAGTTTACACTGTCGAAGTACAGATTTTTTTCCAGTGAAAAACAGATTATTTGGTAATTCTTGGAAAAATAATTGTCGGATTCTAATGAAACTTTCTTTCTTTTTTTTTTACATCCTCCACATAATTTCATGAAATTTCAAGAAATTAAATTTTTTTTCGAAAATTTGCTTTAAACGCAGGACTCTTAGGAGAATGTAAAACAGCCTTTTTACGAAAATCTGATTCGATTAGTAAAATAAAAAAATGGAATAAAACTATGACATGATTTAATTGATTATTTAATTAACTGCTTTTAAATATATATATAAATATATATATCACTGGAAAAAATTGAAGAAAATATTTTAAATATTACATATCATCGATTAAGACGATAGATTTCGAACCATTTAAATATACTTATTTGCCTTTCTGATTAAGAATCTGGCAGCAACATTTCAGGTCTTTATGGAAATATTTGTTCATGAAGACTATTTGTGCATTGAGGCGATATCGTTTAGTGAGGATGAAAAAAACATGCACAAATGATGTAAACAAAGAGTTTAAAATGTCAGATGAAAAACAATTTGAAAATCTATTTGTCACTGGTTCTGCATTAATTTTTTGGTTAGTGTAAAATAAATACAGAAGGACCTGTAGTTGAACAGTAACACTTAGTGAACATGTTGCATTCAAATCAATTAATCGTAAATAAAAATCAGTAAAAATGTGGAATCAAAATGTGAAGGAGGTATGCGTGAAAGACGGTAGAAGTCAAAAAAAGTAAAAATTGGAAACTGAAAAAAGTAAAACTGAACTAATAGTAGAAAAGTAAAATTTACAAGGCTCTTAGAACGAAAGCAAAGCTACGAAATACATGTTTAGTCAGAATCAGGACAATTAGAAGATAGACTGCCAATAAGAGATTTTTTTGTACGCTCAAAATGTGTAGGACAATAAATCGTAAAATCCACTTGAAATGAGCCGCTTTTCATTTTATCTTTTTACCAACAGCTAATCTTTTAGCACCATGCTGCAACTGACTTTCACCCACCAAATTTACTTCTTGTTTGAAAGTGCCATTTAAAAATTACGCAACAAAACTTCAGACGTTTTGTTGCTTTCAGTTTCCACACACAAGTATTTTGACTTCTACGCTCTTCACGCATACTTCCTTCACATTTTCTTTCCACATGTTTTACAAAGTAATTTTTATGAAAGTATGTGTTAAATGTGTAAGTATATATTTATTCCAAAAAATCAGTTTTCGTCTGCTTCATTTTTCTCATTGAAATCTGTTATTACTACGGCTAAGTGAGAAATTCATCAGTTACCTTTCTCGTATATTTATACCTACTATAAAAATAAATAAAAAACAAAAAGATAAAGATTTTTAATTTTTTCTATACTGTAAAGTAAAGTTTCTAAGAATTATACACAGATTTGTTGAGAATATGGTGTATTTTTATTGCAAACTAATCGCCAAATTAATTGTACAATCTCTGTTTGAGCGCATGAAATTATTTCTCGATTGTTCTTTTCCATTTATTTTGCGATATTGAAAAAATCCTTTTATAATATTTTACAATGAGAATGTGTGTATGCGTATTCCAAACAAGAAATTTAAATTGACGTTACAATTAAAATAAATACAATAACATATTCATAGATTTTTAAATACTTAGTCTCTGCTGATAGGTTCAATTCATATCACAATTATAAATTATAAAAATTGACCCAAAACTGGTATCTTTGCGTAATATTATTCTAATATATCTTTCCTGTTAGCAGATCCTGAGAAAACCAAATGATTCGACATTTCCGCTAAGACAAAAAGAAAAATGTCACGCGTGTACCTGCCAAAAATTCCTGTGGTAACAACGCCTGTCTTTCAGCGATCGCACACAACGTGTTCATCAATTTATGGACCTTATCCACCGAAAGAACTATCAGCAACCTCTCTAGACGTGACCAAAGTACCACCCCGTGTCAACCCACTGCGACCCCCACCTCCACGAAAACGCATCAACATGCACTGGGAGACGAGTGATCAACATTTAGAAAATGAACGACGCGTTATATGGCTTAGTCGAAGAGAGCACAGTCGATTTCACACAGCGTGGATGAAACCTTTGTACGGAGAACCGGCAGAACGCGAAGCTTACAGGTAAATATTTATTTATCTATAACACGAAGAATCGAGGGCGTATTGAAAATTAATGTTGAAGAAGAAATAGTGGTGTTAAATTCTCTTAAGCAGACATCTTTTCGATTAACATTATCAAAGAGGATCGTTGATAAATTTTCAAGATTATACAATAAAACGAAATTGTCAAAAAACAAAAAAAGGGAAAGACAAAAATAAAATTTGATAAACATTTCCGAAAGTAATCCTTATTTGTTATTTTACAAAAAACAAAAACAAAGGAGACAGATAAAGAATATTTTAGAAAGGTTTACCTCGCTTTTCTTGGTAAGTGCATTTTATTGTTTATGAATGATCCTTGTAGCGACAGAATGCTACATGTTTGTAATGGACGAGGTTGCTCTTGGCCACCACTTTGTAGCGGGACGAATTATGACAAGTTGCTGATGAAGATGAAGAATTACAAAATAAATGAATTGAATATTTTCAAAAGAAGCGAATTTAACACGGGGAGGAATTTTATACAGATAGATCTTCTTTTATAAAGAACGACATAACTCACAAAATACAAAAAAAAAAAAAAAAGGAAAAAATTGATGTACATAGCCGAAGTGTGTGTGATACTCACGTGTTTTGTTTGAAATTAAACTTTCAATTTGCCAGGTGATTAAGTCTCTCCCTTCTGCATCCTATTTCCTCAATGTGCAAAAATTGATGAAGGTTCATATAATACCTGGCTACTTGAGAGGATTTACCTCACTTTTCCTTTTCGATAGTAATTTTCATTATGTCTCCTCTTCTTTATCCTATACTTTGATTTTCCTTATCTTTTTTTCTTTAACATTTACCGTCTAATAATTTGTAAAAATTGTAGCAATGTTTCATTCAGTATGAAATATATATGAGTTTCATATATATTGGGGAAAAATTGAATTCCAATAGACGTTCAAAGCAAGGCCATTAATATACAATAAAAAGGTAGGAACGTCTTCATTAATCTTAAAGACTTCCGATGATTGGCAGTTAACAATGACTTTCAGGGTTAGGAAAGGGCTTGATACAATTGAGTGAGTCTCTGGAGAATTTATGTAGATATAACACCTTTGATAAAGTGAGGCATCGGGGCCTTGGATATATCCAGGGCAATGGTTCCTGTGATGAATTTATTGCTAAGTGTCTTGCTGATCCTGTAAGTAATAACTGTTAAGGCGTTAGCGGTGGATATTGCAGGGTGAAATTCATATTAGTCAGGAGATTGTTCCCGTGAAAGTGTTCAACAATCCTCTTGTAGATTATAGATTGAAGAGTTTGCTGATGACATTAAGGAGGTTAATAGGTTGACATGATGACAAGCAAGAGCGTTCGCCTGCGTTCTTAAAAATAGAGCACACAGTTGACACCTTTCATGTGTTTGGGAAACATCTCTTCTTAGGTAGTGGTTGAACAGTTTTGCCAGAACTGGAGGTTGATGTTAAGAACAACCATTGGGATTTTAACTTAACTTGGTTTCTGGAGTCAGTGATTGACGTTTGAATTTACATAAATTCATATTATCGACTATTTGGGAAGCAACAACCTCTCACAACAAAGAAGGGTATTTCCGAAAATCAAAAGCATCTCTAAAAAAATAAAAAATAACCACTCTTCTTGACAAATGTAAAATATATAAATACAAATAAAAAATAATTATTATTTGACATAATTTCGAAATCAGTCTTTAATATTTTTATAGTATTTTTGTGTTATTTTTTTTCTTTTGATGGTAAATCTCTAGGAAACACTTCCGAGATGTTCTTAAAGCTCAAATGGATGATCGAGACATGATCCGTCGTCGCTACCTGAAAGAACGAGTCCAAGAAAGTGACGATGCACGCAAGTATGATATCCAGTGTCTGGAAGATGACGTCCGCAAAACGAAAGAGAAACGATTCTATCTTAGGAAATTCATGGACGAAAACAAAACTGTAAGTCAATCAAAAATAAAATCGAGATTTTTTTCTTGAAGGGAATCCAAGGTTAATATTTATGTTGAAACCCGTTTAGATTAAAAATGTGAGTCGTCTAAGAGAATTCAGTACAGAATAATTCAAAATAATTTAATTCAACACATACATGCTTTAACAGAATGATAATAACGATAATTCTCTCTCTCTCTCTCTCTCTCTCACTCTCTCTCTCTCTCTCTCTCTATATATATATATATATATATATATATATTTGAAAGTCACTCCGTCCTCACATTTACATTAGAACTTAATATTAACAACAAAATCCTATTCCTTGATGTATTCATTGATTCTAGCACACATAAATTTACTACTTCTCTATATAGGAAACCAACTAGCATAAATTCGTGTCGTCTTAATTATAATAGTGAATGCCCCCAACGATATAAGTTAGCTGTTATAAAAAACTTACTTCAACGTACACAAATGATATCTTCTTCCAAATCTATATTTTATAAAGTATTACACAACATTAAGCAAACACTAGTCAATAATGGATTTCCTAACTCCGTTACTGACCAACAAATTAAAATGTATCTCAACAAAATTAACAATAGCTCTAACAATAATGATAATATTAATAATAATGGTTTACATCAAAATAAACACAACACTATTAACTTATACTATTGCAACCAAATACATAATAATTATAAACAAGATGAAAAAACTCTCAAAAACATAATACGTAGAAATGTTAAACCAGTGGAAAGTAATAATCAAATTAAACTCATTATATATTATAAAAAGTTTAAAACAATTGACCTCATAGTCTATAATAACCCAACAAGCACTAAACTAAATTCTCTACAAAAAACCAATGTAGTGTACCAATTTACATGCCCATTCAGAGATTGCATCTCTGATACTAATAAAAAACCTAGTACATATGTTGGTTTTGCTACAACCACGCTCTCCCGTAGACTTACATGTCATCTTTCTGATCAGAGTACTATTAAACAACATTTCTCTGAAAAACATAAACATGTAGGTAATATCAGACAGATTTTGGTCAACAATACGGTGATCCTTATTCATACACACAGTAAGAGGAACCTGCAAATATTGGAGGCCATGTACCTCAAATCTAAACAACCAACACTCAATAAAATCAACTTTAAAACCGGAAATAACATATTACATTGCATTTGACTACATGGTTTTGTTGTCATTTCGCGCTATCACGCGGTGTGACGTCATAAAACCGCATCGCAAATTTAAGAACTGCGTTTATTATTTTTGGTAACTATTGCCGTTGCCAAGCGGAGTTTTATGTCAACACAAAATAAAATTGTCGGTGATGGTGGATATTATAATATTTCAGTTTAAACAACCTCTCTGAAGATGGCTCATGTGAGCCGAAAGCTTAGAAGAAAATCAATAAATAATTATCCAAATGTTGGAAAATTTTTGTCTTTATTTTCAACTGAAATTAAAGCAAAAATATGACGTTTAGAACGGCTCATAATTAAACATAATAGACATTCATTGTCTCTTATATTTAACAGCATATGTTTAGAAAATTACTTGCTGTCTCGATATAATATATATATATATATATATATATATATATATAGCTCAAACAAAAAAGAGAGATACAAAAACAGCAAAGTAAGTCGTTTAATTTAAAATTTGTTGATAAAGTTTTTAATAAAAAATTAATGTTATGTTCAGATATTTGATTTTAAATAAAATATATATGCATGGAAGAAAGAAGCGATCCCCACCTCAGACACACACATACAAAACACGTACACATACACAAACAGACAAACAGACAGACAGAGTGCATTGAAGTTTCAGCCGTGTCCTTTCAGCTCAGCTTTTCGTCAGACGATTGAAGACAATTCCTTTGAAGTCGCCGGTAGACAAAGCGAAATACTGTTCAAGCGAATTTTTGATTTTGAGTTGCCGACTTGATGTATATTTCATTTCAGAGGCCCCGAATAGAACTTTTGAACAACAAACTAGATAGGACGATTAGATCGGTCCATTATTCTTACTCTTTCTTTGTCATGTGGCATGATTCTATATTATGACTGAACGAAAACGGATTCAGTGAAACTCATTTTGAAATTTATCAAAAGGTGTGAACATGCTTTCTTGTGTGAATAGATGCGTGTGTAATTCACACTCTATTTTTTTAGATATTTACTTTTTACCGTATTTTCCTGGTCAATATTGTATCAGACTCTGACTTAATAGAGCGCAATGTATTAGAAAATTTAAACTTTTGTGAAGGTAAAATCGCGGCCCGTGTTCAAATAATGTAACATGTAAATGTATAATTTGTGAGAGAAATACCTAATTTCTAAATCACTCCACTCCATCCACCTTTTTATGCGGTAAGACAACCAATGTTAGTTATATAATTATATGTCAAGTAAAGAACAAACATTATTTATTTTATACTTGGGTGTTGTGCCCTCCGCTCTTTCTCAGGTGTTTATCGATCTTAGTTTTAGTACTGCTCAGTTATTGCTCGCCCGTATTCTCTGTAGGTGAAGCCTTAAAATATAACGTACCTGTTGATTACTACAAAAGTACGAAATGGCATAAAACCTAGGATATCAAAAATTACTCTGGAGAATGTTTCTATCTTGGATGCTGTTATTAATGATAACAAAGTGAAAAACAGGAGTTCGTGGAATAGTATTGCTAAACAATCTACAATCTTTGTCGACAGGAAATATTTCTGATTGAAAGGGGCTGATAACGAAAATATTGGACACACTCCACTTCTACAGAAAGTCAAGACGAGTAATAGTAAAACAAACGACAATAACCCACTTTAATTCAGTTATTAAGCAATCATTGTTATTTACGATATTAAGTAGGCGGACAAGAAGTTTTATTTTGTTTATAGTTGTTTGGATAACAGCTGTGACTGAGTGGGTCATTAAGATAGATTCAATCTGATCTGATTTTTAGTTATATCGGCGTCACTAAAAGTCAGAATAACTAATTTTTACATATCGTTGGTTGGTGACTCATTAAAGGAATCTGTTTCAAGCCACGTAGAAAATCACACACACACACACACACACACACACACACACACACACACACACACATATATATATATATATCGTCGTTGACAGTAATCGTTGTGTAAGGGCCTCGGACTTGTTTCTCAAATTGGCCTTTCGTCAAACACAACCGAAGTACAATTTAAAATATCAGAAGGTTGATTGAAGGCTGAAAGAATAAAAATGTTTTGTTTGTAAAATAAGTGAAATTTTATTAACTGAACAGAATAACAAATTTGTAAGAGTTAAATGTTCAAAGAGAAAATGTACGTAGTTAAATGTTCCGGAGAAATAATAGCAAGGAGCAGAATGCGTGTATGTAGAAAGATTAACAGGTTACTAATAAAGTCTTTCCTTTTTTATAGCCGGCGAGAAAGTGAAAAGGAAGGTGAAGCAACAAAGGAAAATTGTACTTATTGGGCGTTAGTTTTTAGGAGTCAGTTGAAGACGTCTTGTTGTTGCTCTTTCTTTGACAGCGAGTGAGTGAAGACGAAGAAAGGAAAATAGGAAGGAATGTATGTCGACGAAACATGCCAGTTTCAGCGTTTTGAGATTTCTCCCTTACATTGTGACGGGGTCCTTATCAGATCCCTGCTCCCATCGGACTGTCTTTGGTCGGTCAAGAGACGTGCATAAGGTCACTTGGTCTGCTCGAACTGCATACCCACTTTTTTGGTGTTAAAAAAATTTGACCAGGGTTATAGTTCAATTTGCTATTTCCCATCCAATCAGAATCCCGAACTTTAATTTTCACACCGGCTTATGAAATTTGCATTGGTCTGGGTTTTTCCAAAATGTTTTCAGTCATTCTGATCCGATTTTGCGGGTGTGCAATTTTACTTTTCGTGTTTCAGTTAATTGTTGGATGATATAAGATTTGTATCCTATAAACCCCACCTCAGCTTAAAAAATAATTAAGATTTTTCAATATGTTCATGCATGTTCGTACGTATCCATGTGGTTATGGTCGTTTAAAGAATGAAATAAAGGGTAAATTTGTTCTCATTGTTTAAGATCAGATTTGTTAGTCGTGGGTTGCCATTATTGTGTGTATTTGTTGCGATCAATCGTTGTCCAGTGAAGGATTGCTTTTTTGTGTGAGGCTTGTATGGGGTCATTAATTGCAAGTAGTTTTGTGTGAATTTGGAGTTCTGTGTTGTCTCTCGTAGGCTGAAAAGAAGAAGAGTCTAATGTCGTAGTTGAAATATGCGTGATTAGACGTTTCAACGAAAGTGTACACCATCAGAGTGCTGTTTATTTTCTAATGATTTATTTTAGAATGTAGCATGTTCTGGAAATTTTTTCGGTGGATTCCAGTGGTTGATATGGCTGTCAAAATCTTCTAATTGATCTCAATGCTCCCCGCTCAGTTGATTTTCGTTTGGAAGGGCTTGCTCGTTTCGATGTGTGTGTGGTTTAATTTGGTGTTAGAACAGCTGGAAAAACTTTGAATTGCAAAGTTGTTTAGTTATATAGATAAAATAATGACAAAAATGACATTAATTAATATTATGTCGGACACAACATATAAACTGAGATATTCAATCCATTTTAGTTTCATCCAATAATTGTTAATTTTAATAGTTAATTGCTAATTTTTTCAATTGAATTCACAATGATCATCCAGACACCTTTGTGATTTGCTATTGACCAAGTGTCGGATTTGGGATGTGTTTTGTTCATGAGTATCTCTTTACTGTTTTTAAAATCATGAGTGTAAAATAACTGCAATAACTTGTAAAAACAAGTTTATGCTGTTGTTACATATAAAACTAAATCACAAAATACAATTGTGTTGGATAGGCTGATGGAGCTAAATATAACATGCCAATACGAACGATATAGTAGAACTTTGTTTATAGCTGTAAACAGACAAAATGTATGTTTGAGAGAAACAGTTTATCTACATGTCTACAGAACTTGAATTAGGAATAGTATGTTCATGCAGTGAACCAGATACACATTAACTGATATAGAAAGAGAAATAAATTAATGTCTTACTTGATAACTGCCTTGGTCGTGCCTTGCATTAGTGATGTGGCTAACCATAAACAGCAAGATAATAGGGAAGGATGATCTAGATGTACCGTCGTTTTGATAGATTAACATCAACTGGCGAGGCGACTTAGCCAGACTGAGGTGACTTCTTTCTTACCATTTCCATTATAAATATAGCTGAGTCATGTGCATATAATTATAGATGGTAACATTGCAAGTACACCTACACATACAAAAGAAAAACAGGCTTAAAAATACCTTAGACCATGAACAAATTTGCGCATCTGAAACTGAAAGGATGTGCAAAAACTGCATGAAGTAAGTAAAAAGAAGTTTTTCATAAGTTCAATTCAGGAAAGAAAAAAAAAAGAAAAGAAAAAGAAATATATAACCAATCCTGATACATAAATGTAAAAACATTATCACAATAAATGTTTGAGCCATATAACATTTTAAACAGACTGCTTCACAATCTGTTTTAGCATATCCAGTACTACATTTGTCTCACGCAAAAGGGCATCAAACCCTCCAGATATTCTTGTTTACATTTTTAATAAACACAAGGAAGCACCTGGGATTTGGATTCCGAGTAATATACTTTAATCTTTTACGATACAAAAACTTCATTAACAGATTCAGATTTAAGTTGCCTGCTTTTGTCTGTAATAAATATAGCTAGGGCACCAACATTGCAAATAAAAGATTTTGCTGTAGTATATGTGGAAATATCGGCTCTGGGGATATTTACAGCCGCGGTAAAAAGAAAAAATCACTACATACTAGCAAATAGGTGTTACCTGTACAGGCTGTAGTGGTATCGTAATGTCAACGTATACATAAGTGAACTGATGACAGTTGACAGAAGAATCAGACCAACAACTGTTTCTGTTGATCATTCGGCTTTTCTTCAACAGATGATCTGTATTCTGTTAAAGCGTTAAAAAAATGTAGACGATACAAATCCTAGTTCATCCAACAATCAACTGAAAGGTAAAGAAGTAAGATCTGTATTCCGTTAAAGCGTTCAAAAGAGAGGTGTAAGATACAAATCCTAGATCATCCAACAACTAACCGAAAGGAAAGAAATGGTCTGTATTCCGCTGAAGAGTTAAAAAAAAGATATAAGATACAAAACCTAAGTCATCCAACAATTAACTGAAAGGAAAAAAAAGAAAGATCTGTATTTCGTTCAAGCGTTCAAAAGAAAGGTATGATACAAATCCTAGATCACCGAACAATTAACTGCAATGAAAAAAAAAATGATTTCTATTCCGCTGAAGCGTTCAAAAGAACGGTATAAGATACAAATCCTAGATCGCCCAACAATTAACTGAAAGAAAAAAAAATGATCTGTATTTTGTTGAAGCGTTCAAAAGAAAGGTATAAGATACAAATCCTAGATCGGCCAATAATTAGCTGAAATGAAAACACGAACTGTATTCCCTTGAAACGTCCAAAAGAATGATATAAGATACAAATACTAGATCACCGAACAATTGACGAAAAGGAAAAAAAGAATGATCTGTATTCCGTTGAAGCGTTCAAAAATTGATATAAAATACAAATTCTAAATCGTCTAACAATTAACTAACAGGAAAAGAATTATCTGCATTCCGTTGAAGAGTCAAAAAAAAAAAAAAGATATAAGATACAAAGCCTAGATCGTCCAAGAATTAAGTGAAAGAAAAATATGATCTCTATTCCGGTCAAGATTTCAAAAGAAAGATATAAGACACAAATCGTAGATCGTCCAACAATTAACTAAAAGGAATAAAATGAACTGTATTCCGTTGAAGCGTTCAAAAGAAAGGTATAAGATACAAATCCTAGATCGTCCAAAAATTAAGAGAAAGGAAATAACATGATCTGTATTCCGTTAAAGTGTTCAAAAGATAAGACACAAATCCTAATTCATCCAACAATCAACTGAAAGGAAAGAATGATCTGTATTCCGTTGAAGCGTTCAAAAGAAAAGTATAAGATACAAATCCTAAATCGTCCAGAAACTAACTGAAAGGAAAAATGACCGGTAATCCGTTGACGCGTTCAAAAGAAAGGTATAAGATACAAATTTTAGATCATCCAACTATTAACTGAATTGAAAAAATGATCTGTGTTTTGATGAAACGTTCAAACACACACACACACACACACACACACACACACACACACACACAAAACGTATAAAATACAAACCCAAGATCATCCAACAATTAAATGAAAAATGATCTGTATTCAGTTGAAGTGTTCAAAAGAAAAGTATAAGATACAAATCCTAGATCATCCAGCAACTAACTGAAAGGAAAAAATGATCTGTATTCCGTTGAAGCGTTCAAAAGAAAAGTAGATACAAATCCTAGATCATCCATCAATTAACTGGATTTAAAAAAAAGATCTGTATTCCTTTGAAGCGTTCAAAAGAAAGGTATCAGATAAAAATCCTAGATCATCCAACAATTAACTGAAAGGAAAAAAATGTCTTCAATTCCGTTGAAGCGTTCAAAAGGAAGTTATAAGATACAAATCCTAGATCATCCAACAATTAAATGGAAGGAAATATGATCTGTATTCCGCTGAAGCGTTCAAAAGAAAGGTATAAGATACAAATGCTAGATCATCCAACAATTAAATGGAAGGAAATATGATCTGTATTCCCTTGAAGTGTGCAAAAGCACGGTATAAGATACAAATCCTAGAGCATCCAACAATTAACTGAAAGGAAAAAAATGTCTTCAATTCCGTTGAAGCGTTCAAAAGAAAGGTATAAGATACAAATCCTAGATCATCCAACAATTAACTGGAAGGAAATATAATCTGTATTCCCTTGAAGCGTTCAAAAGAACGGTATAAGATACAAATCCTAGAGCATCCAACAATTAACTGAAAGGAAAAAAATGTCTTCAATTCCGTTGAAGCGTTCAAAAGAAAGGTATAAGATACAAATCCTAGATCATCCAACAATTAACTGGAAGGAAATATAATCTGTATTCCCTTGAAGCGTTCAAAAGAACGGTATAAGATACAAATCCTAGAGCATCCAACAATTAACTGAAAGGAAAAAAATGTCTTCAATTCCGTTGAAGCGTTCAAAAGAAAGGTATAAGATACAAATCCTAGATCATCCAACAATTAAATGGAAGGAAATATGATATGTATTCCCTTGAAGCGTGCAAAAGAACGGTATAAGATACAAATCCTAGAGCATCCAACAATTAACTGAAAGGAAAAAAAATGTCTTCAATTCCGTTGAAGCGTTCAAAAGAAAGGTATAAGATACAAATCCTAGATCATCCAACAATTAAATGGAAGGAAATATGATCTGTATTCCGCTGAAGCGTTCAAAAGAAAGGTATAAGATACAAATCCTAGATCATCCAACAATTAAATGGAAGGAAATATAATCTGTATTCCCTTGAAGCGTGCAAAAGAACGGTATAAGATACAAATCCTAGAGCATCCAACAATTAACTGAAAGGAAAAAAATGTCTTCAATTCCGTTGAAGCGTTCAAAAGAAAGGTATAAGATACAAATCCTAGATCATCCAACAATTAAATGGAAGGAAATATGATCTGTATTCCGTTGAAGCGTGCAAAAGAACGGTATAAGATACAAATCCTAGATCATCCAACAATTAAATGGAAGGAAATATGATCTTTATTCCGTTGAAGCGTGCAAAAGAACGGTATAAGATACAAATCCTAGAGCATCCAACAATTAACTGAAAGGAAAAAATGTCTTCAATTCCGTTGAAGCGTTCAAAAGAAAGGTATAAGATACAAATCCTAGATCATGCAACAATTAACTGGAAGGAAATATAATCTGTATTCCGTGGAAGTGTTCAATAGAAAGGTATAAGATACAAATCCTAAATCATCCGGAAACTAACTGAAAGGAAAAATAAAAAATGATCTGTATTCCGTCGAAGCGTTCAAAAGAAAGGTATAAGATACAAATTTTAGATCATACAACTATTAACTGAATGGAAAAAATGATCTGTGTTTTGATGAAATGTTCAAACAAAAAAAAAAAAAAACGTATAAGATACAAACCCAAGATCATCCAACAATTAAATGGAAAATGATATGTATTCCGTTGAAGCGTTCAAAAGTAACTTATACAAATCCTAGATCGTCCAAAAATTGACAGAATGGGGAAAAATTATCTGTATTCAGTTGAAGTGTTCAAAAGAAAAGTATAAGATACAAATCCTAGATCATCAAGCAAATAACTGAAAGGAAAAAATGATCTGTATTCCGTTGAAGCGTTCAAACGAAAAGTATAAGATACAAATCCTAAATCATCCAACAATTAACTGGATTTAAAAAAAAAAGATCTGTATTCCTTTGAAGCGTTCAAAAGAAAGGTATAAGATACAAATCCTAGATCTTAAAAAAAAGATCTGTATTCCTTTGAAGCGTTCAAAAGAAAGGTATAAGATACAAATCCTAGATCATCCAACAATTACCTGCAATGAAAAAAATAATTTTTATTCCGCTGAAGCTTTCAAAAGAAAAGTATAAGATACAAATCCTAGATCATCCAACAATTAACTGGATTTTAAAAAAAAGATCTGTATTCCTTTGAAGCGTTCAAAAGAAAGGTATCAGATAAAAATCCTAGATCATCCAACAATTAACTGAAAGGAAAAAAATGTCTTCAATTCCGTTGAAGCGTTCAAAAGGAAGTTATAAGATACAAATCCTAGATCATCCAACAATTAAATGGAAGGAAATATGATCTGTATTCCGCTGAAGCGTTCAAAAGAAAGGTATAAGATACAAATGCTAGATCATCCAACAATTAAATGGAAGGAAATATGATCTGTATTCCCTTGAAGTGTGCAAAAGCACGGTATAAGATACAAATCCTAGAGCATCCAACAATTAACTGAAAGGAAAAAAATGTCTTCAATTCCGTTGAAGCGTTCAAAAGAAAGGTATAAGATACAAATCCTAGATCATCCAACAATTAACTGGAAGGAAATATAATCTGTATTCCCTTGAAGCGTTCAAAAGAACGGTATAAGATACAAATCCTAGAGCATCCAACAATTAACTGAAAGGAAAAAAATGTCTTCAATTCCGTTGAAGCGTTCAAAAAGAAAGGTATAAGATACAAATCCTAGATCATCCAACAATTAACTGGAAGGAAATATAATCTGTATTCCCTTGAAGCGTTCAAAAGAACGGTATAAGATACAAATCCTAGAGCATCCAACAATTAACTGAAAGGAAAAAAATGTCTTCAATTCCGTTGAAGCGTTCAAAAGAAAGGTATAAGATACAAATCCTAGATCATCCAACAATTAAATGGAAGGAAATATGATATATATTCCCTTGAAGCGTGCAAAAGAACGGTATAAGATACAAATCCTAGATCATCCAACAATTAACTGAAAGGAAAAAAATGTCTTCAATTCCGTTGAAGCGTTCAAAAGAAAGGTATAAGATACAAATCCTAGATCATCCAACAATTAAATGGAAGGAAATATGATCTGTATTCCGTTGAAGCGTGCAAAAGAACGGTATAAGATACAAATCCTAGATCATCCAACAATTAAATTGAAGGAAATATGATCTTTATTCCGTTGAAGCGTGCAAAAGAACGGTATAAGATACAAATCCTAGAGCATCCAACAATTAACTGAAAGGAAAAAATGTCTTCAATTCCGTTGAAGCGTTCAAAAGAAAGGTATAAGATACAAATCCTAGATCATGCAACAATTAACTGGAAGGAAATATAATCTGTATTCCGTGGAAGTGTTCAATAGAAAGGTATAAGATACAAATCCTAAATCATCCGGAAACTAACTGAAAGGAAAAATGAAAAATGATCTGTATTCCGTCGAAGCGTTCAAAAGAAAGGTATAAGATACAAATTTTGATCATACAACTATTAACTGAATGGAAAAAATGATCTGTGTTTTGATGAAATGTTCAAACAAAAAAAAAAAAAACGTATAAGATACAAACCCAAGATCATCCAACAATTAAATGGAAAATGATATGTATTCCGTTGAAGCGTTCAAAAGTAACTTATACAAATCTTAGATCGTCCAAAAATTGACAGAATGGGGAAAAATTATCTGTATTCAGTTGAAGTGTTCAAAAGAAAAGTATAAGATACAAATCCTAGATCATCAAGCAAATAACTGAAAGGAAAAAATGATCTGTATTCCGTTGAAGCGTTCAAACGAAAAGTATAAGATACAAATCCTAGATCATCCAACAATTAACTGGATTTAAAAAAAAAAGATCTGTATTCCTTTGAAGCGTTCAAAAGAAAGGTATAAGATACAAATCCTAGATCATCCAACAATTAACGGAAAGGAAAAAAATGATTTCTATTCCGTTGAAGCGTTCAAAAGAAAAGTATAAGATACAAATCCTAGATCATCCAACAATTAACTGGATTTAAAAAAAAAGATCTGTATTCCATTGAAGCGTTCAAAAGAAGGGTATCAGATAAAAATCCTAGTTCTTCCAACAATTAACTGAAAGGAAAAAATGTTTTGAATTCCGTGGAAGCGTTCAAAAGAAAGGTATAAGATACAAATCCTAGATCATCCAACAATTAACTGGATTTAAAAAAAAGATCAGCATTCCTTTGAAGCGTGCAAAAGAAAGGTATAAGATACAAATCCTAGATCATCCAACAATTACCTGGAAGGAAATATAATCTGTATTCCGTTGAAGCGTTCAAAGAAAAGTATAAGCTAGAAATCCTAAATCATCCAGGAAACTAACTGAAAGGAAAAATGAGCGGTAATCCGTCGAAGCGTTCAAAAGAAAGGTATAAGATACAAATTTTAGATCATCCAACAAGTAACTGAAAGGAAAAATATGTCTTCAATTCCGTTGAAGCGTTCAAAAGAAAGGTATAAGATACAAATCCTAGATCATCCAACAATTAAATGGAAGGAAATATGATCTGTATTCCGTTGAAGCGTGCAAAAGAACGGTATAAGATACAAATCCTAGAGCATCCAACAATTAAATGGAAGGAAAAAATGTCTTCAATTCCGTTGAAGCGTTCAAAAGAAAGGTATAAGATACAAATCCTAGATCATGCAACAATTAACTGGAAGGAAATATAATCTGTATTCCGTGGAAGTGTTCAATAGAAAGGTATAAGATACAAATCCTAAATCATCCGGAAACTAACTGAAAGGAAAAATGAAAAATGATCTGTATTCCGTCGAAGCGTTCAAAAGAAAGGTATAAGATACAAATTTTAGATCATACAACTATTAACTGAATGGAAAAAATGATTTGTGTTTTGATGAAACGTTCAAACAACGTATAAGATACAAACCCAAGATCATCCAACAATTAAATGAAAAATGATATGTATTCCCTTGAAACGTTCAAAAGTAACTTATAAGATACAAATCCTAGATCGTCCAAAAATTGACAGGATGGGGAAAAAATGATCTGTATTCAGTTGAAGTGTTCAAAAGAAAAGTATAATATACAAATCCTAAATCATCCAACAATTAACTGGATTTAAAAAAAAAGATCTGTATTCCTTTGAAGCGCTCAAAAGAAAGGTATAAAATACAAATCCTAGATCATCCAACAATTAAATGGAAGGAAATATGATCTGTATTCCGTTGAAGCGTGCAAAAGAAAAGTATAAGATACAAATCCTAGATCATCCAACAATTAACGGAAAGGAAAAAAATGATTTCTATTCCGTTGAAGCGTTTAAAAGAAAGGTATAAGATACAAATCCTAGATCATCCAACGATTAACTGAAAGGAAAAAAATGATTTGTATTCCGTTAAAGCATTCAAAAGAAAAGTATAAGATACAAATCCTAGATCATCCAACAATTAACTTGAAGGAAATATGATCTGTATTCCGTTGAAGCTTTGAAAAGAAAGGTATAAGATACAAATCCTAGATCTTAAAAAAAAGATCTGTATTCCTTTGAAGCGTTCAAAAGAAAGGTATAAGATACAAATCCTAGATCATCCAACGATTAACTGAAAGGAAAAAATGATTTGTATTCCGTTGAAGCATTCAAAAGAAAATATAAGATTCAAATCCTAGATCATCCAACAATTAACTGGATTTAAAAAAAAAAGATCTGTATTCCTTTGAAGGGTTCAAAAGAAAGGTATAAGATACAAATCCTAGATCATCCAACAATTAAATGGAAGGAAATATGATCTGTATTCCGTTGAAGCGTGCAAAAGAAAGGTATATGATACAAATCCTAGATCATCCAACAATTAACGGAAAGGAAAAAAATGATGAGTATTCCGTTGAAGCGTTCAAAAGAAAGTTATAAGATACAAATCCTAGATCATCCAACAATTAAATGGAAGGAAATATGATCTGTATTCCGTTGAAGCGTGCAAAAGAAAAGTATAAGATACAAATCCTAGATCATCCAACAATTAACGGAAAGGAAAAAAATGATGAGTATTCCGTTGAAGCGTTCAAAAGAAAGTTATAAGATACAAATCCTGGATCATCCAACAATTAAATGGAAGGAAACATGATCTGTATTCCGTTGAAGCGTGTAAAAGAAAGGTATAAGATACAAATCCTAGATCATCCAACAATTAACGGAAAGGAAAAAAATGATTAGGATTCCGTTGAAGCGTTCAAAAGAAAGGTATAAGATAAAAATCCTAGATCATCCAACAATTACCTGAAATAAAAAAAATGATTTTTATTCCGTTGAAGCATTCAAAAGAAAAGTATAAGATACAAATCCTAGATCATCCAACAATTAACTGGATTTAAGAAAAAAGATCTGTATTCCTTTGAAGCGTTAAAAAAAAAGGTATCAGATACAAATCCTAGATCATCCAACAATTAAATGGAAGGAAATATGATCTGTATTCCCTTGAAGCGTGCAAAAGAAAAGTATAAGATACAAATCCTAGATCATCCAACAACTGGATTTAAAAAAAAGATCTGTATTCCTTTGAAGCTTTCAAAAGAAAGGTATAAGATACAAATCCTAGATCATCCAAAGATTAACTGGATTTAAAAAAAAGATCTATATTCCTTTGAAGCGTTCAAAAGAAAGGTGTAAGATACAAATCCTAGATCATCCAACAACTTAACGGAAAGGAAAAAAATGATTAGTATTCAGTTGAAGCGTTCAAAAGAAAAGTATAAGATACAAATCCTAGATCATCCAACAATTTAACTGGATTTAAGAAAAAAGATCTGTATTCCTTTGAAATTTTCGTTTCAAAAGTAACTATAAGACAAATCGTAGAGCATCCAACAATTAACTGAAAGGAAAAAAATGTCTTCAATTCCGTTGAAGCGTTCAAAAGAAAGGTATAAGATACAAATCCTAGATCATCCAACAATTAAATGGAAGGAAATATGATCTGTATTCCTTGAAGCGTGCAAAAGAACGGTATAAGATACAAATCCTAGAGCATCCAACAATTAACTGAAAGGAAAAAAATGTCTTCAATTCCGTTGAAGCGTTCAAAAGAAAGGTATAAGATACAAATCCTAGATCATGCAACAATTAACTGGAAGGAAATATAATCTGTATTCCGTGGAAGTGTTCAATAGAAAGGTATAAGATACAAATCCTAAATCATCCGGAAACTAACTGAAAGGAAAAATGAAAAATGATCTGTATTCCGTCGAAGCGTTCAAAAGAAAGGTATAAGATACAAATTTTAGATCATACAACTATTAACTGAATGGAAAAAATGATCTGTGTTTTGATGAAATGTTCAAACAAAAAAAAAAAAAACGTATAAGATACAAACCCAAGATCATCCAACAATTAAATGGAAAATGATATGTATTCCGTTGAAGCGTTCAAAAGTAACTTATACAAATCCTAGATCGTCCAAAAATTGACAGAATGGGGAAAAATTATCTGTATTCAGTTGAAGTGTTCAAAAGAAAAGTATAAGATACAAATCCTAGATCATCAAGCAAATAACTGAAAGGAAAAAATGATCTGTATTCCGTTGAAGCGTTCAAACGAAAAGTATAAGATACAAATCCTAAATCATCCAACAATTAACTGGATTTAAAAAAAAAAGATCTGTATTCCTTTGAAGCGTTCAAAAGAAAGGTATAAGATACAAATCCTAGATCATCCAACAATTAACGGAAAGGAAAAAAAATGATTTCTATTCCGTTGAAGCGTTCAAAAGAAAAGTATAAGATACAAATCCTAGATCATCCAACAATTAACTGGATTTAAAAAAAAAGATCTGTATTCCATTGAAGCGTTCAAAAGAAGGGTATCAGATAAAAATCCTAGTTCTTCCAACAATTAACTGAAAGGAAAAAATGTTTTGAATTCCGTGGAACCGTTCAAAAGAAAGGTATAAGATACAAATCCTAGATCATCCAACAATTAACTGGATTTAAAAAAAAGATCAGCATTCCTTTGAAGCGTGCAAAAGAAAGGTATAAGATACAAATCCTAGATCATGCAACAATTACCTGGAAGGAAATATAATCTGTATTCCGTTGAAGCGTTCAAAAGAAAAGTATAAGCTAGAAATCCTAAATCATCCGGAAGCTAACTGAAAGGAAAAATGAGCGGTAATCCGTTGAAGCGTTCAAAAGAAAGGTATAAGATACAAATTTTAGATCATCCAACGATTAACTGAATGGAAAAAATGATCTGTGTTTTGATGAAACGTTCAAACAAAAAAAAAAAACGTATCAGATACAAACCCAAGATCATCCAACAATTAAATGAAAAATGATATGTATTCCGTTGAAACGTTCAAAAGTAACTTATAAGATACAAATCCTAGATCGTCCAAAAATTGACAGAATGGGGAAAAAATGATCAGTATTCAGTTGAAGTGTTCAAAAGAAAAGTATAATATACAAATCCTAAATCATCCAACAATTAACTGGATTTAAAAAAAAAGATCTGTATTCCTTTGAAGCGCTCAAAAGAAAGGTATAAAATACAAATCCTAAATCATCCAACAATTAACTGGATTTAAAAAAAAATATCTGTATTCCTTTGAAGCGCTCAAAAGAAAGGTATAAAATACAAATCCTAGATCATCCAACAATTAAATGGAAGGAAATATGATCTGTATTCCTTTGAAGCGTGCAAAAGAAAAGTATAAGATACAAATCCTAGATCATCCAACAATTAACTGGATCTAAAAAAAAAAAGATCTGTATTCCTTTGAAGCGTTCAAAAGAAAGATATAAGATACAAATCCTAGATCATCCAACGATTAACTGAAAGGAAAAAATGATTTGTATTCCGTTGAAGCATTCAAAAGAAAATATAAGACTCAATTCCTAGATCATCCAACAATTAACTGGATTTAAAAAAAAAGATCTGAATTCCTTTGAAGCGTGCAAAAGAAAAGTATAAGATACAAATCCTAGATCATCCAACAATTAACTGGATCTAAAAAAAAAAATATCTGTATTCCTTTGAAGCGTTCAAAAGAAAGGTATAAGATACAAATCCAAGATCATCCAACAATTAACGGAAAGGAAAAAAATGATTTCTATTCCGTTGAAGCGTTCAAAAGAAAGGTATAAGATACAAATCCTAGATCATCCAACGATTAACTGAAAGGAAAAAAATGATTTGTATTCCGTTAAAGCATTCAAAAGAAAAGTATAAGATACAAATCCTAGATCATCCAACAATTAACTTGAAGGAAATATGATCTGTATTCCGTTGAAGCTTTGAAAAGAAAGGTATAAGATACAAATCCTAGATCTTAAAAAAAAGATCTGTATTCCTTTGAAGCGTTCAAAAGAAAGGTATAAGATACAAATCCTAGATCATCCAACGATTAACTGAAAGGAAAAAATGATATGTATTCCGTTGAAGCGTTCAAAAGAAAATATAAGATCAATTCCTAGATCATCCAACAATTAACTGGATTTTAAAAAAAAGATCTGTATTCCTTTGAAGTGTTCAATAGAAAAGTATAAGATACAAATCCTAGATCATCCAACAATTAAATGGAAGGAAATATGATCTGTATTCCGTTGAAGCGTGCAAAAGAAAGGTATATGATACAAATCCTAGATCATCCAACAATTAACGGAAAGGAAAAAAATGATGAGTATTCCGTTGAAGCGTTCAAAAGAAAGTTATAAGATACAAATCCTAGATCATCCAACAATTAAATGGAAGGAAACATGATCTGTATTCCGTTGAAGCGTGCAAAAGAAAGGTGTAAGATACAAATCCTAGATCATGCAACAATTACCTGAAATAAAAAAAATGATTTTTATTCCGTTGAAGCATTCAAAAGAAAAGTATAAGATACAAATCCTAGATCATCCAACAATTAAATGGATTTAAAAAAAAAGATCTGTATTCCTTTGAAGCGTTAAAAAAAAAAGGTATAAGATACAAATCCTAGATCATCCAACAATTAAATGGAAGGAAATATGATCTGTATTCCCTTGAAGCGTGCAAAAGAAAAGTATAAGATACAAATCCTAGATCATCCAACAACTGGATTTAAAAAAAAGATATGTATTCCTTTGAAGCGTTCAAAAGAAAGGTATAAGATACAAATCCTAGATCATCCAACGATTAACTGGATTTAAAAAAAAAGATCTATATTCCTTTGAAGCGTTCAAAAGAAAGGTATAAGATACAAATCCTAGATCATCCAACAATTAAATGGAAGGAAATATGATCTGTATTCCCTTGAAGCGTGCAAAAGAACGGTACAAGATACAAATCCTAGATCATCCAACAATTAACTGGATTTAAGAAAAAAGATCTGTATTCCTTTGAAGCGTTAAAAACAAAAAGTTTAAGATACAAATCCTAGATCATCCAACAATTAAATGGAAGGAAATATGATCTGTATTCCCTTGAAGCGTGCAAAAGAAAAGTATAAGATACAAATCCTAGATCATCCAACAACTGGATTTAAAAAAAAGATCTGTATTCCTTTGAAGCTTTCAAAAGAAAGGTATAAGATACAAATCCTAGATCATCCAACGATTAACTGGATTTAAAAAAAAAGATCTATATTCTTTTGAAGCGTTCAAAAGAAAGGTATAAGGTACAAATTCTAGATCATCCAACAATTAAATGGAAGGAAATATGATCTGTATTCCCTTGAAGCGTGCAAAAGAACGGTATAAGATACAAATCCTAGATCATCCAACGATTAACTGAAAGGAAAAAAATGATTTCTATTCCTTTGAAGTGTTCAAAAGAAAAGTATAAGATACAAATCCCAGATCATCCAACAATTAACTGGATTTTAAAAAAAGATCTGTGTTCCTATGAACCGTTCAAAAGAAAGGTATAAAGTAAAAATCCTAGATCATCCAAGAATTAAATGGAAGGAGATATGATCTGTATTCCGTTGAAGCGTTCAAAAGAAAGGTATAAGATACAAATCCTAGATCATCCAAGAATTAACTGAAAGGAAAAAAATGATTTGTATTCCGTTGAAGCATTCAAAACAAAAATAAGTTACAAATCCTAGATCATCCAACAATGAACTGGATTTAAAAAAAAAGATCTGTATTCCTTTGAAGCGTTCAAAAGAAATGTATAAGACACAAATCCTAGATCATCCAGCAATTAACTGAAAGGAAAAAATGATCTGTATTCCGTTGAAGCTTTCAAAGGAAAAGTATAAGATACAAATCCTAGATCATCCAACAATTAACTGGATTTAAGAAAAAAAGATCTGTATTCCTTTGAAGCGTTCAAAAAAAAAGGTATAAGATACAAATCGTAGATCATCCAACATTTAACTGAAAGAAAGAAAATGATTTGTATTCCTTTGAAGCGTTCAAAAGAAAGCTATAAGGTACAAATCCTAGACCATCCAACAATTAACTGGATTTGAAAAAAAAAAGATCTGTATTCCTTTGAAGCGTTCAAAAGAAAGGTATAAGATACAAATCCTAGATCATCCAACAATTAAATGGAAGGAAATATGATCTGTATTTCCTTTGAAGCGTTCAAAAGAAAGATATAAGATACAAATCCTAGATCATCCAACAATTAACTGAAAGTAAAGAATTCCGTTGCAGCGTTCAAAAGGAAGTTTCAAAAGGAAGCGTTCAAAAGGAAGTTTTAAGATACAAATCCTAGATCATGCAACAATTAGCTGGAAGGAAATATAATCTGTATTCCGTTGAATAGATCATCCAAACCATTAACTGAAAGGAAAAATATTGATCTGTATTCCGTTGAAGCGTCCAAAAAAAAAAGGTAACAGATATAAATCCTAGATAACCCAATAATTAACTGAGAGGAAAAAATGATCTGTATTCCGTTGAAGCGTTCAAAAGGAATGTATAAGATACAAGTCCTAGATCATCCAGTAATTAACTGAAAGGAAAAAAAGAAAATTCCGTATTGCTTTGAAGTGTTAAAATGAAAGTTATGTGATACAAATCCTAGATCATCCAACAATTAACTGAAAGGAAAAAATGATCTGTAGTCCGTCGAAGCGTTCAAAAGAAAAATACAAGATACAAATCCTTGATCATCCAACAATTTACTGAAAGGAAAAAAGAAAGATCTGTATTCCCTTGAAGCGTTCAAAAGAAAGGAATACGATCATCCAACAATTAACTGAAAGAAAAAATGATTTATATTACGTTGAAGCGTTAAAAAAAAGGTATAAGATGCAAATCCTAGATCATCCAAAAATTAACTGAAAGAAAACAAATGATCTGTATTCCGTTGAAGCGTTCAAAAAAAAAAGAAAGGTAGAAGATACAAATCCTCGATCATCCAACAATTAACTGAAATGAAAAAAATAATTTCTACTCCGTTGAGTCGTTCAAAAGAATGGGATAAGATACAAATCCTAGACCATCCAACAATTAACTTGAAATAAAGAAAATGATCTGTATTCTTTTGAAGCGTTCTAAAGAAAGGTATAAGATACAAATCCTAGATCATCCAACAATTAACTGAAAGGAAAAAAATGATCTGCATTCCTTTGAAGCGTTCAAAAGAAAGGTATAAGATACAAATCCTAGATCATCCAACCATTAACTGAAAGGAAAAAAATGATTTGTATTCCGTTGAAGCGTTCAAAAGAAAGGTATAAGATACAAATCCAAGATCAGCCAAAAATTACCTGAAAGGAAAAATAATGATCTGTATTCCGTCGAAGCGTGCAAAAAAAAGGTACAAATTCTAGATCATCCTACAATTCACTGAAAGTAAAAAATGATCTCTGTTCCGTTGAAGCGTTCAAAAGAAATGCATAAGATACAAATTCTAGATCATCCAACAACTAACTCAAAGGAAAAATGATCTGTATTCCGTTGAAACGTTAAAAAAAAAAAAAGGTACAAGATACAAATTCTAGATCATCCAACGATTAACTGGAAGGAAATATGATCTGTATTCCGTTGAAGCGTTCAAAAGAAAAGTATTAGATACAAATCCTTGATCATCCAACAATTAACTGAAAGAACAAAAATGATCTGTATTCCTTTGATGCGTTCAAAAGAAAGGTATAAGATACAAATTCTAGATCATCCAGTAACTAACTGAAAGGAAAAAATCACCTGTATTCCATTGAAGCGTTCAAAAGAAATGTTTAAGATATAAATCCTAGATACTCCAACAATTAACTGCAAGGAAAAAAGTGATCTGTATTTCGTTGAAGCGTTCAATAGAAAGAGTTCAATAGAAAGGTATAAAATACAAATCCTAGATCAACCAACCATTAACTGGAAGTAAAATAATGATTTGTATTCCGTTGAAGCGTTCAAAAAAAAGTTATAGGATACAAAACGTAGCTTATCCTAGATCAGCCAAAAATCAACTGAATGTAAAAAATGATCTGTATTCCGTTGAAGCGTTCAAAAGAAAGGTATAAGATACAAATCATTGATCATCCAACAATTAACTGAAAGAACAAAAATGATCTCATTTCAGTTGAAGCGTTCAAAAGAAAGGTATAAGATACAAATCCAAGCTCGTCTAACAATTAACTGGAAGTAAAGAAATGATCTATATTCCGTTGAAGCGTTCAAAAAAAAGTTATGGGATACAAAACGTAGCTTATCCTAGATCACCCAAAAATCAACTGAAAGGAAAAAATGATCTGTATTCCGTTGAAGCGTTCAAAAGAAAATGTATCAGATACAAATCGAAGATCATCCAAAAATTACCTGAAAGGAAAAAAATGATCTGTATTCCATTGAAGCTTTCAAAAGGAAGTTATAAGATACCAATCCTAGATCATCCAACAATTAACTGGAAGGAAAAAATGATCTGTATTCCGTTGAAGCATTCAAAAGAAAGGTATAAGATACAAATCCTTGATCATCCAACAATTAACTGAAAGGACAAAAATGATCTCATTTCAGTTGAAGCGTTCAACAGAAAGGTATAAGATACAAATCCTAGCTCGTCCAACTGAAATGAAAAAATGATCTGTATTCCGTTCAAGCGTTCAAGAAAAAGGTATAACGTACAAATTGTAGCTTGTCCAAAAATTAACTGAAAGGAAAAAAATGATCTGTTTTTTTGTTGAAGCGTTCAATGAATGGTATAAGATACAAATCCTAGATCATCCAACAATTAACTGAAACGGAAAATGATCTGTATTCCGTTGAAGCGTTCAAAAGTAAGGTATAAGATTCTTCTTCTTCTTCTTCTTCTATGTGCCCTGTCCCTTCAGGACGTAGGCGATCATGGCCCTCCACGTCTCGCTATCCCTTGTGGCTCTTAGTATGTTTGTTCCTGTTACTCCTGGCAACCCCCTTTCCGTCATCCACCCGACCAAACCCTGCAAATATGTTATCCACTACCTTCCTCTGTCTCTCTTTCCCTCTACCTGGCCAGTCAGTATCAGGTTCTCCAAGCTCTCCTTCCTCATTGCGTGTCCCAGGAACTTCAGTTGTCTCTTCCTGATGCTCGGTATTAATTTTCTTTTGGTTGCCATTCTTTCCAACACCTCATCGTTGCTTGCATGTTCAGTCCACGATATCCGCAGCATCCTTCTGTAGAACCACATTTCCGCTGCTTCCAGTTTTGTCCTAATTTTCGATGATATTGTCCAGCACTCACTGCCGTATTGAAGAACGGACATCACATAGCAATCCAGCACTCTTTTCTTTGTTTCTAGTGAAATGTTCTTGTGTGTTAGTGTAACACCCAAACGGTCCGTCCCGAACAATTTTCTCCGGCGGCCGTTCTCCACGCTGTGATATTGCCGGGAGTTTGTAGAAAATGTCGGCCGAACAGCTGGGGGTACAAGATTGAACTATAAGGAACGAACTTCCACAACTTGGATGAGTTGAAAGGATGCTTTATTCGTTTAGAGTTAGCCTTTTCGGTTGGGGCAGGCGAATGTGACACACAGCTCTAACTCTAATTAATGGAGATCAAAAAATCCGAACTGACCGAAACAAGACGAACGGAGATTCTTACTTCAAGCTCGCACCCGGCTGAACTCTCCTCTACACTCTAACTGACTGACTCGGAAAAAATACCTGAATTTATTTAAAATTGACCCGGAAATCCGGAAATCCGGAAATGCTTTAGACCACCGGTGATAAACATTGGTGACTGTAAGTCTGAAATTTCAGTTATCTTTTTTTTTTATCTTAATAAAGCTTCCGCCGGAAAATTCTTAATGTGTGGTCAAGATACAGTAAAAGACAGCCTTTGACCTGGTCATTCGAAAAACGAACCTCCTGAACTTATCTCTTTATCACATTAAATCACTGAGTCAAATTTTTAGCGGAAGAGCGGTAGGATTTAAAACAGTAATCGGATACTCTTCTTGTCTCTTCCACAATTTTCCTCATAAAAGAAAAAGCGTTTATTTATTTATTTTTTCCTCTTCTTTTTCACTTTTGTTAAATATGTTTTTAAACTATTTTCTATTCTAATCTATTTTCTATTTTAATCTATTATAATAAAATACATATATGCCTAGTTATCGTGTCACATTAGTACTTTGCTAAGCTTCTGGAACGCGTCCTTTGCCATGCCAATTTGCCTTCTAAGGTATAAGATACAAATCCTAGATCCTCCAACAATTAACTGAAATGAAAAAATGGTCTGGATTTTGTTGAAGCGTTCAAAAGAAAGGAATAAAATAGATTTCCTAGATCATCCAACAATTAAATGAAATGAAAAAATGATTTGTATGCCGTTGAAACGTTCAGAAATAAGGTATAATGTACAAATCGTAGCTTATCTAAAAATTAACTGAAAGGAAAAAAATGATCAGTATTTTGTTGAAGCGTTCAAAAGAAATGTGTAAGATAAAATCCTACATCGTCCAACAATTAACCGAATGGAAAAAATGATCTGTATTCCGTTGAAGCGTTCAAAAGACAGTTATAAGATACAAATCCTAGATCATCCAACAATTAACTGAAAGGAAAAAAGGTATCTGTATTTCGTTGAAGCGTTCAATAGAAAGCCATAAAATACAAATCCTAGATCAACCAACCATTAACTGGAAGTAACAAAAATGATCTGTATTCCGTTGAAGCGCTCAAAAGAAAGGTATAAGATAAAAATCCTAGATCCTCCAAAAATTAACTCAAAGGAAAAAAGTGATCTGTATTTCGTTGAAGCGTTCAATAGAAAGGCATAAAATACAAATCCTAGATCAACCAACCATTAACTGGAAGTAAAGAAATGATCTGTATTCCGTTGAAGCGTTCAAAAAAAAGTTATAAGATACAAATCCTAGATCCTCCAACAATTAACTGAAAGGAAAAAATAATCTGTATTCCCTTGAAGCTTTCAAAAGAAAGGGATAAGATTCAAATCCTAGATCATCCAACAATTACCTGAAAAGAAAATTGATCTGTATTCCGTTGAAGCGTTCAAACGAAATGTATGATACAAATCCTAGATCCTCCAACAATTAATTGAAATGAAAAAAATGGTCTGTATTTTGTTGAAGCGTTCAAACGAAAGAGATAAAATAGATTTCCTAGATCATCCAACAATTAACTGAAAGGAAAAAGTAAAATGCCACACCCGCAAAATCGGATCAGAATGACTGAAAACATTTTGGATAAACCCAGACCAAAGCAAAAATTCACAATCAAGTGTGAAATTTAATTTTGACAAAAGGAAAAGGATTGACCCCCATACTGAAAGAAAAAGACGAAACCAAATTTCGCGATCTAATGTTAAATTTATTTTCTAACCAATGAAGGGAAGCGATTTGCAAAATGAGAGGAATGTTAGCGATCCAGTGTGAAAAGGTTAATCGGTATGAAGGAGGAGTGAAGGAAAGTCAGAATCGGTCAATCCAATAGGAACTGTAATCTGATAAGCACAACGTCGCAATGTATGGAAGAAATTTCAAGAAGCCGACCCTGTCATGCCTCGTCGATATACATTCATTCTTCCTCTTCTTCCAATTTTCCTTTCTTCATCTTCACTCACACGCCGTCAAAGAAACAACAACAACAACAACAAGATACTTAAACTGACTCCTAAAAACTAAAGTCCGATAAGTGCAATTTTCCTTTATTGCTTCACCTTTCTTTTGACTTTCTCAACGGTCAAAAAAGGAAAGGAACACAGACTTTACGAGTAACCTGTTAAGCTTTTTACATACTCTCAATCTGCTACTTACTACTATTTCTCTGAAACGTACATTTTTCTCTTTGAACATATTCTTACACATTTGTTATTCTGTTTAAGCAATAAAATTTAACTTTAACACGCAAAACGACATATTTTATTCTTTCACCTCCAAACTTCAACCTTCGGATATTTTAAATTGTGGGGACTTCGGTTGTGTTTGACACAAGGCCAATTTGATAAACATCACCGAAGCCCCTACAAAGGTATGGATGCTCCGAGACATCGTATCTGCAGTAATGTTGTCTACTTCTTTAATAAAACGAATATCTGTGGTAAACTAGATCAGATAATCTAAATGTCTTATCTCACACAGTGAATATTTGCCCGAAGTTGACTAGAATGCACTTAACAATTAGTAACAATGCGGAAAGTACGCAACAACCCCAAACAGATTAGAAGAAATATCAACCTTCAAATACAGTTCTTTTATTGATGCAATATGTGATAATTCCACTGCATATGAGACAAAATAGATTTATTTCTACGAAAAGATACTAGGTCAGAGAAAATTATGTCGCAGTTTTTGACATTTGTTAAAATGCCTTTCAAAAGTTTTCATGTCTAAGCACAGGAGAGATCTTCGATAGGAATTAATCGTTTGTAAAATTGGCATAGTTTTCTAGTTAATTGCATCAGCTTCTCATAGCAGAATCCCTTTTTTATTTTAGCCAAATCTTGAAACACCAGGAAAACTAGTATATTTGTATTATTATTATTATGTTATTTTTCATCATATTTCGATTTCTGCTTTGGTCTCACTACCAACCAAGTCTGCGGGGAGACCTAAGGCAGGTAGTGGCGTGTTGTTATGGCTCCATTTCATGTTTTTCTATCTTCCCTATCATCTCCAGCATTACATAGATAAAGTTTTCCTTAGTGTGTGGGCTGTACTTAATAAGACAATTTTTTGTATATCTCTTAAGCTGGGGTTTCCAGGGATTCTTTCAATGTGTTGTTTTGTTCCATTTTTTATCATTCCAAGTGCACCTACTATCACTGGCACAACTCTTGTTTTCAATTTCCACATTTTTTCTATTTCAATTTCCAGGTCTTTATATTTTGACAGTTTTTCAAATTCCTTGATTGCTATGTTACAATCCGCTGGACAAGCCATATCAATTAATAGACAAGTTTTCTCCTTCTGGTTTTTAACAATAATGTCTGGCCTGTTTGCTTCAATTTTTCTGTCTGTGTAGATGGTGTAATCCCATAGAATGGTTACATCTTCTATTTCTGTAACCGGTGCTGGGTGATGTTCATACCAGTGTTTGCCTACAGCTTTTCCATAATGTTTGCATATTGCCCAATGTAAATATTGCCCAACTCTATCGTGGCGATTTTTATATTCATTTGGGGCAAGCACAGAACAGCCTGAGATTAGGTGGTCTATTGTTTCTTGGTGTTTATCACAAAACCTGCATTTTGGATCCATATTATTATGCATAATATTTGCCTGAATGTTTCTTGTGAAAAGACTTTGGTCTTGTGCTGCAAGAATAAAGCCTTCAGTTTCAGACTTTAATCCAGATGCACGTAACCATCGATGAGTATTAACTTTGTCAACATTGGATTTATTGGCACGTACTGGATATTGGCCATGCAGAGGTTTGTCTTGCCAGCGCTGTTTCATCTGTTCAAGAGCTTTATCTTTGGCTTTCATTTTCATATTCTTTGCCGCAATAGCCGGCTCTTGGCTTCCGTTCTGCTTTTCTACAGAATCTACTAACTGTAAATCTTGTTTGAATTTACTGCCTTCTTTTATTATTGAATATTTTTTCTTTCTTTCTTCATGTTGCCTTACTAATTGTATCATCCAATCCTTTGTTGTTTCTATGTATGTTAGTAAGCCAATAGTTGTTGTCTTGTATGACAATTTCAGCTGAATAAGACCTTCCACCTTCTTTACGGGGTATGTATAGACGGTCTACATCAGCCTTTGGATGATGCATCTTATGCTTAGAAAGAAGCTTTCTTGTTTTAGCATCCATTCGCCTGATGTCGTTTAGAGTCCAGTTTAAGATGTTAAAGCTATATTGGACAACTGGGATTGCAAGGCTATTAATGGCCATAACTCTGTTCTGTGAATTTAATTCAGTTTTTAATATCATTCGTAGCCTTCTATAATACTCTTTACGCACTATTTCTTTCATTTTTTTATGGTGAATGTTTTCACTCTCATTTACACCTAGGTATTTATAAGCTTCTTCTGGTTTCAATTCTTTTATTGTTACAGCAGGGTCTAGGCTAATTGAGGATGTTTCTTGTATTGATCCACGTAAAACTGTAGCTTTAGCACATTTATTCAAATTAAATTTCATTCCAATGTCTTCGCTGAAGCATTTTACAGTTCGCAGAAGACCTTCCAGCTCATTATCATTCTTAGCATATAACTTTAAGTCATCCATGTAAAATAGATGGCTTATTTTCTTTTGGCCTATTTTATAACCACATTCTGTCTTATTAAGTTGACTGGTTAGTGCTATTAATGATATGCAGAATAGTAAGGGAGATAAAGAATCACCTTGAAATATACCTCTTTTGATGTTTATTTCATCAGACTTATAGGTTCCATTTATATGATTGAGGTAAAGGGTTGTTTTCCATATAGACATGCACTGTTTGATGAAATTGATGATGACGGGCGATATCTTGTATATATTTAAAGTCTTTAAAATCCAGTCATGTGGCACACTATCGAATGCCTTTCGATAGTCTATCCAGGCTGTACTAAGATTTTTCTTTGTACTGTAGCAGTTTTCCAGGATCATTTTGTTAATCAGCAATTGGTCTTTACAACCATAACAGCCACGTTTGCACCCTTTTTGTTCAAGTGGTATCATGTCATTTCTTTCTATTATTATTATTATTATTATTATTATTATTATTATTATTTGTTAATAAATCCATCAAGCTTCTTAACTGGGACAGAGGAAAAAACTGAAGGGTATTTTTGGTTAGCCATAAATGATTAACATACTACTTATTCAAACTCAGTCAGGTAGTATCTGATTTGTATATGTTGTGAGAAACCTATTAGAGTTTAGATACAAATACATGTACGATTTCTTGTATGCAAAATTCCAGACCTTTAAAAATACGAATGCCACATGAAGATTTACCACTTTCTGAGAATTTCTTTATTCTGTGCTATCATAAATCAATAAAGAATCAACGCTGGGAAAAGTCGAAACTGCTTTAATTTTAGTGATGTAAAACATTCTACTAAGTCTAATGGCGACTATTAATTCAGTCTAAAGATGCAACGTGTTGAAAATTATGAATAACTTGTATACATCCATCCTACACTATGATGTGGTGAATAGGCAATTAAAAGTGACTCTCTTCTTTCCACTGTTTACAAATTTCGCAATCCAGCGTGAAATCTAATTTTGACCAATAGGAAAAAGAATTGACTCCGTACTGAAGGAAAAAGACGAAGCCAAATTTCGCGATTCGGTGTTTATTATTTTCTAACTAATGAAAGGGAGCGATTTACAAAATCCAGTGTGAAAAAGTCTTTTGTTATATAGAGAGAAAAAGAAAGTTGAATCAGTCAGATCGGATCAGCCACGATGTGACAAAAGAAATTTCAAGCCGCTGAACCTGACATGTCTCGACGGCATACATTCCTTCTCCTTCTACTCCTTCTCGTGTGATATGTTTCTTTATCTCTTCTTCTTCGTCCTCACCATTCTCGCCGTCAACAAAGAAGAAGAAAAAACAACAAAAATAAGGCACTTTAACTAACTCCTAAAAATTAACGTCGATAAGTAGAATTTTCCTTAATTGCCTTTTACGCCGTCCGCTAAGAAAGGAACACAGACTTTATTACTACTCTGTTGATCTTTTCTACATACACATATTTTGCTACAACTAGAAACACTACATTTTCTCTTTGAACATTTACACAGTTAATAATTTAACTTCCTACAAATTGATGTTATTCTGTTCTGTTAATAAAATGCCACTTATTTTACAAACGAAACACTTTTATTCTTTCAACCTTCTGATGATGATAATTCTAACTTGTAGGGAGTTCGGTTATGTTTGGCACAAGGCAAATTTAATAAGCATGGCCGAGCTCTCTATAATGACAATGAAAATGAAGATTGTGAAGAACTGTACTAGTTGAACAAATTGCAACAAAACATCAAACCAGAAAGACGATGAGAATGATTCCCTTGAATACGAACAATTCGTTATAGACTGAAACAGGCAAATATAAAACTTTATTCCATACAAGACGATAATGAAGAAAAGTCCGTTACCTTCCCATGATCCAAATAAATATTTTGTTCTTATGCTGTCATTTAAGAGACGACTTGATAAAGTTTTCAAACGTCAAAACTCATTACAGATTTTACAGTCGTTAAGTCTTTTATTAAATCTGGAATAGAGGAAAATGTTTGCACATATTTTGCGTGTAAAATGATTGGATTTGCATTACTTTTTGTGCAATAGCAAAAACAAAAGTATTTTATAGAGCAAACATGAAAACCGTTTATGACGAGAGATAAAAATATTTCATAATCAGAGCAACAACTTAATTGGACCAAACTTCTCTATTCTTACGCCCCGATTAACCAGTGTCTACTGAATTGTGTGTGGGCACCTTGACGTAGCGTAACGGTTAGCAAGCTTGTCTTACAAGATCAATTACAACTGAGTAGTGAGTTCAATCCTCATTGCGTGCCCCATACTTTCGGTCTTGTGCCACATCTAAGCTGCGCTTAGAAAATCACCACTCACACGTGTGCATGTGTGTGTGTAGAATTAATTATGCCTCAGATCTTAAATGAAAATAATCTACTGCGTGAGAATGTTCATTTTCCAGACATTTTTTTTCTGATTGAACGTTACACACCATGGTTAATCAAGGAGTATTAATTTATGAAGAAGAAATGGCAACGATTTTTACTCGGATAGTTTTAACAGTGGTGTACAAAAATGGTTTATATAATTTCACTCTGAAGCAGAAAATCTAAAACGTGATGGTTTATCTGCCTTTATTTAGAGATATTTGTTATTTAACGAAATATTTGAAATTACCCATACTTGTGTGTTGTGTTTTGCTGGAAACATGGAAACACTGTGAGAATATTTGCTACTATTCCTGCCTTTTGCCTTTCAGTGGTACCGTACATGATAACCATGAAAGTAAAATCCCTCAACCAGGCAGATAATAATACGAAAAGTAATAATCCATTGGTATACATAGAAAGCTGATAAATTAATAATAGATTGATAATAACAAAGCAACACTAAAAGAAAAACAAACAAACAAATAAGTATGAAGATCGAAGGTTACGTCCGGATCAAATTTAGACAAAAGTGTAATTAGAATATTGGTGGAAATGGATATTTTACAACAGACTGTGCAAACAGGTGTAGACAGGTTAAATGACGTCATTTCTGTTCATGAAGAGAACAAAGTCTTCAAGTTGTCTGAACGATGTCTTTATGTAAATCATTGTTTGGTCGCTATCTAAATGGCAGGATCTGGCATGTTATACTAAACCCTGACGTCTCATAATTCTTAATCCACACTGCTGTCCACAGTACCTTGTAGGTCAGCAACAAATACATTAACGAAATTTATCCTTCCTAATTTGCATGCTTAATAAATGAATCTTGGAGTTGTAAAAGCGAATGGCAATCAACTTATTCAGAGATACTGATTTCATCAGATTCAACGTGTAGAAAGAAAACTGATTTTGATTAAAGGAAACTCTACATTTTTATGAAAATTTCATAAATTGATGTGTCACTATGTCGGGCTTGGAAGTTTTTTCTCGTTAGAATCCATTTCGCACATTTATAAATCGACCATTCGTCTGTGTATTGAATACTGTTGCTATATCTGGTCGGGTGCTCCTGCTATTTATCTTGAGGTTCTAGGCAAAATCCAAAGGAAGATCGGCAATATATTCGATCATGACTTAGCAGCCCGCCTTCAGTCACTTTCTCACCGAAATGGTGTAGCTTCCTTGTCTTTTCTACATGGGAACTGTTCTGACGAGCTTTTTTTCCTGGTTCCCAGACCACATGTATTCACTCGTGCTAATAGATTGGCATCAAGGTCCCACCCTTTTACCATCGAAATAGTTAAATGCAACCACCTGTTCTACTCTAACACTTTCTTTTCTCGCTTTTCCTGTTTGTGGAACTTCCTTTCGTTTCTTTGCTTCTCTGATAGCTACAATCTTCAAAAGTTTAATTCCAACGTCAGTTGTTACCTTCTGTCCCCTTGATTCCCATCTATCTCTTGTCCTTTCTTCAACATCCCTGAACCTCGTTTTTTCTTTCTCACTGTAACCCCATGCGCACCAGTGGCCTTGTCTGGGGTAAAATTAATATAAAGATAAGCTATCAAATAATCTTCAGCAATATCATGCTAGAAAACATTAAAATCTTAATAATATTCATCTTATTACCAAATATAACACTGTTTTCTTTAAACTTGCCAGTTTCCCTCTTCTATGATGCATTATTGCTTCCCCAATGTCTTTGCTCTATCGTTAGATTTTCCCATCATTGTGAAGTGAAAAACCTTCACTTGCATGTCATTTTCAGTTTTTAAAGTTTCATTTCATATTTTATTATTCATTGTAAAATAGATGTGCGAAACGGAATTCGTTTAGAGAATCTTGTTTCAAAATCCTTACTATAATGAGAGCCGCGTCCGTCCATTCGTCCGTTCGTCACAGTTTCCTACCTTAATCTTCTATAATATAATAATAAGGGTGTCCACCCTTCCTTCCGTTCGTCATAATTTCATATCTTAATCTATATCTGCACTAGAATAAGAACCGCATCCGTCCGTCTGTCTGTCCGTCTGTCTCGCCGTCGCAATTTCATATCTTAATCTTAATAGTATATATAATTAGATTATATTAATATATATTCATTTTATAGTATATAATTATATATAATTAGAGCTGTGTCCGTCACACAATTCAACCAGTAATAATATATGCAGTATTTCTTTCAGTTATAATTTAATTTAATTTAGAACTTAAACATAAAATTGAAAAGTAAAATCTTAGAAGTAGAATATTTTTAGGGCAGAGGGTATACATTTTGTGCCTATGGATGCAGTGAGATTACTTGTAATAACTATGATCCTTGTTAACATTTCTATTAGAAACATGATGTTGCACTAGATCGTACGTAAACTATATCGTGTGTCAAAAATCAGCAAGATGTAGTAAGAAAAATTTGTTTCTCTCTCTGATGAACCGAGGGGTGGGATTACCTACTGATTTCCACCAGAGAATCAATCTCTTCCAATTTTTTATAAAAAATGTTTGTACATTCTGTAGAAGTCAAATAACTTACCTTTCAACATGGCTGTCTCCTTTTGTCTCCCTGCAAGAAGGTGTCTATTCAAAAGTGTGGATATTGTGCTCAATATTTATGGAGCTCAATATACACACTGAAATTGTCAACCAATCAATACTTATAGAATGGACTTGCTTGTAACAGAATGGAATCTCCCAGGTTATTATTTAAACCACCTATCAATTTGCCCTGGGGTTTTTTGGTCAGTCAAACCCAACTTCTATTCTAGTTGATTACTGGCTGGTTGTTCTAGAAGACTTTTACACATTCACACACATGTACCTAATTATTCTTGTGCGTTGACAAAAATATGAACTTTAAATCTTTGAATTTGCTTTGGAGAATCTTTTATTCTGACTAATTTTCATTAAAATTAATCTGTATGAATACAAAAAAGAATTTTGCCTAATGTTCCATTCATTTTCTCTAGCATTTGATGATATTTCTCGTTGATAAATACCATATTGACTTACTAAATGTTATCATTGAATTTAACATGTTCTCAAATTGTCTATAAATATTTAATATAATTGGAGTTTGTTATGGTGAAACACACCTATTCTATAGTGAATAGACTCTCTCACCTAATTTAAGTCGGAGTAATAAGAGGAATGAGAGTCAGTCGATGTTGGACGATAGTAGTCGACAGTTAGTCGAATACGAAAGTAGTCAGCGACCTGGCAAGATTACATTGCGTAATACATATTATAACAAGCTCCTAACGTTTTGTACGTCGAACCTATTAGGACCGACTTTAGCACAAATACTAGCCTCTACTGCGAAAATAACCCCACAACAATTTTGGCGACGAAGATATCAAACTCACGTGGAGAAAGTAAAAATAATTTTTTCCACTCGCCAAAAGACAATTTTGGCGACGAATATATCAAACTCACTTGGAGGAGATAAAAAGAATTTTTTCCACTCGCTAAAAAACAATTTTGGGCGAGGAAATTCGCACTCGGAGGAAGAAAAAATTCGCTCCCCACAATAATTTTGGCGACAAGGTCTCGAATTTACGTTAAAAAAAAAAAAACTTGGCAGAGTTTCTCGCAAGCCAAGACGTCAATTTAGTGACAAAATAATCTGTCATATTCTCATCTGAAAAAAATTTTTTTTTCGATAATAGTTTGCTCAAATAGGTCACGGATTGCAAATTCGTAGGACCGCCTCCACTCTACAGTATTAGGCATTGTGTTAACTCTTTGCGAAAATGGAGAAATGTAAAAGTCTATTCCTGGAATTCTTTAAGTTCCAGTCGGAACAACAGACGAAAATATTAGAGCAACAAAAAACATTCCAGATGCAGATACAGGAGGAAACTTTCAATAGACAAATGCAATTCCAACAAAAAATGGAACATATGCATAGGGTGTTTAAAAACAAAATTCTGTAAATAACTGAGAACAGGAAAGAGAAAAATCTACAAAATGATTCTTTCCTGGAGAATACAATATGGAATTCAACTGAAATATTCGCATACAGTCCAGATGAAGAAATAATTTTAGCGGAGTATTATAAAAAATATACGGACGTGTATAACGAGGACTCCTAGTGGTCTGAAGGAAAGAAGGTTAGGCTTCTTTTAAGCAAATTAGGAACTGCTGAGCATAACAAATTGGTAAACTACATTTTATCGAAAAAAAAAACAAAAAACAAAAAAACTAGCGAGTTGACTTTTACCGAGGTGGTAAATATATTAAGTGAATTATTTAGTAAAAAGACATCTCTGTTCCACAAAAAGTGGAAATGTTTAAATCTGACGAAAGATGACGAACAAGACTATATAACGTACGCAGCCAATGTGAATAAGCATTATGAAGAATTCAAGCTGGCAGAAATAAGCGCAGACAATTTTAAGTGCTTGGTGTTTGTTCAGGGTCTGGTATCGGAAAGAAACGCAGAGTTGAAAAAATTAGCACTGGCAAGATTGGACAGCGATCCAAGTATTACGGTATAAAAATTGGCAGAAGACTACACAAGAAATGTTTGCGTGAAGAAAGATTAAAAAAAAAAGAAAAAAGAACAGTCTGGCGCTTCGTATATAAGAAAAATACATTATAAAGGAAAAAGTCAGTCTACCAAAAAAAAAAAATTCTAAAATTGCGGATTATCAAGCAAAAAGTGAAATACCAGAGAAAAATAAACACAAACTCCCGAAGCCATGTTTGGCTTGCGGTGAACTACAGTGGTACAGATATTGTGATTTTAGGAACAAAAAATATTTCAATTGTAAAAAATTGGGACAATTGTAAAAGAATGGGACATTCTTGACCTGCACGCATTGCAGGTCAAGAAATAAAAACAATAAAATAAGAAAATTAAAGTCCAACGAGGTAAAAGATGGAATAACCAGAAAATTTGTTACCGTCGAAATAAGTAATAAAATATAAAAATGCAACTTGACATGGGTTCGGATTTATCTACCATAAATTTGCATACGTGGAAGAAGTTGGGGAAACCAACTTTAATGAAGACAAAGAAAATCGCGAGATCAGTGACGGGAGAAAAAATACAATTTATTGGGGAATTTGTTACAATCGTCACTTTAAATAAAAAAAACGCAAAAAGCTAAACTATTTGCCATGGAAAATGCCACGAACTTACTTGGTACGAATTGGATAACAGAATTCCAATTATGGGATCTACCGATAAATTCTTTCTGTTACAAGGTAGAAAATTTAAACACCGAAGCCCAAAAATTAATAAAGAAACTTAAGGAAACATTTCCTACTGTTTTTTCTCCAGGATTAGGAACGTGTACCAAGATGGAGGCAAAATTCTAGCTGAAAGAAAACGCTCAGGCGGTATTCAAAAAGAAAAGTAATGTACATTTTGCCTCAATTGAACAGATAGATAAAGAACTAGACAGATTAGAGAAAACCGGTGTACTTAAAAAAGTTGACACCGACGGTATAAGTGAAAAAAAAGTCTAAGAAATTCGTGTTTGTGATGATTTTTCGACAGGTTTGAACGCGGCGCTCAAAAATTTTAATTATCCCCTACCAACAGCAGAAGAAATATTTGCGAAGCTAAATGGAGGCACAATATTTTCGAAAATAGACCTCAGCGATGCATATCTGCAAATACCGGTAGAAAAGGAAACGTCAAAACTTTTGTGTATAAACACACATTGGGGTCTGTATAAATTTAACAAACTACCTTTTGGGATCAAAGTCGCACCCGCCATTTTCCAGCAAGTAATGGATTCGATGTTGGGTCGTCTAGATTTTGCCGTAGCATATCTGGACGACATCCTCATGGGAAGTACGAGTATAGCAGAACACGTGGAGCATGTAAATGCAGTAGTTTCAAGAATACAGAAATTTGGATTTAAACTCAAGGAAAGCAAATGTGAGTTTTTTTTTATGGAGAAAGTAAAATATCTGGAGCAGATCATCGACAAGAATGGTACAAGGCCAGACCCAGAGTGAGCAGCGGCTATAAAAGACATGCCGGCTCCGAATGATATTACCACATTATAAAGTTTTTTAGGATTAGCAAATGATTACCAAGTATACATCCCTAAAATGTATGATCTGCGGGCACCATTAAATGATTTACTGAAGAAAGAAAAACCCTGGAAATGGACTAATGAATGCCAGGAAGCATTTGAAAAGATAAAGTAAGTGTTAACCTCGGAATTATTTTTAACCCACTACAACCCGAATTTAGAGATCATAGTAGCTTGCGACGCAAGTCCGTGTGTATGGAGTAGGAGCATGCATTTTACACAAAATGGTCAAGTAAAACCAATTGCTCATGCTTCCAGTGCACTACTTCCGGCTGTGAAGAATTACTCTCAGAGAGAGAAAGAGGCACAAGAAATAATATTTGCGGTAGCGAAATTTCACCGTTTTGTCCACGGTCGACATTTTAAGCTACAAACTGATTATAAGCCTCTAATTTCGATTGTTGGTTCGAAAAAGGGTTTTCCAAAGCATACAGCCAACTGATTATACAGATGAGGTATAATACTGCTAAATTATAACTTCAGCATAGAGTACATACCATCGAATAAATTTGGCTACGCTGATGGCCTGTCCAGGTTAATTCCTAAAATGGGCGAACCATTACAAGACACAATAATTGCCTCACTGAAGTCAGAAGAAGAGCTGAAATTTAGTGTAAAAGTTTCTACAGGTATATAGAATTACCCCAAATAAAAGAACACCAGCCTCACAATCGCCAGCTGAGGTGATGTTCACACGTCGAGTAAGATCTGTCTTCGACAAATTATTGCCAAAAAAGACAAAGCCAGGTAGAGAAAAATTTATTCAAGTAAAAAAATACAATCCTGGTGAAAACGTATACTTTAAGGTCTACAAACAGAATAAATCGTTCTGGGAGATTGGAAAAATAGAAAAGCGGATTGACAATATCATGTACCTGGTGAAAGGTGAAAAGTTCATGTGCAGACGGCACATTAACCAGATCAGACGACATTCTTCGGACGTGGTTGACAGCGATCCCGCGGAAGAAACGCTTATGGAGGTGATTTTCGATACGTTTGATCTACCAACGCCAGCAACGATTTTACCTGAGGTACGCAGTTCCAGGAGGAAAAGAAAGGCAACTAATCATTTAAAAGTGGCTTCAAAATGTATGAGATACGCTACGATGTTGCTAAAAAAATGAAGTATTTTTTGTGTTTTTTTTCTTTTCTTCATATTTCCTGTAAAAAAGTAACAAAATAAAGAAAACTGTTTTACTCCTACGGAGTAAAGTTTTAGAAGGCGGGTGTTATGGTGAAACACACCTATTCTATAGTGAATAGACTCTCTCACCTAATTTAAGTAGGAGTAGTAAGAGGAATAAGAGTCAGTCGATGTTAGACGATAGTAGTCGACAGTTAGTCGAATACGAAACTAGTCAGCGACCTGGCAAGATTACATTGCGTAATACATATTATAACAAGTTCCTAACGTTTTGTACGTCGAGCCTCTTAGGACCGACTTTAGCACAAATACTAGCCTCTACTGCGAAAATAACTCTACAATAGAGTCAGAACAATATTTTGTTCATCAAGTGTCAATGTAATATAATTATTGCTTTCCTATTCAGAGATTATTGCCTCTTATAAAGATAACACTGGGAATATATATTTTATTGAATGACATCTGATGCTTTATTCTAGGTAATTTCGGTGCACTGAATTTCAAGATGGTTTGGTTCTATAAGAACCTGGTTCTTGTGAACATTCTATGTGCTATTTTCCAGATTTTTCAAATTAGGACTAAAAAATTAATTCAATTTTTTTCAAGTTTCATGAATACAAGCAGTTCAAATTACAGTTAAATTACTTGATATTGACAGAAATGAGTTCAAATAAAAAACAGATATGAAGCTTTCACTGCAGCAAAAACTTTCTTTGACAAGACTTTCTAGCTAAGCATATTTGCTTGCTGATGGCAAGACTCTTTTCAAGCACCAGAAGTAATCAACTATCATATGATAATCCCAGCAGCCTCAGTACCGTTCCTCCATAATTTTTTAATCTTACTGGAATCTCTGTCCTTGTTCGCCATTTACATCACCTAAATTATGTGGGAATTGATCATGATGGCTGTTCAAAAGATATATTTTCATGCTCATATTGCAACCTCTTTGCAAACTTTGTTACGATTTTTTTAGTTTAATTTACTGATATTAAAATGTGTTAAAAATTACAAAATTTAATATATTTTTAGGGTGTTACATATAAAGTATACATAATAAGACCTAGATAGAAACCTCGTTGCATAATTCACCCAAATTGCATAGAACTGTCAAATCTAAATAAATAGAGAAAAAAAAGTTCCCCAGTGTTATCTTTGTTAGGATCCATCTACCTATGTTTAAATTTATTATCTGAGTGTCGAAATTTCAAGCCTTTAACAGCACATCTTTTAAATGAAACATGAAAAGGGCTATTTTCTGAAGGAAAAGTAGAAGCAGGACATCAGTTGAAATTGTATTTATAGATTCTTTTCAGAAATATAAAATGACAATAAAATGTGAAGTGTGGTATATTAAGTAATTGTGTTCGTAGATGTAGATATTATTTTAAACCTCGAGAAGCAGTATACTTATATTTTTATACCCATAAAGGTATAAAAATTTAATTTTACTTAGAGATAAAAATGTTTTAAATACAAGGTATTAGTAAGAAAATAATTTCTCATTCGTTTGCGAAAATATTTTTCTCAAATTCCTGATGAAAGTAGTTACTATTGTTGTTTCCTAAATGAACCAAAAATAAAACGTGGTAGGTCTACAATTATGTACACTAGTATTTTGGCAGTATTTTTTGTTTATCAAACAAACCTTCTGTTGAAATTTTATTGGTTAAAAATATATATGGAATTTAATTTCTATATGTTAATCTTTAGCACTTTCTGCCATATTAGTCTTTCTTAACATTTAGAGGGAAGAGTCGGAACCGTAAGCATGGCAATTAAACTCATTGATATTTATTAATAGTAACCATTTTTGTATTAACACATTGTTAAATTAAAAAAATATACTATCTTAAAATATTTTTACAGAATGAATGCTTCTGTTTTGTCATTTCAGATCATGGAAGAAAAATGGGAGAAATTGCAGGCAGATAAATTCTCTCAACAAAGACGGGAAAGGGAATTACTGCGATACAATCCCATTAACTGGAGTGGAACTCTTAGTTAAGAACAACTAATAATGTTTTAAGCAGGGCTTTTGCTCTTCTCTCCTGTCAACATAGTTCTTCCATTGCCTTCTACTTGGCATAATGTCCTCAAAAAAAGAAAAAGAAAAGCATAAAGCCAATGAATTTACAGTATTTAAGGCTGAGCAGAATTATACGATTGTTTTAAAATCAAACAAATCAATATGTTTTTTGTAAAAAAGAAATATTAAACTGCTGAAAAATCTTTGATGTTTGTTTGGGTGATATGCCAAATCATTGATATATTATATGAATGACTTTCATTATGTAGCATTAAATATACTTTTGTTTGGATAAAACTCAGAATTGACAAAATGAGTAATTATTATATTGAGGCCATGATGTCTTTCATAAAATAAATGGATAAATTGTCAAGTTTTTAGATAAAGATTTATTAGCTTTTTTTTGTAGATTTGATGAGCTCGAGCCAAATCACAGATTTTTCTAATATCATCATAATTAGTCATAATTTGTTCATTTTCTAGAGTTAGCCATAAAGCAGAAGAGAAAATTCATCCATCTACAAAGTGTTGCATTGTTTAAGAGAATTTGAACATTAAAATAATTATCCCAAAATCAAGTTTCCCTCAAAATAGTCTCCATGATTTTATAGCGATGTGACTTTTATCAAGATTCTATGTAATACTTGAAGTGTGACTGTCAAACACCTTTTGTGATTCTATTTTTTAAACTGAATGAGATCAGATGAAGAAGGAACCATAGAACAGTTGACATACATTGTTCTTCCAAATGTCTGGGTAATTCTTTTAAATATGTTCTCTTAGAATCTTCACGTTGTTTATAGTTTGATTAAAGAGAACAAATTACTTCTGGAGAATAACTTGGGTGTGAAAAGAAAAACATCAGTTGATTTGATTCTGCAAATATGGCACTTTTTTCTATTGTGGTGATTTTGTAAGTTCTATTACAACTGACAACAGGTTATTTTTTTTGCAAACTCATAACCCAGGATTCATCACTAATTATGATTTTGGACGTTATATTTTGGTATCTTCTCAATAGAATAGAGATATTTTTGGGTTGTCACTCAATTTTATAGCAAGGTGTGTTATGTTTGAAAGCTCTGCCAAAATGCAGTTCCCCAAATAACATGGATAGTTTCCTAGTTTGCATAGAGAGTAACATGAATGCTCAACTCCGTCAGGACATATTGCTGCTAAAACAACTTTTGCAAACTAGGACATTTGTGCCTGTAAAACTTATCATGGGTTAAGGTTTTATTACAGTTTTAATCATCACTTTTTAAAATAATAAACATTGCCAAGGAGGTGAAAATAGTTAAAACAATAGCAGTGTCAAGAAAAAAGCTGTCTTTTTAATGTTTTTTTCAGGGGTGGGGATACAAATATCCAATTTTTTTTCTAACTCATATAACATTATCATCAAAGGATTTTTTAGCATTCAGTTTTTTAGGTGAAAAAAAAAATTGGATGTAGATTCACTGACTTGTGATTTCATATGAAAATAAAAATTGTCATATCATAACTTGGGCTTTGTATTCTAAGAAAGTCACTTCTGTGTTTGGGATTCACGCATTGACCCACAAAAGCAGTGCTTAGAAAGAGTAGTAGCAGAAGTCTCTGCTACTTTAAATGAACAAATGCATTTTCAATTCCCAAAACATAGCAATTTATATGTTAATAATTACCACATTCTATAAAACATACAAAAAACACCAACTAACCCACTCTGAAGTTTCTCTTTTTGGTTCAAGTTGAGCAGAGAGAAAATGTGAAATGAATATAATATTTTAAAAACAATTGTGGTTGAATAACATTTTTAGACAAATTCTTTTCCAAAATCTGTTTTTGAATTTAGTTTTAAGCTGACCATAATTCACACAATCTAACTTCCCCATTTGAATATTGTTTTTGGTTCAATATTTTCATTAGTAAGTCAAGCAAAAACTAGTTTCAATCTGAATAGAATTTTATTTTTGTAAAATTGATTTTCATAGAAGTCATATATTGTAAAACATAATTTCTTTTTGGGATGAAAAATTACGAAACTTGAAAATTGATAAAACAATATCACTAATCAAATCGATTGACTTCCTATGAAGGAAGAATAAGAGACAAATACTGAAGATCATTTTCTAACTTTTGTCAAGTTACCATTTAAAGCTATTTCAATATTGTTTGATTTTGGTGCCAATATTACATTTTCCCTCTTATTCGTGTAAACATTAAGTTTTACTTTCAACAAATGATTTTATGAAATTTGCATTTCACAGTATAATGTTTAACATTGTCATATAACTCCTATATTTCCAACATTTACACTTAAATGAACAATATTACTTTTCTACTTTATATCTTCCATTTCTGTTTAGCATCTAATTTATCTTAGTATTTAAATTTTTAACTTTTTATTTTTAATTTCAAGGTGAATTTTTAAAATAAGCAAAGACCTCTGACAGTCAGTCCACCCACACTTTCAAGTGAATGAATGACATTTTGTGAACTAACGTGGAAGATAACATGTTTTTAATGTAGTACTTTACTCATTATTTAAACCTTTAATGGAATTTATTTTCGCCGTAACAAAATTATCAAAACTGAACAAATTCATCTTATTTAGAGTGGTATATGTCACTTATAAATTAAACTTTTCTATGTTCATTTTAGAAATATTGGGTTTGAGAAGTTTAAACTGAAAGCTAATAGCAATTGCTGCAAATTTTTTGTGAGATGTTCTCACATTAATAAATCTCCATTTTGTTTTATGCCTGAAATAAATTTCTTTTTTGATAATAAATAAAAGTATAAAAACAAAGTACACTGAGGTTAAATTACAGAATTCAATTTGTAGACATCAAACTCCAAAAAACATTTTACAGAGAAAAACTTAAAACGTTTTAGAATTCACTTTATTTTTTCATTCTTGTCAAGTCACAATATGTTTCAGAGACTTTAAATGGAAGAAAAAATACAGGACTAATCTGTTGAATACAATTAAATCATTTTGAAAAAAAAAGTTCTTTATTGCAAGAACTGACAGATCTTTATTGCAAATTGAAACTAAAAGGTTTTTAGTTTTCTCACTGCCACCTGTAAAATAATTGGTGTAACATTATATGACCAAAAGAAGATTTGTTATTTCATCATTTCAGCTATTCTAATATCAACTACAAGTTTTGGAATATACAACTTATAACTAATCTACTTTGAAGTTGACAACTGATAGCAGAATCATGAAAAATCTCTGGAACCTAGACTACCATTTTTATCTTAAGTTTTGAATGTCATGACAATTTATAAACATTGTACTGTCCATTATGTTATTGGTCATTGTGGATTTAATAACATTACATAAAATAGACATGTGGCTGCTCTAGATTTACAAGGCTGCAACCAACCATGCTTATAACAACAACACGGTCAACTAACAGTTTTGGCAGGACATCTGTTGTACTGATTACTAACTACATGTCTACGTTTTTTGCAAGGATTATTCAGACTGGCTTGTGTTTTGATATTGACTGAAAAGAAAATTGTGTTAACTGGATCAATACAGAAGTTGATTTTTATCTATTTTAACACAGTCTTCCAATACCATTCTATCATGTGGCTAGTCCATTTTGTAGTTTTCAAACTTTAGTTCTAATTTTGGATACTATTCTACAATTCATTAAAGGAGACATTTTCATATGTATTGGTAGTGGTTTATGGTTTTATTAGATTTATATGCAAGTTTTTGAATAGACTAATCCACAATTTACAGATAAATTATGAAAACTTCTTAGGTGCAGAAGGTTTAGTATTGCTTTGAACTATTATGATAGGCTGATTTATTATAAGATGCCTTTAAATTTCCTGAAATAATCATACATAAAAACATTTTTAAGCTGAAAATAATTCTAAGTATATACGCAGAATAACATTACATATAAAATGCTGGCATAAAAAAAAGAGATTGATACAAAAAGGAAAAAATAAATGTCTGAATTTTTCAAATGTCTGACATTTCAATTTTGATATTTAAAAAGAAAGGAAGATATTTTGATAAATCAAAAAATTAAACCTTTTCTTATAAAATAAAAACAGAACTTCCACTAAATATTCTTTAAACTAGCAAACTAATATATAACTAAATAAGTACTAACACAAAATAATATGATATATATGCATACACACACACACATATAGTTTTGAATGTAATGTATCTTATTTTATTATGTAGGGAACAGATGATACCAGAGAAGGATGTTGGTGGTATGGCAGTAGAAGTTGAACCTTCCCACCAATAGCCCATAATGTTCTGTCTTAAATCTTAAATTTCTGTCTGAAATCAGGTAAAATAGCATCTGACATAAATATGAAACAGCAGTGTTGAATTCTTTCATGCATAAAACATTACATTCATTGACACTTACTGAGTATTTATAGTGACCAAACAGTGGATGTGAGTATGGTTAATACATTTCAGTAGTGGCAACAGACATGTGTCTGACAATGTGTTCTGGACAGACTTGCATAGCTGTTAATATGCAAAATAAAAAGTGACTTGATTAGGTCATCTGCAGATTACAAGCAGAAGAGTGTGCAAGGAGCTGAATGTCAGTTTCACTGCATCGGCAGAAAAGTAGGTGACTATTTGGAACCATTTTGTTTGGGAACTGAAAACTTACTCTATCCAACATTGTTATAGCTTCTGTGGAAAGAAATAGGAAGCATTTTGGAATATTCTCTGTATTTATATTATGTACTTTTCTGTCAGAGAAACATGGTTTTTGATGAGTGTAACAAAAGTCACAATTAGATGTTACATTTTAGCAATTGTGAAAAAAATGTATCCCTCCAAACTTAAAGAGAAAATGTCTTGGAATGTTGCAAAACAGTTTTCACAAAAAGTTTATATATTGAACAAAACAAAAGAATAATATTGAAGTTAAAAACATAAATCACAAGAAAATTAACTTATTTTCATAGAATCTATTAATTGAATATATCTCTTGTTTTTTCAAATGTTTTTAATTCCAGTTTTAGATAAGACTTTTTCATTTTCTGTGCTTCACTTATGATACCTGAGTTTTATAACTTCAGAATTTAAATTTGGTAAGAAGCCATTTTTACCTGAAAGTATTCCAGTTGTTTTCAAACTTGAAGATTTGGACCAAAATGTGCAAGTCAGTAATTTATAAAGGCTGATTAAAATCATTTCATGCAGAAGAGATATTTTTCTAAGAAATAATTTTAACAGAAGCTACAGGACTCATATTCCTGTTTGGAGTTGTTCAGAGTGCAAGAAAAAAAAACTGCTTTAAGAACCTTTAATATAGTCTGATAATAAACGTAAATATTTTTATACTCTGCTTCAAATTAAACCACTGTCTGATCCACTGTATATGTTGACCGGATGGGAAAGCAAAGACAAAAATAAAAATGGTGTCCTCTGCACAGGAGCTCTGAACATCACATCCAGTTCAAAACAACAAATTCCCTCAAGAAATATGTAACACAATATGAAATGAACTAATCATGAATGTTGCTGCCAGAGACAAAAAAAAAAAAGAAAGAAGGAAGAGTTCTTGAGCTACTAGATATCTCTTCCTTTGCTCCCAAAGAGATATATTCAGATCACATCATCTGTATCGGCAATACAAAAAAGTGATATTAACAATTCCTACCTTCTTTCTTTTCACTTTACCAGGGGTACTTGTTTCATTTGTTCTCTTTTGTTACCATTCACATGTATATATAACATTATGAACTGGTGTTAGAACAATAAAATAAGCTTGTTTTAGTTTTCTTTTTTCTATACTTGATCATATGGTATTATATAAAGCAGTTGAGAAGTGACATGAGCAAAGATTGTTCTTCTCCATCATGACAATCTCTATATCTATACCTTGTTTGCTTCTTACTTAGATGGGACAGATTATTATTTTTACTTGGATGGAACAGGTTATTATTCTAGAAAATGCAGTTATTTAGGGGTTTGAAAACATGATAGAAAAGTGATATTACTTTGGATGATCTTCTATATCACTTTCTAAGGTTCTCCTTTTCTCTTTCAATTAGGTTGAGTTAAAAAAGAAGTACAAAATGTCCTTAAGCACTTTTGTTTTAAATTTCAGCTCAGTCAGCCAGGTTGTCAAAGAATTACAATGCATAAAGATTTGTCAATCTAACTTTCAAATTCCTCTTGGGGAAACAATAAACAAACATAACCCATTGTGTGATTCTTCACAGGCATTGCAGAGAACATCAAACCTTGTTTTCTATTGTTGTCAAGATGTCAAATAGGAATAATCTTGTCATCATGCCTATCAAGCTCCTCCATCATCATTATTATTCCTGCAATTAGCCTGGTCTACATACATTAACATGTATATTCTTTGTAGAGAAGTCATCCTGATCCATACCAGTTTCATTGACACAAATTTCACTCAATTCTAAATCATACATAATTTCTTTCAGAGCCTGTTGAAGTAGATTTTATGTTAATAACCGGAACAAAATATAGTAAAAAATAATCAATTTCGTGTCACAGAGACTTCTCTGCAAAATTCCTCATAAAAAATGTAGAAAATCTAAACCAGCAAACAAAATGTAGTATAAAATTCAATCATAATTGCACACAGCACATTGCTAGCAATTTGATATTTGTAGATGGCAGTGAAAGAGTTAAATTAGCCAAACAATCACTCCAGAAAAACCATAAACAGTGATCTTTTACCAAGAATGCTCAACTATTAAGCCATACAAACTTAGACATCGATAATACTAAATACTATTTGACAAAATAAAAGTACTTATGTGTGATGGAGGATGGGAGAGAATAAAGAAAATTTTGCTCAAATATGACTAAATACTCCTGTTCAGTTTTGCTCTTCAGAAATGTAAACAGTGTCAGAAATCAAATATCAAAAATTGTGCATAACTATAAAAATTGGGAATAGTCAATAAGACAATGCTGTCTTAATTTTAGCTTCCTAATAATAAAGAGTTGCATGTAATTTAAGAAATAGCGGTTTAATAGTTTGCAATATCAAGTAAATAAAATAATAGGTCTCCTGACTCTTCACTGTCTTTACCATGCAAAATAGATAAGGATAATGACAGCATGTTCTAAGGCCAACGGAAAATATTTAGCTAAAACAGAAAATTGTATTTACATCAATAACTGATTGATAATAGCAGTTTGATTAGAATTTTTGGAAAAGAGAATCACTTTCATATTTGTTGATTCATTCTCTGATTTCTAGACAAAGACATTCTGTGAAGGGATTTGTCAGACAATTCATTCAAAAGAGTAACTAAAATTTGACATTTGGTCTCTTATAATTTTTTTTCCAGATTAAAAAATAAAGTAAGATTTATTTTTAGAGTTCTTCTTATCTCCAAGTAATGTCCTTTTTTCTTACCTGATAAAGAAACTGTTAAATGTAAGAATAATACCAAGCTAAGTTTTACTTTAAGATAATATTTATCTCATTCAGTCTATTTAAAAGTATTTAAATTTATGAAAATAAATGATTAAAAAATAAACTATTTTTTATTAGTGAATAAATTTCAACACATTGTAAATGGAAACACGAGTGTAAGCAAAATAAGAGATTGATGAATAACTACATTTGAAGAGTCATTTTCGACAAAAAACATTTTGATGTCAACATGAATTGTTTTAAAAAAAACTGTTTTGCAATAGTCTGTTCAGATGTTAAAAATAATTCACTCTTATGACACTCAACTTTAAACTCTCTCTCCCTTTTACACATAAAGATGGATATTAAGTTTGCATCAGCTTTGAAAAAGATGACTTATTCATTAAACATGTTTCAGTCCCATCTCAATAAAAAAATAGGTTTAAATACAGAAAGCTTTCTGGTAGAAATGACACTTTCTTTAAACAGATGCTTACAAAAGAAACCTGAACTTGAAAAATTCCTTTCGAAGAATAAAGGCTGAATTTTAATATATTTGACAAATTACATCTGGATCAAAATTATTAATTTTTCTGATGTCACCTTAAAAAAGTGTGTCAAGGAAGAACATAGTGGTGTAAGGGTTACTTCCCTTTAATTAAAGCCTGAACATAAAAAAAAAATTAAATTTCACTAGTAAACTACTTGAATTGAGATAATTTCTGATAACAAAAAAAAAAAAAAAAAAAAAAAAAAATATTATAATGTATCCAAACTTGTTAAACAGTAGAAAAATGTACACACATAGAAAGGCAGGAACAAGCGGGGGGAAAAAAAAAAAAAAAAAGGCTGGATTAACAGGAAGTTAACACTATAGATGACATTACATTAGGGCTAGTAACCATTCCTTCAGGTTCTGATACAAAATTACATGGATTTAATAGACAGTGTCTCAAGCACTTTCAAATGATAGTCTTTGTTGAAGACCGAGAAAAAAATCTCTGGCACAAGGTACAAATTAGATTATTAGGTGTTCTGTAATTGAAAAAAAAAAAAAAAAAAAAAAAAAAAACAGAAGTGAATTGCAAATTTTCATACTGCCCTCAACAGATTTTAGCTGGCAAATGCAGATCAATTCTCACTTTCAACTTTTGATTAGTTCTGACAATGTATTCAACATCACATTGACATTTAAAATTTACTAAAATAACATGATAGGGAGGAAATAAATTTTAAAAGATTGGGAAGTGAAAAAGAGCAGAGGGTTAGCTGAATAACAACATAGCTGCACACTTTGAGAGATTACCTAGCAAATCCTATATAAACCACACCAATCAAAATTTGGAGAGCACAGATCACTCCTAAATATTAAATATACAAAAAGTGTCATCCACATATGGATAGCAACATTGAAGATTTTCAATATGAGCAAGCAAATTTGGTACACAGAAATCAACAGAAATGGCAGCCATCACAGGACCTACCTTCAGAGATCCTGTCTATTTGTCAATACATCATATTGCCAAAACTAAACTCATATATTGGAAAATTTTATGAATTTAACAAAGACATCCTCCAAGATTGAAGGGAGAGACAAATGACCCAGATACAAAGTATCAGCATATATTTTAGGTTTCTCTTAATGAAACATACTTAAAAATAAAAACCTACTGGTATCAAAACCATATATGAACTTGAGACTCAAGGAACAGTTTTAACATTCTGGCAATATACAAATCTGTTTGTTTTTTTTTCTCAATTTGTTCCTATCTGTCTATATGGACATCTTTCTTGCCACTGTTTTACATTATAAAAGCTTAATTTTCACCAGAAATTATCTACATTTAGATAAAATATACTTTTTTGTGTGCCGATTCTTTGGAAAAATTTGGAAGATTGGCTGCCATTTAAAATTCATTTTCACACATATTTTAGAAAAATGAGAATTAAATTATCTTACTGATTCAGTTGTTTTCTGGAACATATTTAATATATTTAAAAACAAAGTATTAAAAATTGATTAGTAATAAAATCATAGACATATTCATAATTAAATAATATAAACATGTTTTGTGGAAATCATTGACCTAATTCTAAAGAAAAACTTCTAAACCCTCAAAATATTGAGTTTGGTACACTTTTTTCAAAAAGGATGTGTTGTGGTGCAGTGGATATTGGCTTAGAATGAGAAATCGGAGAGCTGAGTTTGAATTCCAGTTGAATTCCTTTCATTTACTTACGCACAAATACACATGGGAAAGGTATTAATCAGTTTCTTCCCTCCAGTTGTGGGTTAAATAATAGGACAAATTGGGTTCTATAGCCTTGGTTGGCAACCAGTCTACCGCAGAAAGCAATGGCAACCTACTGCAGGATAATCTTCTGCCCAGTCAGTCATGTCTATTTCAAGACATAATCACCTAAAGTGTGTATCATGTATGACATTTTTTTTCTAGTAAGTAGTAAGCAATCAAGAAAAACAAAAAATCTTTCAAATGATTTTTTAAAAAATTACATGATAATTTTCATTTTTAGATATTCTATAAATTTCTCTCATAAAATTGACTCTTAATCAAAGATGAAAACTTGATTTTCTGGGAACAGGGGGAAAAAAAACACAAATATAAATTCCCTCCCTTTGGGAAAGGAGAGAAAAGGAAGATGAAACAATTCAGTTGACTCCACTATCTCAATGTCAGGCATTGCCAATACAATACAAATAATCTCTTGTTTACATTGTGTTTTTAAAGCAGGAAAATTCTTTATGCTTTGCATTCAAAGGGTAAAAAGTTAATTTGCTAAAAGGAATAATAAACTTTTAAGTGCCATTCATTTTATTTGATAGTCTCATAGAAAACCAGTCTTTATTTTGAGAATTTAGAATAAGATTTTTTTTGGTGACACCCTCCCCTACCGATCTTTACACTGCCATGAAACTATAGTCTACAAAGCTGACTGTAGAGATCCTTACTGTTACAATGAGTTTAATCCTCATTGTGGCCTTGTAAGTAAATATCAAATAGCCAGTTAGTGGTATACCCAGAAAGTGGATTGGTTCTCTGATAAAAATTGATGAATTTTAATTGTAAAAAAAAAAACAAAAAAAAAAAAAACTTAATACTTTTACACAAACAAACTGTATAATTAATGAAATTTTTATCAGTTAATTTACTATCCTTATGAACAAGAGTAAAACTTTGCTTTCAAAATGATTTTGGATTATAAAATATGAAAAATTATATCAAGAGAAAAATTTGAAATACTGAAAAAGAAGTTCCTGGAAAAGTTCAAATACTGAAAAAGAGAAACAAAACAAAAAGAAAAAATCTATAAATAATTTATTTTATTTTTTGCATTGTTCAGACTATTGTCCTCATCTTTATTGCCATCATTATGATGTTTCAACTGTTGTATACTATCCTTCTTCAGTGCTAAGAATTTTGAACTAAATCTTTCATTATGATCACTGGGATATATCATTCTCATTCTATGTGTGATACCACTTGAGGTAGCCATGTAGTTATCTCCCTTTCACTTAACTCTTTAAGTTATTTGTTTACATCTGCTGTAGCCTGGTAGTGAACTCACTACTCTTTTGGGTCAAGTCACAGGAACTAACTGTCTATATATCCATTGGGTCATATGACCTTGAGGAAATGGCCCAGTGGATACAGAAATTCCTAGTGCCTGAAAAAGGCCAGAGCATACAGTGGCTGAAACGTCATAATAATTGCAAGAGATGAGATTGTCTGAACAATGTAAATAGTGTAAATACTATCTCATCTCAGAAGTATAAACAAGTTATTTCATTACTGTTCAAGAGGAACCATGTTAACACAAATTTAATAAATGGAAGAAAAGTTATTTTAATAAAAATTATTTTTCACAATGTCTGATATTTTTTTATCTTATAATTTACAAATATTTTCCAATTAAAAGAACAAACAAAACATTAAGAAAAAAAGGCCACATATTTAACACCCTTTGGAGCCTTTTATGAAAAATTATGAATTATAAAACTTTTACTTTAATCAGTTCAGTCAACTGAATTCTTGTCTGGGGAGCATATTTGACAGTGAGTTAAATTTAAAATTTGCTAATACTTATCAATTGCAGTGTTAAATTTATTGGAAAAAATAAAAATAAAAAAAATAAAGAGAAAATCTTTAAAATCACAACATACTAAGCAGGAACTGGTTCAGTCCTTGAGATTAAACAAAACAGGTTAATTGTTAATATCCTTTCTATTTGATGACTACAAGAAAGGAATCCCAAGCAGTTGCTTCTCCAACTCTCTAATTTTGACTGTTTACTTTTAGTCTCTTTCAAGGATTCTTCAAAACTTCTGAGAAAAAATCATTTTTATTTTTTAATTAGCATTCTCTACAATCAATGGTCATTTTTAAAAAAGAAAATAAATATATACTAATACTGCTAAAATAAAAAAAAATTCTGCAACATTTTAAAAAAATCAAATGTTAACATTTTTGAAGAATCTTTTTGAGCTTGTGCAGATCATCAAACATTCGACAAAGTAACTCAAGGAAAATTCTGTTGTCAGCAACTGACAATGGATTGTCTAATGAGAAGTAAGCAGTTTTCATTGATATTCCCAGACACAACAAATGTTTCTTGTTTTATATAAAATATTGGAGTAAAAAAATATATAATTTTCATTTTCCATACAACTACTGGCTTCTTGAAATATGGATTTCCATATTTTCTTTTCCATACAAATATTTTAAATTCATGAATAACTTTCTTGGTGAAAACAAAAATTAATTTTAAAAATGTAAACAAATAATATAATTTTACTTTTAGTAAAAGAGTAATGCAATTTATAACTTTAAAAATTTATTATTTTCTTAAAACATCTAATATCCATTTCAATGACAAAGTAACTCAAGGAAAGTTCTGTTGTCAGCAACTGACAATGGATTGTCTAATGAGAAGTAAACAGTAAATTTCTCTTATGCTACTTTTGATTAGAAAAAAAAGTCCATTAAAAATTTCTTACTAAAAAAAAAGATTAATAACATTTTGGAAAATCACTAACATAATATTTGTTTTTGTTCATACTGAGTTCCTGTTTTAGAGAAAAATCAAATTCCTCAAAATTTCCCTTTTCTGCTTTTGAAAATTTATACTTAAAATTAGCAATTCTTTGAACAAATATTCTAATTTGTTACCTTTATTATAATCTGTTTCATATTTTTAATAAAACTTTCAGTTGATAAGGTTGATTGGTGAATGAAGACAGATTAGAGAGAAAAAGAAAGATGAAGTTACAGGAGAGTAGAATGAAAACAAAAAATAGAGAATAATGCTAAATGAAAGGAAAAAGTGAAGAATGGAAGAACATAAGAAAAAAAAGGAAAGTGTTATTTTGTGAAGACAAGAAAATAAAAGAAATGATGAAAAAAAGGAGAATTAAGCAAAAAGAAAAAAAAGAAAAATGGTATTAAAAAAAGAGAAAATATAAAAAAGATAAAGTGAAAAATGAAGAACAAAATGTGAAAAGTATATATATATATATATATATATATATATATATATATATACACACAAATCATTATCTATATATATCAGACTAATAGTAGATAATTCAATGAAATTATTATTTTTTAATCCTATATAACATGCTTGGAACTTCTTCAGGCTAATAGTGTTTTTTGTTGTGGGGTGGTTGGGTGGGGGTTAAAATGCAGTTGTAATTAAAAGAAAAACTAATTTACTAAGGCAAAAATATATTGCAAGAGTAATAATTATGGAAATTTATGTCCAGCATAATTTCCTATCCTGGCAGAACAAATGCTAATACAATGCAAGATATTTGAAAGAAAAATGGTAAAATAATTGAAGTTAGGTTAGGTATCTGGATACAATGGACACCAAAAATTAAAATTTAAAGCTAAGTGTCCCTGTATCTTTTATGTTTTTGAAGTAAAATCGTAACCAGTATTTGTTATATTCCAACACCTTTATCCTCTCAAGATATATACACACACACACACGCCTAATTCCATCTATGAAACTTATTAGTCTGAAGAAGTTCCTTCAAAGAATTAAATACATTGGATAGGAACACCCCCACCCCATCATTTTGTCTCACACACACACACACACACACACACACACACACACACACACACAGGGTGTCTTCAAAAATGTACTCACTTTGAATTCTTATAACTTCCTGAACTTTTTTTTAAGATTCATGCATTTAATTTCACTTAAACAAGTGTTCTTGTTTGCAAGCAACACTGCATTTATTGTTATATAAATGGTGAGTACATTTTTGGGGACACCATATATATATATATATATATATGTGTGTGTGTGTGTGTGTGTGTGTGTGTGTGTGTGTGTGTGTAGTAATTTGCTTTTTTGAAGAGTGCTTTATACTTAGAGCAATATTTATTGTAATATTTTTATTATAAGTGTTAAAATAAACACTGCCTGATGTAGTACCAAAATGCAGCAGCTCTTGTGTATATATTATGTTTTTATTATAAACACTTATAATAAAAATATTACTATAACTATATATAACACACACACACACACACAGTGTGTAAAATATATATATGTTAAAAAAAAAATGAAAAGAAAAAAAGAAAAGAGGAAACACTTCCTTTAAAAGTAAATATTGAAAAAAGTCCAGTGTTAAAGAAATACAATATTTTTGGACTATTGCAACTGAATTATCTTTTTCTTAAACATGTCTTCAGTAAGCCAACATGAAGGCAATCACAATCATTTTGTCAATGCTGTTTATTTTCTTGTGTCCATTGAGAAGACGTATACCAGCTTCCAGGACATCTGCTTTGGAGAACTTATCAGTATGAAGAATGTCCTCAGGTAAAGGTAATAAAACTCTGCAAATAAGAATAAAAACTCATGATTATTATTTTTATTTTATTTAGAGTTGATTATTTCAATTACATTTGCACCATTTTTTAAAATTGTTATAGTTTTTGCCTTCATTCTTGTACAATTGCAGCCAGTTAATCTATTTTAACATTTTAATACTTATTTTACTTTGTCAATATTTTTTTTTGTAATAAAACATATCACCGAGTTAACAGCCAACAATTATTGATAATTTAAACCAGCAGAATTTGAATTTATGCTATTAACTTTTAAATTACTAACAGGTGACCAATTACTTTACAATAATTTACAAACTTTCAATTCCGTAAATCTCCTTACACAGGAAACTTTCTTTAGTGTCAGTCATTCATACATCATAAGAGACAAACATAGGCATACATTTGAAAAATAATAATGACTATTGAAGTTAGAAAATGTCCACAAAGTATTTTTTAAAATTATCTCCATATTAACAACTTTGTGAGTACAAATATTATACAAAAAGAAATAAAAATGGATGTAAATTATGCAAACAGCAAAGTATATATGAAATGAATCAATAATGCCTGTTACAGAAATTACATGAATTTTGATTTGATTTGTAATATGCAAATGTAGTGTTAAGTATACTGGCAAGATATTCTGCGTATTGTGAAGTCGTTCTTTAATGCACGAGATATTACTTCAAATTTTGAACTAAGTAAGAATTCAATAAGTAAACTAAAATCCAAGGTGCCATCTTTCGATGTCACATTGTCATTAGAAAGGTTGCCAGATTGTTCTTTAAATACTAAAACATCGAATATCATTTCCACTCGATATAGAGGAGCTTAAAATTCATTGCAATTAAGTTGCATAATAATAAAGTGTCACAAGTTGATTGCAACGATGGCAAAACTACATGAATTACACTTTGAAAAAGAATGCTACAGGGAAAGAGAAATGAAGGCTGCACTGAAGAAGTGATATCAAAAACTGAGGTGTAGTTTGAGGCCAAAGACAAATCCTTCTACAAAAATGGCATTGAATTGTTACAGAAATGTTCAAATCAGTGTATCACCCTAGAAGAAGACTATGTTGATGAATAAAGTCAAATTTTGCCTAAAAGTTGTTGTTTTATTAGTTAGGCTTGAGACTTATTGAGGGATGTGTTATATATCTCCAAAAAAGAACGAAAAATAAAATTGCAACATTCTAAACATTAAAAACAGGGCTCAATATAAAAATAGAGCAATAGTTATTATGTGTACATTTTGTTTTGACATTGAAAGAACAATCAGGTAGTTAACAAAGATGGCAATAAACATTTTTATTTAAAAACTTTTTTGATTTTAACAAAGATGGCAATAAACATTTTTATTTAAAAACTTTTTTGATTTTATGAAAACAAAACTTCCTTATATTTTTGTGGAAATTTTCCATACAAGGTAAAAAGATTTAATAATGAGAAAAAAAAGAAGAAAGAGGGAAGAAAAAAAGAATAAAATAAGATGAGAAATCAAGAAAAGGAGAAAGAAAGATACAGAAGAAAAAGAAAGGGAACAGAAAAATAAGTGAGAAAATGGAGAGAAGAGCCAATAAAAATGGTTAAAAGAAGAGAATTCAAAATTAGCAAAAATCGGTAGCAAACAGTTATTGACATGTATAATGTTGCAATTAAAATCTTTTGACATTTAAAAAAACAATGATGAAATCCCATACATAAACTGAAACAGAAATATTATTCATAGAATGTAAAATAAAGGATATTTAAAGAAGCAATACGAATATGTAAATTCATTAGACCTAATATTATAAATTAGAATAAAAAAAAACATTTTGGGTGCACACTACAAACTTCTAAATTAGAAGAAACTAAATGAGTAATGTATTGTAATCTATTTCATTTTAATTTGATCTAAGCCAGGAACATTTCCTCATTGTTTTTTATTGTAGTGTTGTATCAAACTATTATTTCTTCTTGTACATTGCCTGAGTTCATCTCATGGTCAAATATTGGCTGTTTTGTACATGTATTGGATCTAACATGTTCAAGGGATTTATTGTGGTCTCACTTGGATAAATTCAGCAATTGGGAAAATCACAATTATGTCACTTTCACAAATGTCTATCACTTTCATTCTTTTATTTTTTTTGTGTAGCTATCTACTCTATTTCTATTTGGGTATATCTATCTCGACAAGAATGGTGTGGTTTCATCAAAGACACTGGAACAAGGAATGCCATATTTATGATTAGGATGCTCTCTGAAAGGACAATACAAATGAAGAAGAACTTATACCTGTGCTTTATTGATTCTGCGAAGACGATTGACAAAATACGCCACAAAGAATTGATGGGGATGCTTGGCAGCCTTGACATATTTGGGAAAGATTTAAGAGTAATCAAGAATCTTTACTGGCAGCAAACAGCTTGTATATGGGCAGGTAATGAATTCATCAGATATACAAAGATAGATAAGATGCATAAGACAAGGATGTGTCTTTTCACCGGATCTGTTCAACTTGTACAGCGACAATATTTTGAGGACCCTAGAAATTATGCTTGGATTTGTTATTGGAGGCCACAATTTAAACAACCTAATGTACGCAGATGATACAGTGCTGATAGCAGACACAGAAAGGAAACTACAAGACCTCCTACAGAAGGTAGCTGAAGAGAGTGATAAGAAAGGACTACAAATAAACTGCAAGAAAACCGAATGCATGGTCATCAGTAAAAAGGGCAGCCCAATATGCCAAATACAGGCTGAGGATACTAGAACCAAGCAGGTACAAAAATTTAAATACCTAAGAAGTGTTATAACAGAAGACGAAAAGTGCGACACAGAGATCCGAAGGCAAATTGGAATGGCGAAGGAAGCATTCCAGATATTAAGAAACAGGACAATTTCGCTAGAAACAAAGAGAGTATTGGATTGCTATGTGTTGTCAGTTCTTCAATATGGCAGTGAATGCTGGACAATATCATCAAAGATGAAGGAAAAACTTGAAACAACTGAAATGTGGTTCTACAGAAGGATGCTACGAATATCATGGATCGAGCATGTGAACAATGATGAGGTCTTAGAAATGATGGAAACAAAAAGGAAATTAATACTGAGCATCAGGAAGAGACAGTTGAAGTTCCTGGGACATGCAATGAGGAAGGAGGGCTTGGAGAACCTGATACTAACAGGTCAAATAGAGGGAAAAAGAGACAGAAGAAAGCAATGGATAACATATTTGAAGGACCTAATCAGGTGGATGATGGAACAAGGGTTGCATGGTGTAACAGAAGGTGTGCTAAGAGCCACCAGAGATAGGGAGATGTGGAAAGCCACGATCGCCTACGTCCTGAAGGGACAGGGCACATAGAAGAATATCTATCTCTATCTCTCTGTTTCTTTACCCACCACCCATGATGACTGTCACTTTTTTGTATGTTTTTTTTTTCATGTATTATCACAGATTCTCTTTTGCTATCACTCACTTCTAAGAAAAAACCCGAAACCGTATACTTTTTTTTAAAGTCCACTTAATAAATATCTTTTGTGAATAAATATTTTGGTCTCTTGTTGACCGTTGTAAATACACTTTTTAAAATTTTTAAATGAACTATGCTGAACAAATTTCTTTAAAGTTAGGCCATTTTCTAATGTTCTCATTTATTTATTACCAGATTACATGGTAAAATTGTAATATGTACATTCTGGTGAGTGGAATATACGTTCCTGGCGTAAATAGGTCCTGACTATGCGCTTTTAGTGAGTGACCACCTGCTGTATGTGACCAGTTTTTGATGGCAGTATGGGTGGTCACACACTTATATATATATATATATATATATAACGTAGTACACTTGGTATGTAATCCTGGTAAATTCTAAAAGAGACGAACTTGAGAGAACTCAATGTTGAATTCATTTATTTAATTTAACAGAGTAATATTTTATAACGGATTTTTGATTATTAGCTTGGATGATACTTATTTCACCACTTTGATGTTCTTAACGCGGCTTGTCAGATCCAAATGGTACAACAGTAGGCAATCGAAATATCACCCCCCACCAAAAAAAACAAAAATTTCTTCACTTTTATTTGATTCTCCGTAGATGCCCACATGTCCATATTAGAACAGACATTTATGACGTTTATATGCGAAAAGGTTCTTGTTCATTTGAAAAAATAGCCCCGAAGAAAGGGGAAGGCGAGGATATGGGAGGGTTGATGATTGTTAAATGCAAGAAAGAGAGAAAGTTGAAACATAGAAAGAAGACGGGGGAACCAGCCAAAATTGGAATGGAAAGCAAGCAACGAGAAAGGAAGGGACAAAGAGGCACAATAAAGAAGGGGCAAAGAGATACAATCTCATGAAATACTGTATCACAAGAAATAAATATTGATGCCACTTCTCCTGACAATGTCTCAAAGCCCCCACCCGTTCTCATAGAAAACAACCGGAAAAATTTACCTATGAAACCTAATTTCAAATATATTGGGATATATTTGCAGTACGGAAAAAACTTATATCAATTTTAATGAAATTTGAAAACATAATTGCTCTCACTATAACTTAAAAGTTAATTCTAATTTAAACTAATTTTTAAAAACAATTGAAAATATCAAAATTAAAAATATAATTAAAGAAATGGGAGAAAAGAAAAGCTACTAGGAATTTATACCTATAAATTAAGGTCAACTATAGGAAATCTTTATGGTGAAAGTAAATCAAATCTGAAAAGCGGTGAAATATATCATCCAAGCTAATAAACAAAAATCTGTTATATATATATATATATATATATATATATATATATACACACACACACACATATATATATACATATATATAAATGAATTAAAATTAGAAACTATAAAATGTTTACAATTGCTGTAACTACATACCTTAAATTTAGTAATATTAGCAGGATTGTAAGGTTAATCCTTTGATAAGTTTACAATTTACTGTAGTTTCATGCCTTTTAGTAATATGCCACTTTTCAAGTACTTTATAATTTACATTTTCTCTTGCAGAGGAAACATGGTTCATTCACTGCTCTAGAGGTTTTAGCTTGTTTGAGAATTTTCCATTTAACTTTAGGTGCTTTATTCTCGTTTAACTTCCAAAAATCTTTACAAAAATATTTGTCCATATCAGTAAAGATGAAAGATAATTGTAAAAACGTTTTTTAAAATAATTCATTGTATTTCTAATATAAATTTTAGTAACCCTTTGATTTTCTACTAATGAGATAGATCACATATAGACAAGGAATTTTGTTAAACATTTGTTAGATAAAGAGCATTAGTTGGGATTTCTACAATTGCATAGGTTGTTTCTATGAAACAAATTAAGATCAATAATAAAATTACTATTATATAACATAATTTGAATATTTTAATAAAAATTGTTATGCAATTTAATTATTTTTTTCTAAATGATGAGTGCAACTATAACTAAGTTTTAGAGTGTTCAGATTGAAAATTTTATTTAACGGATTATTTTTAAGAAAATGTTTATCAAATAATTTAAGAAATTTATATCGTAGTTTAATATTAACCTAATTGATTAAATAGAGGATTATACCATATGAACTTTCTGTTTCTAATTTACTTTCTAGAACAACTATACTCTTCCATAAATCTAATCTCAGAAGATCTGAACCCACTATCCCTAAAAACTTTAATTCTAAATAATTTTGAATATTTCTCTGCCAGAGGAGTGCAGGTTGATGTGTCGTTCAACCAATGATGAATTTTGAATTCTCCTCTTTTAGCCGTTTTTATTGGATCTTCTCTTCTCAACATTTTCTCACTTATATTTTTCTTCACTTTTTATTTCTTCTGTATTTTTCCTTTTCCTCTTCTTGATTTCTCATCTTATTTTCTGATCTTTTCTTTCCCTCTTTCTTTCTTTTCTTTATTAATATTTTTGTAGCTTGTACGGAAAATTTTTCCAAAAATAAAGGGAAGTGTTCTTTTCATAAAATCCAAAAATTTTTCTAATAAAAACATTTATTACCATCATTGTTAAACCTGATAAGACATTGTTCTTTCAATGTCAAAACAAAAGTAGTAGTTTTTTTTACATGTTCTCACATAATAATCATATGCACATACATGCATAAATAATCATATGCACATACATGCATAAATACAGGGTATGATGGATAAATTGTAGTCTAAATGACGCAAAAATGAAAATAACTGATATGTTATTTTAAGAGAAATATTTAGCAAAATTATACAAAAATATCTTGAAATACTAAAAAGTAAATTTATTCAATAAAATTGCCACAGCCTCCTGATGACTTTGGAATCTCTTGCAACTTTTCTGAATGGACTTATTGTTGGTGAATGTTGCTTTGTCATCAGTTAACCTTTGGTGTTACAAGGAATTTGTTGGTCTCTTGCTCAACTGCACCTCACACATAATAATTAAGAGAGTTGCAGTCTGAGGAGTTAGGTAGCCAGATTGTAGGGGTAATGTGGTTAGAGAAGTAGTTTGGCAGCCATATCTGGGTTCTCTAGCTTGTGTAGCATGGTGTAGAGTCCTGTTACCAGACAGAGTCTTTCAGTAGTCACTCAAGGCACTTTATGTAGGCCTCTGTGTTGAGGCCTTGTAGGAAGCTGAATGAAGGCATAATGTTGCCATCACTAGTGATCCCTCCAAACACCTTCATAATTACCATTAGACTAATCCAACTCTTTTTAAATCCTCTGTACTGTCCTCAGATTGACATCCAAACACTCTGGAATGTTTGTACCGAAGCTTCTGAGATGAATGCCAAGCAGTACTGAATGCATTTCAAAATTTTTGGCAGAGTATATTGTGTCATGGTGTTTTTTTACTTACAGATGGTGCCCAACTGACCATACTATACTGTGCAGTCAACAAAATCAAAAACATGTGTGAAATTAAAAGTAGTAAAATAGAAAATGGTGATAATTTACTCATCGCACTATATATATATATATATATATATATATATATTATGAACTGGATATTAAAGAATTTGAATTTCTGGTTCTCATGATGGGTAGTTATATATTATAATACATAGATAATATTTTTGAATTTCTAATTTTATAATTTAACTTCATTTAAACTAAAACTTGAAATTAAAGAGTAAAAAATTAGAAATTGATTTAATAGGGAGAATATTTTTAGAGCAGTGGGTAGTTTTTGCATTTGTATCAAAGGAGAGTATTTATTTTTAAGTTAGGGTAAATAAAAAAAAAATTAATAATAATAGTAAAAAGGTCTATATAGAAAAATCTATATTAATCTGGGTTAACATATTTATTTTTATGTTTGCTTGTAATCATCAATTCCCTTCTTTTGCTTAGTAAATTAGGGTTATTTAAGTGTTTTAAGATAAGTTTTTCTAAATGATATAAATTACATTTATTTTCTTCTGTGTTATACGATTTGATTTTCAGAATGTTATCCCAGGTAATAACTGGGCTTTTGTTATTGTTTTTTAATTGCCAGAAATATTTCCACTGAGGCTGTCAAAGCAAACCTCGCTGCCAAGCTTGAAAAGGACCTCCAATCTGTGGTGGACAGAGGTAAGAAATGGCTTGTGAATTTTAATGCTTCCAAAATGAAGCTGCTATCTGTTAACCACCACAGACAATTGCTTCTACCCACCATTAGCATGGATCAGGCTAGTCTTCCTGAAAGCAAAACACTGTGCCTTCTAGGTTTAACTCTCTCAGCAGACCTCAAGTAGAATTGTGACACCTCCCCAGCCGGTCACTGTTGTTTTCGATCCAGCCAGCTGGTCGTAGATTGATTCTTTCACGGTTTTCTCCCTTGTCCCACGTTGTGTTGATTAATCACAAGGCAGTCACGTGAGTTTCCACTAGCTGCCTCTCTGCCGAACTAAACCAAGCCGGGAAGTGTGCACACAATTGAGTAATAAAAGAAAGAATTATAACACCAAGGAAAATAAGTGGACCGACAGCTGAAAAGTGTTGTAAAATAATGTCTTTATATACGGATTATACACAATAGTCTCTTGGTCTAAACAGCACCAAATATGCCACCACCTGGAAAATTAAGTGGAATATACACAATATGCTCTTCTGGGATAATTTCCCATCCCTGCTTCTATCAACTGGTAGCGGAACGGATATTTCTTAGGTAAATCGAAGTATGCTCCTAAACAATAACAAGGAGTCTGGCTGGCCGCAGCTCGCTGCTTCGAACAGACGTCTAGTCAACTTATTGCTTGTTTCCTGGAATGTTACGGAAATTGCCAAAGTGCTCTTTCAGTTAGCAATTTCAGACTTGTCTGAAAATTCTCTTCTTGTCTGTCTCTTAACTCTGGTTGGTTGATTGGCGACAGGCTTCTCTGCGGTCAGCACCCAATGGCATGGCAATCATCTCTGTTTCTTTACTTCTTCGATTGGGAACTGTCTTTGGTCATTACCTTTCTGGACTGGGAATTCGAACGCTATGCCACTCGGGCTGCAACTCTGAAAAATTCTGTTCTGTCTTTAACTCTGGGTAGCCAACATCAGGTCTCTTCTGTCAATCTCTGCAACTTCACTTGAAACTTTGTCTGCAAGTTCTCTTCTGTCTTTAACTCTGGTTAGCCGGCATCAGGCCTCTTCTGTCGATATCTGCAACTTCTCTGTCGCTCTCTGCAACTTGAAACTTTAACTGCAAAATCTCTTGTCTGTCTTTATCTCTGGTTGGCCTGCAGGCTCTGCAGTTGGCACCCAACAACATGGCGCCTATCTTCATCGTTACATTTTTGGGACTTTCTCCGAGCCAACTCGAGGCCAACTTTGAACTCTCCTCTGATCCAACTCCAACTCGAATTCAACTCGAGGCCAACTTCGGACTCTCCTTCGATCCAACTTGACACCAATGATTTTGGTCCCTTGGCACCCTGTATTTATGCCCATGCCATGGTGTGGGGTGGGGCCGACAGTCACTGGGTGTCTAATCCCCCCATCTCGGCAACCAATAAAATCCTGAGGTTAGCTGCTACTCGTTGTTACCTGTGGCTTAGCCAATGGGATTAGTCTTCTTTCCATGACGTCAATTGTTAGTCGTCTCCCCCTTTCGGGGCTTGGTCACCGGACCAATGGAATCTCTCTTGATCTTATGACATCATCTCCCCATACCCCCTTTCTGGGCTGGACTTAACTGAATTTTCTTCCTCAAAATTTTCTTGTTCTCACAAAACAATTTCGGGGATTTTTTTTTTTTTCTTAAAACAATAGGCATTAACCTTTTTGAACTGTCTTCACCCAAAACAAGTTGACCCAAATAATAATTTCTACGCACCTGTTTTTTAATATCCATTCTCTGAGTCACCTATATTTTCAAGTGACAAGAATGCTTTATCAGTTTTACCCTGATGTCAGTGAAAATACCTTTTCTCTAAATTACTTGACTCAGAATCAAAACATCTGTTATCTTTAATTCTTTCACGAGAGTCATGCCAGCCAGACATTGGACCCAAAATGAAATTTCCTTTTCCTTTACCAAGAAACAATAACAAATAAATTTATTTTTCCTTTATGTTTATCTACCATCCGCCCGTGTATTGAATAGTGCTGCCATATCTGGTCAGGTGCCCCTGCTATTAACCTCAGGGTTCTTGACAAAATCCAACGGAGAATCTGCAGTGTGATCAATCCTGACTTGATAGCTCAGTTGCAGTCACTTTCCCACCAACGTAATGTGGCTTCCCTATGTCTTTTCTACAAATACTTTCATGGTTTCTGCTCTGTCAAGCTTAGCTCACTGGTGCTGCCTCTGCATCAATTTGCTCGAGCTACTAGACTAGCAACTAGGTCCCACCCTTTTACAGTGAAACCAATAAAATGTAACTGCAACTTCTACTCTATCAGCTTTTTTTCATGCACTTCTCGCTTGTGGAATATCCTTCTGTAAACTTGCTTCCACGACAGTTACAATCTCCAAGAATTTAAATGTAAGGTCAACTGTCATCTATCTCTCTGACTCGCATCCTTTCCCTCACGTTCTTTTCTCCATCCACTCTACTCTCATTACACCAGTGTTCTCATCCTTCTTTTACCCATTCTCTGACACCCTTTATAATTTGTTCCTCTTTCTTATCACTTTCCTCCTATGTAACCCCCTGCACACCAGTGGCAGTAAAACTGCCTTGCTTGGGGTGAAATGATTAAAAAAAAGTTTTGGGAGGGCAGTGCTTTTTCACTCTGTTTAATATTGCTTAATGTCATTTGATGATGGTAGTAATGATATTTCTATTTGTTCTTAGTGGAGCAAAAATAGAATTTAACATCTTTATCAGAATGGATGTTAGCTCCGTAAATTATACTTTCGGTCATGCACTGGTTGTTTAGTGGGCATGCTTTGTTTTCTTGGCAGGTGGATTTATTTTTAGCAGAGTTACTATTATTTTGCAGGTTGGAAATGCATTTTTTAAATATCATATTGTTATGTTATGACATATATTTATCAATGTTTTTAACACAACTGAAGCTATTCATAACACTGGTTTTGTTAAAAATCTTTTTTTAGTATAGGGGAATGTTTAAAGTGCTTATGAATTAAATTTAGAAAAATTCTTCTGATGGTTGTTTGAACATTCTGACTAAAAAGATGGGTTAAACCATTCGGTATTACATAAATATTTTGGCTTATTTTTACTGTTTTTTTTTCTAAGAATTCTAAACTTACAATGGGATTACATTTTTCTAAGGCCTTTTTATATTCAATTTTGTTATTGTCAAATATTTCCTTATTACTTGGATTGGTAGATAATCTAAATTGAACTGATTTATGTAAATTGTGTAGAATTTTATAGGGGATGGTTAGATTCTTTCTTCAGATATCTATGATTGTATGAATCTTTGGTATGTAGTTTACACTGGCTGTTTTGCACCTGATAAGTGATGTAGGATAATATGTATATTTATTAATATATACTTGATAGCTCTGTTATATTACATTAAGCACTGTTTTATTAATACCAGTAATATATATATATATATGTATGTATGTATGTCGCATTCACCCTAGTCGGGTTGAGCCAGCTTCCTCCCTGACGGAGCAAGTCTCATTGGGATTTGTTTAAGGGCAGGGTCCCAAGTCCTACCCTGTTATTTAACCCATAACAGGAGGGAAAGGACGGATTAATACCTTTCCCAAGGGTACCAGCGCGCAAGTGACTGCAGGGCATTCCAACTGGAATTCGAACTCGGCTCACCGATTTCTCTTTCCGAGCCGATGTCCACTGCACCACAACGCACATCCGTCACTATATGCTTACAGCACCTGGTATTCCCAAGCGGTCACCCATCTAAGTACTGACCAGGCTCAAAGTTGCTTAACTTCGGTGATCGAGCGAGAACCGGTGTATTCAACGTGATATGGCCGTATATATATATATATATATATATATAGAGAGAGAGAGAGAGAGAGTATTTGGGCAACAATCTCTCTTTTATGCAGGTTTCATTAAAAATGATAGAAAAGATTAAGTTTTTTTATATAATTTTTCATGTGTTCTTATGACTTTTTTTTCTTTTCAGAACTCAAATTATATAATTATTGTCCAAAGGTTTTGTACTTTAGAGCACTTTTGGCTATATTTTTAGCCATTATCAATTCTTATATAATTTGAGTTCTGAAAAGAAAAAAAATCATAAGAACACATGAATGTGTGTGTGTGTGTGTGTATATATACACACACATATGTATATTTATTAATATTCATATATTTATACAATGATTTGATGCTAGAAAATTGTAAAGCTTTAAATAATACTAATAAAAGCATTAAATATTTATTACTATGATATTTTGGTCAGTGTAGTTTTTGACATGAAGTGTATTTGTGCTAAGTGATGCAGGTTTGTTTTGTAAGATTTGAAAAAAAAAAAAAAAAAAAAGAAAAAAAAAAAAGAAGGAGATTGTTTTGAATGTCAAATAGATGCAAAAAGAATGCATGGTGTATTCAGAATTTTGTTATGACTAGTGAGGTCAACTGTCAGCTCCTAGAGAGAAAATTGCACTGGAAGACAGCTGTCAGTAGAGACACCTAGCTCACACTTGAGAAGAGTTAAATTTTAGTTTGAATTGTGGAGTTTGATTTCAACTGTCAAAGAGAATGCTTGGGCCTCAGTCGGGCTTTGCCTGATGCGGGCTTACTGACAACTCAGACCAAAGAACTTCCTTACATATGCCATGTCACTAAAATGTCTTTGTTTAAAAAAGAAGAATAACATACATGGTTATATTTATATTTTGAATCCAGAGTATTGTTTTTAATGAAGTATATTTGATTGAAATTGCTGTTGTTGCTGATGGGGGCAACGAAAAAGAAGCAGATTTATATTTGGGTTGTCATTTTTATGAAGTAGCAAATTGCAAAAATTGTGCCTCTGTGAAAGTGGGCTGAAGTTGATCTCCAAAGAAAAGATTTTTGAAGTTGTTTCTGTGAAGAAGTTTATTGTTTTCACTGATGACGGAGAAGAAAATTGGAAAAATTGTTCCATGTGGAAGTATGGTTTAAATTGTTCCTCAACAAAATGATTTTTGAAGATGTAATTGCTGAAGAAAAGAATTTCTGAGTTGTGTAACACCCCAGATGGAGGTCCGAACAATTTCTCCGGCAGCTGTTCTCCATGCTGTGATGTTGCCAGGGGTTGATTGAAAAAGTCGAAGTCTCAAGCTGGGGGCACAAGATAAACTATAAAAAACGAACTTCCACAACTTGGATGAGTTAAATTAATGCTTTATTTTGTTCAGAGTTAGTCTTGCAGTTGGGGCAGGCGATGTGACACTCAGCTCTAACTCTAATTAATGGAGATTAAATGCCGAACCGACCGACTCAGATGAACAGAGTTTCCCTTCTTCAGTGTGCCTGACCGTGACCGTCACTATACCAGGCCTGTTCTATGATTAAAGTTGACTTGCTGACGTCACGCTTAGTAGAGTTATTACACAGCGTCCGTTAGCGTTGACTTATTTTCAGAACCAAATTGCAAAGCGAATTATAAAAATGGACCGAAAGTTCATTGTTTTTTGTTTCCAAAAAATAAACATTTATTTGATAAATGGAAACGTGCCATTAAAAGGGAGAATTTTATCCCAAGTCCATTTAGCAAAGTGAGTAGTTTATCCATTTATTTCAACAGTCACTAAAATCAAAATTTGCTAAAAAATTAGTTTTGCCGTAGCACAAGAAAGAAAGCACTTTTATTATATTAAAAAATATCTGAATTAAAAAAAATAAAATTTAAATATGGCTATTCGTTCGTAAGTTTTTTCTCTCAAAATGTTTTAAAGCTTAAACTGAAGCCGAAAAAAGTTGTTAAACATTATATTTTCTAAAAATATTTGAATTAATATTTTATTGATATTTTATTTAAGAAAATAATGTTTTCTTTTCAATGAAATGTTTAAAAAATTCTTAGAAAACGTAAGTAAAAACTTACTTAACTTTTCTATACTTGCAACTTTATGAATCATTTTTAAACATGAAAAAATATTCCTGAATTAAATGTTTTTTATTCTTTTTCTTGTATTAACAAAAACTACAAAATTTATTTTTTAGTCAATTTTAAAAGAATTTGTTTTATTTTTAAGGTTTTTTATTTGAAAACTCCGTGAAATTATTTCTTACAAAAGTCAAGTCACTATTACTGAAAATTTAAACTTGAAAATGATGATTTAAACTTTGTTTAAACCTATTATTTCTGAATAAGTTTTGAATTTATTTGAAACAAAGGCCTAAATCACACCACACTTGAATTTTAAAACAAAATTTTAAAAATATTTAGCACAAAATGAACACCCTCAAAAAATATTTTCCAAACATTTTTTCCTATTTTTGATAATTTGAAGTTAATTATCAATATTAATCCATAGAAAAAAATTGGAAATAAAAAATTAGAATTTTAACTGAAGAATAATTCTTTTATAGTTGGTTTAGGGTTTTTTAATCCTTAAAAAAATAATTAGTAAGTAAAACATTAACCAAAAAAGAGTTTTGCAAAAAAAATGATTTTTTTAATAAACAGTTTAACATCATAAATGAAATAGAAACATTAATTTTTACTTTTTTTTTTAATTTTTTACTATTAAATGTAATTGAATTACCAAACATCCTAGAATTTTTTAAGTGTATCTTTTTTGAAAGGTAAAAATTTATCTTTTTATTTCATCCAGTAGGATTAATAATGGATTCAAAATATTTCAAAATATTATTTTAAAATTCGAACTCCGTTGTTTTTTAGCAGAATTTCCCTAAAGACATTTGTTGATATTATTAATAAATCTATTGGATTAAAAGTTGTTATAGTTTAAATCATCTTCTTTCTCAATGAGTGTTATCTCCTCCTATAACTTATAAGAAACCACGAATGATCCCCCTTTCCCGCTAGGACTGACAGCCATTAAGACTCTTGACTTTGTAAATACTACACGTGTATTTTGTTGGTGAATAAAACCTATATCAACGGTATACTCGTCTCAACTCGTCAATCACACTATCTTCTATTCACTTCAAAAGTTCAAGACTTTTTTAAAAATCTATTTCAGATTTAGCTATCCTATCATTAATTTGTTTGATTCATAATTATTTGTTGCTGTTATGGCGTGTTTAAAAAAATGGAAATGTTATAGTTGTAAAAGTTTAGTATCAGGAAGAGACCTGATATGAACAGTTATTTTCAAGGAATTAATAGAGGGTTCTCTGTTATATCCCAATGATGTAACAACAAATTTAGTACTATACAATTATATTGTTATTAATAAACTTGTAAAGAATCCTTTTCTTCATTCAATGAATCAAAGAAAATTGTCTACATACATAACATTGGATGTTTTGGCTAATGATGAACTTCTTTTTCATGTTGACTCATGTGGTGAAGGTCACAGCATTGAAAAAAATGATTATCTGGAGCTCTTCTAATGCATTAAATTAAATAATTTTTGTAGCAAGGAAAATGATAATATTACTTGTAAGAAGTTAAGTAAAAAAAGGAAACTTCAAACATTCAACTGAATTTTGAGACATAAAAAAACTTTTATAAGTTTGATTTTTAAAAAAACAGTAACTTAAACTTATTTAGTTTGAATTAATTTGCTTGAATTTAAATTGTTGCATTTTTAAATATTTTTAATTAATTTGCTTATTTATTGTTGCTTCTTGTTTGTTCCTAAATACTAATGGTTGCTTGATTGCTATATTTGAGTGATTCTGATTTAAAAATTCTTGCAATTAAAATAAAAGTGATTGTGATTTTTCATAATTAAATTAAAAATATGAAAATTTAAGCAGTGTTTGTTAAATTTTCAGAATTTAGACAAATAAACAAAAAGTTTTGTCTTTAAAATTGTGTTTATTTACAAACACGACCGACAGTCAGTAGTCAACAATAATGTTTATATTTTCTTAATTATTGTTTTTCTTAATTTTAATTAAAATCAATAAAACCAGCATAAATCAAAACATGTGTCTTTCTTTTTTTTCTTGTTACATTTTAAAAAGTTTTAAAATCTTTATTAAAAAAAAACGACTTTGTGATTATCAACATTGTCATGAAGCGAGAGACACGGCTGTTACACTGATTCATGACTCTACTACCGTGACATCACATTTCATCACTTAGACCTTGGTAATATAGGAGGCCTTGGCCTGACACACGTAGCTACTTCAAGCACACTCCCGACTGGACTGATCTCCCGGCTGAACTGTTTGGCTCGGAAAAAATCACTTGTATTTATATTGAAATAATCGGAAGTTCACTAGACCACCGGCTTAAAACAAAAGATAAGCATTGGTGACTGTAAGTCCAAAATTTCAAGGTACTTAAATTTTGCTTCCTTTGATGTGCAAACATCCTGCAGACATCCCGTCTGCCCTCAGCCTCCAACAACGTATTTTCCAGGATTTTTTTATCTTAATAAAGCTTCGTGTGAAGGCCATCGGATGTTTTTATAGCCCTAACACTTTACTCATAACCAGGCGTTTTTTTTTTTATTGCCTGGAGAAAGGGAAAATTCTATTATCTTTTCTTTATTTTCTTAATGTGTGGTCAAGATACAGTCAAGACTGTTTTTGACCTGTCACCTATCACATCAAATCACTTAGTAAAATATTTTAAATTTACTTATAAAAGAAAGTGTTTATTTTTTTTTCCTTTTCTTTTTCACTTAGTACTTTTGTTAAACAAAACACATGTATTTAAACTACTTTTCTATTCTTAACCATTTTCTATTCTTAATCTATTATAATAAAATACATATTTTACAAATCCACCTTAATATATGCCTAGTTATCGTGTCACAGTTGCAAAGTGAAGTGGTTTAATAATTGTCATGGTCATAGAGAGAAACTGATTTTTTTCCAGATTAAAATTTTGTCTTTATTGTTTTATCAACATTGTTAGCCCCATGAATTGCTGCAGATTTGATAATCATCATTGTTATCATAATTGGCTCTTTGTCAAAGAATTATATACTCAACAAGAGAGGGTATATATATTTCTGGTTATTTTATCAACTGTTTTCATTTTTTTTTTTTTTTGAAAAAAAGTTGAAAGGCACAGGAAAAGAAAAATAGAAAAAAAAGCTAGATGGTCATGACACAGACATCAGATAAGGTAGGTAACAAATTTTTGTTTACCTTTGGGGACTCTGCTTGTTTTTTTTTCATTGTACAAAATGTTGCTGGTTCTGCCAAAAACTAGCATGGAACAACATGCAGAGTTTGACCTTGGAATTAGTGAGGTAACAACATTGGCCATGTGAATTACTGCAGATTTGATAATCGTTGTTGTCATAATTGGTTTTCATTGAAGAAATATATACTCAACAAGAGGCGTATTTAACAAAAGCAACTTAATACTATTAAAGAGCATCTAAGGAAACTTCTGGACAACCATTTTTCAGAGATATACAGTGGGGGGAAACAAATATTCGTACAAATGAAAAATTGTATTTTAATGATTGTAAAACCCTTAACTGAAACAAAATTCGATATATTTTATGTATGAAGATACATACTACTAAAAATAATAATAATAATCTGAAATAATTCTTATTCTAACAGAAATTAATGCATTATTTTCATTTTAAGGGGGTGAAAAAAGTATTCGTACAAAACAACAAAAGCATATTAATTTAATACTTTGTGGAATATCCTTTATTCAATTCCGTCTCAACTAATGATTTGCACACATTGACTGGTATTTTTTCCCATTCTTCTTGGCTTATTGTCTTCAAATTCTCGATATTTTTGGGGGCTCTTTTCACAATTTGAATTTTCAAATATCGCCATAAATTCACGATTGGGTTCAAGTCTGGGGACTGACTTGGCCATTGCAAGACATTAACGTTACTTTCAACGAACCATTTCTTTGTAGATCTAGCAGTATGCTTAGGATCATTATCTTGTTGAAGAATCCAATCAGAAGGTAGGCGAAGCTTCTCAACAGAAGTCATTAAATTGTCTTGCAGAATTTTCTGGTAGATTTCGGCATTCATCTTACCATTTATTAGTGATATTTTACCAACACCTTTTGGCACAGTGTTCTTTGGTAAGTAGGCTTCACTGTCTTTCCTCCACACATGATTTCGATAATTATGACCAAACAACTATTTTAGTTTCATCAGTCCATAGTACCTTTTCCCAAAATGTACATTCTTTATTTTTATGATCTTTAGTGAATTTTAGCCTAGCATCTCTGTGTCATTTCAAGAGTAGTGGAGTCTTCCTTGGGCTACGTGATTTCAGACTGTTTCTCTGTAGTTCATTACTTATTGTATGTTTGGTTACTTTAATCCCAGATGCACTCAGATGTTCCTGCAGCTCTTCTCGGGTAACCTGTAGATTTTGTTGGATCTGGCGTCTTAATATCCTTGCTGATCTTGGAGAAATCTTCCTCAGAGCACCTGTTCATCTTAGGTTATTAACGCTGTTACGAGTCTTTTAAACCACGCAATGAACAAAGCAATTGTAGTAAAAGGAATTTTCAGGTTGCTAGAAATCTTTCTATAACTATTCCCATCTTTCCAAAGAGACAAAATCAGTTGTTTTTGTGAAATAGTCAATTCTTTCCCTTTAGGCATTATTAGAACCTTCTTGTAAGACTAGTTATTGCAGAATGCTCTGATAGTGGCTAATAGCGTTAACTATTGCAGAATGCTCTGATAGTGGCTAATAGCGTTAACTATTGCAGAATGCTCTGATAGTGGCTAATAGCGTTAACTATTGCAGAATGCTCTGATAGTGGCTAATAGCGTTAACTATTGCAGAATGCTCTGATAGTGGCTAATAGCGTTAACTATTGCAGAATGCTCTGATAGTGGCTAATAGCGTTAACTATTGCAGAATGCTCTGATAGTGGCTAATAGCGTTAACTATTGCAGAATGCTCTGATAGTGGCTAATAGCGTTAACTATTGCAGAATGCTCTGATAGTGGCTAATAGCGTTAACTATTGCAGAATGCTCTGATAGTGGCTAATAGCGTTAACTATTGCAGAATGCTCTGATAGTGGCTAATAGCGTTAACTATTGCAGAATGCTCTGATAGTGGCTAATAGCGTTAACTATTGCAGAATGCTCTGATAGTGGCTAATAGCGTTAACTATTGCAGAATGCTCTGATAGTGGCTAATAGCGTTAACTATTGCAGAATGCTCTGATAGTGGCTAATAGCGTTAACTATTGCAGAATGCTCTGATAGTGGCTAATAGCGTTAACTATTGCAGAATGCTCTGATAGTGGCTAATAGCGTTAACTATTGCAGAATGCTCTGATAGTGGCTAATAGCGTTAACTATTGCAGAATGCTCTGATAGTGGCTAATAGCGTTAACTATTGCAGAATGCTCTGATAGTGGCTAATAGCGTTAACTATTGCAGAATGCTCTGATAGTGGCTAATAGCGTTAACTATTGCAGAATGCTCTGATAGTGGCTAATAGCGTTAACTATTGCAGAATGCTCTGATAGTGGCTAATAGCGTTAACTATTGCAGAATGCTCTGATAGTGGCTAATAGCGTTAACTATTGCAGAATGCTCTGATAGTGGCTAATAGCGTTAACTATTGCAGAATGCTCTGATAGTGGCTAATAGCGTTAACTATTGCAGAATGCTCTGATAGTGGCTAATAGTGTTATTGATAACATTACTTGAAAAGTCTAGAAAATACTACCATAAAATATTCGTTAAAATTGATTTGTACGAATACTTTTTCACCCCTTAAAATGAAAATAATGCATTAATTTCAGTTAGAATAAGAATTATTTCAGATTATTATTTTTTAGTAGTATGTATCTTTATACATAAAATATATCGAATTTTTTTTTAGTTAAGGGTTTTACAATCATTAAAATACAAATTTTCATGTGTACGAATATTTGTTTCACCCCACTGTATCATTGGCAAAAAACATTTGTATTTTTATTAATACTGACAAGAACACCAAAAACATTTAGAAGAGTAATAGGGTAGGAGAACACACTGGTACATGATTAAAAGATAAAATTTTCTTCTAACAATTAAGAAACCAATTTAATTTGTATGAATAAAAATGAATAAAATTGATTAATAACCTTAAGAAGCAAAAACAATATAGACAAGAGAAAATATAAAGAATGATTAGTGTTCCCTCAATAGAAGAAAGGAATGGCTAAAGTTCTCCTTTTCTTTACACAGGAAATGTCTTCTTAACTTGATTACAACCACTGCAACAATTTTCAGCAAATGCCTAGAATGTATCCTGTGTAATATGCTGGACCATTTTTCTTGATATATTTTTTTCACAAATGGAATTGTTGACCAAATGTTGGATAATAAAAGACACTAGAGCTGATAAAGTCAACAGTGTTAAACTAGGCAACTTCCCTTCAACTGTCTTATATAAACTGGAAGATGCTAATTAATTTTTGTAATCAGATGATAACTGCTTCGACCTACATAATCAATATCCCACTGACACTTAAAATGGTAAACAATTGGGTCATTAGAAAATGGGCAACTCTTGTCCTTCTGAAAGAAAAAACAAACTTGTAGAGAAAACAACCCACATTTTAGTGGCCAAATCAGTTAAGTGCCATAGGTGATACACAATTTGGGCGATCATGTCTCGAAAGAGACATGACTGACTGGACAGAAGATTATTCCACAGTAGGTTGCCATTGCTTTCTGTGATAGACTGGCTGTAGAACCCAATCTGTCTTGTTATTTAACCCATAACTGGAGGGAAGAGACAGATTAATACCTTTCCCAAGGATATTTGTGCATAAGTGAATGCAATGAATTCAACTGGAATTCGAACTCGGCTCCCCGATTTCACGTTCCAAGTCAATATCCACTGCACCACAACACACATCCTTTGTGGCCAAATAAGACTCAGAAAATAGGACATTATCTGATCAACCACAGATTGACCATTTTTATCTATCCATGATAGTTAAATAAATTGGGCATTTGTCAGAACTCTGCATTTGAGGAGAATTAAATTTGGAAATTTTATGCACAAAGATCTGTACAAGAACATCTACTGGATTACCATCGTCCAGAAGAATACTCTTAATTTTATGCAACTACTCTTTCCAACTTTTCATTTTAACAGTTCGTAAGAGCATGATGTACAAGGTAAAACCTGAAAATGCAGATTTCTGATGCAAACTAGTAGAAAAACCATTCCTAGATCTTTCCATAAGAATGTCCAGGAAAGGTAAGGAGCCATTACTTTCCTTCTCCATCATAAAACTCAAGGATGGGTGCAAAGACTCAAGTTGAGGAAAAACCTAAATATCAAATGAAGAGGAAATTACTTTTGCATTCTTCTGTGACTCAATAATGAATGTAGGATTAATATATTGTTTTGATATTAGTTTCTAATCTAATTAAGTAGTACAGAAATACTTTTTCTTCGGAAATGATGTAGGATTAAATATTTTCTAATGTAAACAAATGTTTCTATTTTTAATGAAATATATAATCTGAGAATCAACAAGAGAAAAATTTTTCATTTTTGAAAAATAAAAGGCTCGTATTCCTATTAACAACATCTATTCTAATGATAACATCTATTTTTACATACCGTCTAATGATAACACAGCCTGCAAAGCCTGCAACTTCTGACCAAAACTTCTTAACTTGATCGTTCCGAAAGTGCATCTTTTCAATATACAATTGTCCTTTGAAAACAAATAAAAATCAAATATAAAAATGCTCTTTCATACACATAAAATATATATAAATTTTCATAAGAAGGCAATACACCTGCCAACAATATAAAAGCTATATACATAATGAATACCCACACACACACACACACACATTTAGTGTATTGAGGCAGCAGATTATTTTCTAAACATATATTGTTATGTTAATGTCGCTGTAACCACTCTGAAGATGGCTCATGTGAGCTGAAAGCTTAGAACCAGAATAATAAAAAATATCCAAATGCTGAACAATTTTTGTCTTTATTTTCACCTGAAATTAACGCCAAACTACAATGTTTAGAATGGCTCATGATTAAACATAATAAACATTCATTGTCTGTTATATTTAACAAAATATGTTTAGAAAATACACACACACACACAAGTATAGGGTAAGTATGGATGGAATAAAATTCCATATCCAAAGAAACACTATTCTTAAAAAAGTGCTCAATACAAAGTAGAGCAAATAATATTTATGATTTAAAAGACAATATATACACAATTGATAATATTTATTTAATCTAAATCTAATCTAATCTAAATTTATTTATAAATGGAACTTTGTGCGTGTGTGTCCGTCTGTTACCTATAGACTCCAAAATGGCTGAACCTATTTTCTTGAAAATTTACACAATTGTACTATAGGCGTCTGCGAGTGTTCTTAGCTAGGTTTTGTGTCGAGGTACTCCTGATAAATATTGAAAATCGATAATCGAAAAAATTGGGTTATAGAAGGAATGGTCCAATTTTAATCAAATTTGATACACTCATAGACAAAGACATAAGAAACGATATGCAGAAGTTTCAAGGTTGCAGTTCTTACAATAGTGCAGAAAATTTGATATCAATACCAGGAAATCAAAATTTGACTTAAATCCATTCATTTTTCTTTCAGTCTACGGTTTCGCTTTAACTGGAAACAACTATTGCTTTTTAGTCTTTTGTGCCAACGTTCAAAGAGTCTGAGCTCCAGGACCATGGATTAGTTTTAAAGCTTTCATTACACCCGAGCAACACCGGGTTATACTGCTAGTCACTTGATAAAACACAAGTAGTGTCAAAACAAAATAGCTACTTTTGTAATGATATAACATATTTATGTTATAAATTATATATATATATATATATGCAATTCCAAATATCATTTTTTTTTCCCATCATTTCACCCCAAGAAAGACAAAGCCACTAAGACACAAGGGATTACCGAGTGTGAAAAAATAAGATAAAAGATAACATTATTAAGGAGAGAGAACAATAAAAATTGAAATCAATAAAACAGTAGATAATGATTGACAATGCATTTATACTTTTGAAGATCAAAACTGTCTGGAAACCAAGAAACTGGAAGAGAGTTCCACAGGCAAGCAAAGAAACAGTTATATATATATAGCCAATTCAACTGTAAAATGATGAGACCTTGTTACCATCGAGTAAAGTTCATCTGAACCATGAAAGTATTTATAAAAAAGGCACAGCAAAGCTACATTGCAGTTGTAAAAAATTGAATGAAGCCGGGATGCCAGGTCAGAACCAATAACATTGCAGATTCTTTGGATTTTATCAAGAATCTCTAAATATGTAGCAAGAACACCAGATCATATTTGAAACATGGATACATGATAAGACTTATAAATACATAAGATAGTTTCTGGAGAGAAAAATTGCCTAACACAACACAGTGAACCAACTTTCCACGCAGCAAAATCTTTGAACTTCATGTCAGCAGAGAACAATGTTTATAAACAAAATTTTAACATTTTGATGTTTATATTAAATCAACAAAATTTGGTTTCATAGATTGTTTTTTTTTATCTATATTTTTATGAATGTGATGGGATTGTTTCATCTGAGTTTTAAAAAATAATCTTATGAAAAACAAAGAAATAATTGTGTGTGTAAAGCAACTTAGATAAGGAAAGAGAAGTATGACAATAATGATAATGCAGTTAAACAACATTTTTAAAAAATCATACATTGATTATCTTTTCTAGGGATTGAAGTAACTTTTTGCTAAAAAAGAGAAGGAAGCTAGACATTCTAGAAAAAAAAGAGAACAAAAACCTTCCTGCCAAGCAAAAAACAAAAAAAAGATTCAGTTTGAATCTGTCTGCATATTTCACAGATGTTATATGTACATTCAAAAAAAAGAATAAAGTGGCTGAAACACTGAGTAAAACAATAAGGATATCAGACTGAAATAATACACCAGTTCAGAATTTCAATCAATGCTAATTTTTTTAAGTTAACTTGTTTGCACAAAAAAATACGCTAACATGAGTTTAACCGAATTTTGTTCATTGTGAAACTAGTGTCCAGAAAACATTGTTTAGATTTTTTTTGTTTTTAAATGTAGGTGGGTCAGATATCTCAGAAGACAAAGTAGAAAATCTCATAAATTTCATGCCTGAAAGAGTAACATCTTTAAAATCTGTTATTGGCAAGTTCCAACTTTAACTTTCATAATCACCTTGATTAGCTTATTGAATAAAGATTCTTGTGTGAAAAAAAAATTATGTCACTTTACTCTTTTTATCCGTTTCTACTGCAATTAGAATTAATTATGGTTTTATAAAAATTCTAAATACAATTATAATTTTGATGGAATGCCAAGTTGAACTCATCAGAAATATACAGAAAGAAGCCCTTAGAAAAACAAATATAACAACACCATACATCAGCAGGGAAATTTGAACCCACAAATTTTTAGTATTTTACCATTTTATTAATATGAAAAATGCCCATTTGGTTATTTTAAAAATTTTTAATTGCAGATCAAAAGGACTAGTTGTTGGAGACACAAATAAACTGAAAAATATCAACAGCAAAAAAATAAAAACAGAATGGAAACAATTTATTTATTTTTTAAAAAAAGAAGTAAATGTTATTCTATTTAAATTTTGTTAGTTTGGAATACAAATTTCCTTTCTCAGGGCTGCATTTTTGGAACCAAAATTTTCTTGTGTCTCACCAAATTTTGTGAAAAAAAGTACAACTGAAAATTAACACAACAGAAAGAGGGTTAAAGAGAGATAACCGGATTTGAAGTCAGAACATTATCACTAATAACTCTCGCCTCCAATTTGCAAACCCTAGTTACTATATTCTTAATACTTGATATAAAGCAAAAATGTCAAAGATAAAATTAGTCAATATTTATTTATAACTATTATACTGAGATTCATGCATGCAATTCATAATAATATTTGAAATTATATTTATTTTGGCATATGTATTTTTTGAAACTGTTTCTAATTCTTTAATGGTCTTTCAATCATTATGCCCCACCTGCTATCCATGAGGTGAACTGCACCATTTGAGAAACACTGCTCTATAGACTCGTATTGTAAAGCTCCATTTAGAAGTATCAAAATATTGGCAGTAACAATGTAAAATGCAGAACTGTAAGAAAATTCTAATTTATTTCATTTTCAACATTGTTATAATAATCATAGTAAGAATTTAGAATGACTTAAAATCTTCAAAATTTCTGTAAATCTAGTAGATTACTGATTCTAAAAATCAGAAAGCTTTTTGCAATGGTTTGAAATCAGAAGCAACAACTTCTTATGATAATGGAAATAATAACAACACTAATGTAATATGTAATACAAACAATAAGAGAAATGCTATAAATATTTGTAACATTGGAAATGAATAACCTACCTGAAATTTTCATGTATTCTATCATAGTCTGAGCAAATTGATGATTCTGGTCAGTGTGTTCAGATGGTTCCAAGAAATGATAAAACGCAACAAGGTAATTGACAAGGATACAAGCCACGTCAAAGGCACAGGAACCAACATGAGCAAATTCAAAACCAGCAAACTTTTTAAAAGAAAGAAACAGTAAAGAGAATTTTAAAACAATACAATAATGAGACTATAAAATGTTTGTTTAAAACATCAAAAGTTAAATTTGTTAGACTTGAAGCGGGACTGTGTAAAATTGCGACATTTTTAAGACATAAAAAAAAACAAAAAAAAACATTTCTTATTCCTCCTTATAAAGATCATTTCTGTTTATTAGAGCTATTTTTTGTTTTAGATTCAGACATTTTCAGCAAATTTTATATTGAAAATATTTCAGCTCAGAATGAAACAACTAATTAGGTAGTCAAAGTTACATAAATGACATGCCTAGATACTAATGTTGAATTCATTTTAAACCTTAGGTGTCACAAATCTATGGAGGTACATACCTTAATGTATGGAATGAGAGTTGGACTTTCATTTATTTCTCCTTTGTTCTGAATTCTTATTAGGTAATGACAAACAGTAACAGCAATAACAAAATTAATAACATTAAGGTTGGACTTTCATTCCATTTGGCTACTCAGTGAACTTCTAATTAATAATGTATCAATTGATATTATATCCTCATTGCCAAATGATGTGTTTAAAGTTTATTGTTGTTATATAGATGTATTACTTTAATAAACTATGTGAAATATATGAGAATTGCAAATGGCTGCTATATCAATAATTTGTCAGAGTAGTGTCTCTCTCTAATGTAATTTTTGAAGGCCAAAGGTACATGAATATACATTTTATGAAACTTTAATATTGTAGGATTATTCAAAGCATTTCTACTTTTTAGTGCATGAAATTACATTTTCCTTAGATCATTAACACATTTAGTTGTTCTGAAATGGAAAAAAAGCAGGGAAGATTCAAGTTAAAAAATTAGAGAGACCAAAAGCATTCTATTAGTTCTGTTGTGTCTATAAAGAGATACAAAAATAAAACTAATTACACTGTCACAGTGTTGAGTACATAAACAATAAATAAGATTAGTATAAAAAAAATAATTATAACAATTATAATTATCTTTAATTTACTCATTCTAAAGCAATAAAAATTGACCCCACTTTTCTCCTTTATAAATGCAAATGAAACATTCTCACTATCGAACAAGCAGTTCACATGGATAGGTTGCTAACATGTGTGTCAATAAAAAATTCAGTTTTTCTTTTTTCAGGCCTTAATAGTAACACTTATCTTTTAGCACTCAATAAAAATTAGAGGCAAGAAGCCCCCAGACACTTATATTTTCCAACTAAATTATCTGGACACACATTACACACATGTATAAAAAAAACATGAGAAAGACTATAAAATTTACTCATTCTTTCTTATCATTCTGTTGAATTCAAATCCATATTTGGTCTACAATTGAATCCAAACTCACAATTTTACTCAGAATTACTCTTGTTTCTCTAACACTACATAACAATCAGATAATAATTAATACTCATTTCATTTCCATCTTGCTGTTTCTCATTTTTATGAATATTTTTGCACATATAAATGTTAGGGAATTATAATCATTTACTCAGTGTTATAACTCCCCTACAGTTTCAATATATATGATTGTGCAATAAATGTTCTTACTTTTTGCAATGTGTAAATACAAAAGACTTATTTTGCTAAACTTAAACCAACCATGTTTATAACATCAAGAAAAGCTGACTCCTACTACTCTACAGAAAAACATAATATCAATCCTATTATCAATGAATCTGCTGCATATAAAAAGTTCTTTCGAGCATAAAATAAGCAAAATAATGATAAATGTTTACTTCACTTTTAAATCTATATTTGTTTTTTATTTAACAAATATGTAAACACATCTGAAAATATTCTGAAAGTTTGAAAATAAGTGAAAAATTTCCTCACTTTTTGTAATTCTAAGTTCCTTTTGCATATATAATTTTATTTTTGACTCACTTTTCAAGAAAATAAAGAAAATTTTATAGTCAAATACTTATCATTAAAGAACAAACCTAAATGAGAAGAAAAGAGTTGAGAAAAATGATCAATTGCAAATTATGGTTTGTTGACCACTTACTTTGATGTCTTCATTTAGGCTACAGAAAATGGAATCGGTTTGCAGATTGCCATGTATCAAACATTCCTTATTGGTTTGGAAAGAATTCTTTAAATCAGCAACTGATGATAGTAGAGCAGAATTGTTGTATATTTGAGGCAGTACTTTTTCTAACGACTCATCTTTGCACCTGGAGGGATTATCCTTTTCAAATGAACAGATAAAAGTCATTTTTTCAATTATTCCAGGAAATCCACTGTCCCTGACACAAACAAAAAACATTGTAAAACAATGAAAAGTATTTTACAGATTTGAATCATGATATAGCTTTACTTCTTAAGATGTTTAGAAGACTGAAATAATAAAGTGTTATTATTATTGTTTTTAATTATTGTTATTATTCAGTAGATCTAATAAAACTTGCACAAAGAAAATTCACCTAACTTACTAACTTATTCTCTCTTAGAAATAGTTAAATCAGTTTTAAATTTTATAGATTTAAATATTATTTAATCATTTGAATTTCTCTCCTAGCCAATTTAACATTTCATGAATTAATTTAATTTTATGGTACAATAAACCATGAACTATAATGTAATCACATGACATATGTAAGATGATTATGACTATTACTATTATAATTTCTATTTAATTCCCTTCATTTCTTGCCATTTGCCATATAATTTTTAACTCCAGCAAACTATTTCAGATTATCAAAATGACTATTCTCCTTGGATCATTCATAGATACTTCTCAATAAATGATGTAGATTTACAATTTGTAAGGATAGTTTTATTTATGCAAAAAGTAAAATATTGATAGTTAAACCATGGTGAAAAATATCTTGCAAATTTAATAATTTTTTAAGCTTGTCACCTTTTTTCAAAACATATTTCATTTTTATAAATAAAATTTATATCTGATGTTTGATTTCTATAAGCCAAAAACATGTTTTAAACAATTTCAAATAAAGTACATTTAAAGTAAGGTATAACATTCAATTAATGAATGAAAAATTTTTCTAAAAATTTGCTGATAATTCTTCTGAATAGCTTAGTATGGAGTAACATTTTGTATTTGATATTTAAAAATGATTAAAATTTCTTTTAAAACTGACAGGAGAGATTTCTTTTTTCAACATTAATCTTTATTAAACATTTTGTCGTTTTATGGGCATTAATTCAATTTGGAATAAATAGAATAAGAACATAGTGGGGAAACTGAACACATGATAAAATGCATAAAATAAATCTTGAAAAATACCCTTTAAAATGAATCTTAAAATACCAAATTAAAAATCAAAAGTTCCTTTTGAGACTTTCAAAAAATATTGACAAAACTTTTGAGAAATTTCCTCATATTTTCTGAATTTTAAAGTTATGGCTAGATAAACAGGATAGAAAATGCCAGAATGCATTATGACATTTTTGATTAAAAATGTAAAATTATGTACAAAATCAAGTTAAAAATGAACTGAACTTACTGAAGTTGGGCTTCAAGATCTTCAAGACAATTGCTGTTAGAAGTTGCAAAGAAGGTGGCTTTGTGCATGTGAATCAGATTGTTTATAATTGCCCTTGCCAAGTCTTCAGAGAAATCTCTACTTAGCAAATGGTCATCAAGTGTACGGTAACCCTTTAGATTTTCAGTGAAGGCTAAGAAATTACATAAAACAAAATACTTAAATGATAAATAAGCATACAAAATAATTACAATGTTTGAAATTATTGTCAAAGAAACAATTTCAATAGAAAGAAATAAACTAAATATAAAAGTATTTACAATACCAAACTGAAATTTTCATAGATAAATTTATTAATGAAATGCAAGTAGAATGCTTATGATTTCAACAAGTTTAAGTTGCCATTCATGCCTTAATAAATAAATAAATTAGTTTTTATTAAAAAAAAACAAGAAAAAAAACAAATCAGCGCTTAATTTTTATTCTAAATCTACAATTAACAAATGTATTTTAATATTTCTTTCTCAAAAATTCTGTCTTTAGTCTGCCGCTTTCAAATTATTTTGTGAAATAAAAATATTATTAGGAATTTTCTTGTTATAATGAAATTTAATCACAATATTCTTAGTCTTAAGTAGAAGTATTTCACAATTTAATTTTATTGTTAATCATAAAACAATCAATATATTAATCATTGTGCATAATGTAATTTTGTCAGCAGTTTGTATGGTATAATTAAAAATTTACAATTTATGCTACAATGTTTCCAGTAATAATAAAGGAATTTGTGAGAAGTTTGTTTTTTGTTGTCAATATTTAGAAAATGCTGTATTAAGTGACAGACAACAAAACAGCTTTTTTAAAACTATATTTTAGAAAAGATGATTCATTTTTTTTTGCTTGAGATGAATGGCTGTTCATACAACTATGACTAAAAATAAGGTGTGTGTGTGTGAAAGTGGTGGTTGGGGGAAGAGGCTTGAAATTAGCTGATGAGTGAAAATAAAATTGTGCTAAAAATTTAATAAGAAAATAAAAACAGTACACACCAAAGGCATTTCCTGGTACAAAAAGGTGTATCTTGATAGCTTTGTTATTTGGGCAGAATTCGTCTAGCTTCTGTAAAACTCTCTGTTCATAGGATAGCTGTAATGATCTTTCTTTGTTGCCAAACCACTATAAAGAAAAATCACACTTAAATCATTAAAGTCATGCAAAATTTTTTAACTTTCTATTAGGTAAAATAAAAATAAAAAAACCAACAGATTTTTAGCTATTTAAATTCTAAATTAGAATTGAAGAGGAACACAAAAAAAAGGAAGATGGGGGAGGGAATAGCTAGTGTATTAGGAGTTGCAATTGCATTAACAAAGATTTTATACAGAATGGTAATGCAAAAATATCTCTCTGGTCTTCTTAAAAAAAAAAAGTAAAAAAAAGGTGTCTTATAGACTCATTTTAGTAATCATAAATTCTCTATGATTGGACAATAAGCAAGCACTACAATTGCTCCACAAATTTGTCAAGAGTGCACATTTCTTCAGATAAAATGCGACTGAAAGAAAAACTTAGTTGTTGCAGACACTTCCTACCTGGAGTTGCTTATTTGCTTGGCCAGTCCTTCTCTCTCATAGACACAGAATCATAAAGACCAAAAGTGATTCAATGCCATCATTAATCAAAATAAAAGTTAGGTGTTTATTTTCAAGACTCGTGAAAAATAATTTTTAGAAAGAAACAAAATTTTCTCACAAGCTAAAGTGTTGCTAAAGATTACAAACTTCTCATTACTAAAGTTAATGAGGGAAAAATAGTTTTCTTAGTTAACAACATGACTGATTTACTTCTGTGAATATGGGTCAATAATTTGATGCAACTTTTTAATGTAATTTATGTTTGATTTTGAGTGAAATACAAAACAACATTTATGGCATTTACAATTGTAAGAGATTTTATAATCCTTATTGGTGTTTGCACAATCAACCATGATAATTATTGCTTTAGCATCAAAATACAAACAGTTTTAGAAAATTGAATACTTTAATAAAGTCTAATTTTTGTTTTACTTAAAATTAATCATTTTTTTTAATCATATCACCCTGAGCAAGGTGGTAATGCCACTGATGTGCAAGGGGGGGGGGGCTACACAAGTGTAAAAAGATTAATTAGAAGAGAGTGAAGAGGAAGACGAACCAGTTAGAAAGGAGCAATAGAAAGATGAGAATGCAGGTGTGATGACAGTTTCAAAGGTGGAGAGAAATGAAAGGATATACGGAGTGGGGAAAGAACTAGAGTCAAGTGGTTAATAGATGAATATTGACATTGCATTTAAATTCCTGGATGTTGTAGCCGTCAGGAAAGCAAGAATATGGGAATGAGTTCCACAGGCGGGAAGTGCAAGAGAAGAAGCTTCAGGAGTAGAATTGTTATCTGCATTTGGCTAACCTAACTGTGAATGGGTGGGACCCAGTTGCCAATCTGGTTGCACGAGTAAACACCTGTTGAGGTGGCGCCAGTGACTTAAGTTCGTTCGAGCAGAAGCCGTGAAAGTATTTATAGAACAGACAAAGGGAGGCCACATTTTGTCGGTGGGGAAGTGGCTGTAGTAGAGCCGCCAAGTCAGTACCTATCACATTACTGATTCTCCTTTGGAGCCTGTCAAGAACACCGAGATGAATGGCTGGGGCGCCTGACCACATATGGCAGCAGTATTCTATGCACGGATGAATGGTTGACTTGTATATATGCAGGATGGATTCAGGCGGAAAAAACATCCTGGCCCGACACAGTAACCCAACTTTCTTAGCAGTGGATTTAGCTATGGACTTGATGTAGTGGTTCCATTTGAGGTCAGAAGAGAGGGTAAGGCCGAGGAGGCGCTGTGTATTGCTCTCAGATCAGAGAGAATCGCTTGGTCCATGCTTATGGGAGGCAGGAGAGGTTGCTTTTGATGATTGACAAACAGCTTGGTCTTAGACGCATTGAAATTGACAAGCCACTTCTTGCCCCAATTCACCACAGAGTGTAGATCCCGTTCAAGGTCAACAGCGAGATTATGTTTGTCCACCACAACGGGTTTCTTACTGATGCGGGAGTAAATTGGAAAATAAGGAAGAGTGTCGGGCCCAGGATAGAGCCCTGTGGGACACCAGCATTTGTGCTGTAGGATGAAGAGGCATGCCCATTCTAAATGACCTTCATTTTGCAGTTATTTAAAAAAGATTGGATTAGATCAAGCAAGCGTCCAGTAATACCGTAACCCCGTAGCTTGCATAGAAGGCCAGAGTGTCAAACCCTGTCAAAAGCCTTGGAGATGCCAAGAGCAACAGCATGAGCCTCACCTGACTCATCAAGGGCCTGGAGCATGTACTCCGTAACGGTTGTTAGCATGTCGGCCGTGGACCTGGCAAAGCAGAAGCCATACTGCCTGTCAGAATAGTTTGTGGGCAGTAAGATGTTGAACTATTTCAGCATTAATTATGGCCTCAAACACTTTCTCGAAAATTGGTAGAAGACTGATAGGGCGATAGTTGGATGGGTCCAAGGGTTCACCATAGTTCTTAAATACAGGAACTATGTACCAAGTTTGTATGATTTCAACCATGTGGTGTCAAACAAAAAAAGAAAAAAATCAAATTCATTATATTTACCTGTGGGAATGGCTTAACTAACTTAATCGTGACCTCATGATCTGTTTGTACCTGTTTTCTGTTGTACAAGTTGTAAAAACTGAAAAATGCTCCAGAATGAACCATTTCCAAGTGAAGATCTTCTACCTGGCTTTCTTTAATACCCTGGTATTCAGAAAATAGAATTACAAGGCCACCATTTACTTGGATAGTGTACACATTCATTAGAATTTCATTTATTACAAAGAAAAAACAAAAAACTGCCGAATTTTAAAAATTATTATTAATGATTTAAGGGAGACAAACCAAAACTAATTTATGTTGTATTCTGATATTAGTGCAACAAATAGTTGCGTCATTTGTCTTTAAATTATTATTATTAGCAGTAAATTATCGCTACCAAAGACTAGCTGTTTTTACTTAAGTTTGCTAAATTAATAAATATTTAAAATTTGACAATATATCAGATTTAAAGAAAATAACACACAAGAAGACAAAAACAAAAAAACACTTTCAACCAGTTTGGCCAACCAAAAACATCTCAATTTCCAATAGTAGCAACTTGTTTAAAACATTTTTCAACAGAAAAGTTCACATGACAATTTTTTGCTATCACAAAATCTTTAATTTAATAAAGAAAAGGGTTTTAAATAATTCTATTTAAAATCAATATCTTTTTATAGCATATTCAGTTAAATTGACTTTCTTGAGATAACCAAGACTATCACATTCTGCTCACATTATTGCATAGAATATACATAAAAAAATTAATAGTAACTTTTGTAATGAAAGATAAATGAAAATTTCACTCCCTTTTCAAGACGTTCAAATTGTCATTCAATTCTGTTAAAAAAAAACATATACATGAAATAAATACATATTACAATTGAGGACTAAGTTGAAAAAGAACCTTTCTGTAAAAGGTTTTTAAACAACAACAAAATTATGTAGTGACCATCTCTATTCAAGCAATGTTGATTGAATAGAAATTATATCTTGAATCTTATTGTAAATGTTGATAGAGTTTGATTAGTTTTTACACAAAAATGGATGAAATTGTTACATAACTGGGTGTGTCGTTTCTCTGTGCTTTGTTTCTGTTACTAACATTCACTAGCAATCTTGCCTTAAACTAGGGCAAGTTTTATTAAATATATGTAGGCTACAGGGTTGACAAAGGCAGTCATTAACTAAAAAAGTAGTTTGTTCAGGTTTTAAATCAATTTTTCTTCTTTAAGCAGTAAAATAATTCCTTTCTATTAGTGATTTTCCCTTTTAGATATAGTTAGGAAAGAAAAAAAAAATCAGTCTTGTTTTTTAACCTCATTTTTAGGATACAGCACAAATACAAAATGTTAAAACATTTTACACTATTAGAGTAATTTTGAAAATATTGTGTGAAACATGAATGTTGATCTGTGAAATTTCTTTTCAATTAGCAAATTTTTGTAAGTTATTTTTTAGTCAGGGAAAACAGGAAACAGTTAAAATCTCATCGCTGTCTATTACTCTGGCCTTAAGTTTCTGAAAATGATAAGCTTTGTTGAAAAATGTTAAAATTAACAAATTGTTTCATTCTAAATAAAATGTTCTTTCTGAAAAAATGTCAAATAAAAGATAAAAAGGACTTTTTTTCTTTAATTACATTTTGAAGATAATGAGGGAACACAAGTCAATTGAAAACCTTTTATTTTAGTTTTTAAATGTGCTAACTCTAAACACTGACATGTTTAGAGTTAGCAACAAAGGTACACATATACAAAAACATCATAGAAAAATGTCTTAAAATATTACTTAGGGTAGCTGTTGTAACTAATTTGGTAAAATAGGTTTCATACCAGTGAAGCCCAGAAATGCTGAGAAATTTTGGAGTTTTACCTTTCCTCTTGAAGACACATGTCACTGAAAAAGTCATTAGTTATGATCTTACATTTAACTTATTTTAATTTGAAATGAAATATTTATTTTTGGAAATGGTTTTTCAGCCATGATTGAGGGTGAGATTTAAAATTGTACTGATCTGATTTAATGGGGATCACCAGTGAGAGAGAATTTTTGTATATTTGGTAAATTAAATATAAGTTACACACTACTTATTGAGAAGACAATCATTTCAATAAAAGAACTACTTTTCAAATATCCATAAGTAGTTTTGCAAGTAAAAATATTTTGCAAAAACTGAAATATTTGGGAAAAACTTGAAAAATATGGTGACAAAAATGAGAGATAGAACATAAAATAGCTTGTTGTGTGTCAGAAACAGTATTATTTGAAAAGGAAAAATACTTAAAAACAGAAATTTATTAACATAAAAAAAAGTAGTGCAAAACATTGTCATTAGACAGAGACAGGACACAAAATATCAATGTGCTTCAGTTTATTTCTAGAAAATATGATTATTCACGGTTAGAATTTTGTAAATTTACTTAAAGCTTGTTAATCAAAGAAAATTTACAATACATTTACTACTAACATCCCACAACACTATTGTAAATCATATTTCCTACAAACCAACATTTTTATGGGTGTTTTCTTTCAATAACCATAAATTCTACAACAAACATTTTTATTTCAATTTGTAAGTTTCATAAAAAAGATTTCTAGCAGGCAAAAATTATATTTAATGACATATTTTATTTTCCATTATCACATTAATAGTCTACATTGGAATTAATTTCATAGCTTAATATTAATGGAAAATAATTAAATTTTTTTTATTGTCATTGTATTCAACGCAATGATTCTCCATTAATCACCATATCGAATATTATTAGTTGAAAAGTTTAGAGCTTCATCAAATCTAGCAACGGACCTTTCATACAATTTCATCCACGTTTATACAATTTTGCAAAATGTTATCTCAAACTCTACAAAAGATTTTTGGGTGTACTTGTACAACAGGCACTGTAACTAGAAATACTTTTTTATTCATATTTATATTTTAAATCACGTGGTATGGTCATATTACGTTTTGGCTTCCGTAAGGGGAGATCAATTTACATAGTAAACAGGAACTCCCCACTATTAACATTTATAAAATTTAAGAAAAGAAAAAAATTGTATTCGTCATCTAGAGTTCTTAAATACGAGTAAGAAATATTTCTGGTCGCAGTGTCTACTGTACATTACAACGACTTTTCTTTTGTAGCATTTGAGAAAACTTGCAATAACAGTTAAGAAGAGTTTACTTTTATGACTGCCAATAAAATTTACACCCTGAGTGAAACAGTGTGTGGTGATGCCGAACCTACGGATCGTCTTTTTCAGGTTGAGTCGTTGAAGTTTTAAATTTTATGGTCATTGAGCTTGTATTGAAGATGGGTTCGATCCTCACTGGGTATCCCATACTTTCCTAACTGCGGGTTTTAAACCTTCAATAATAATTTTTAGTAACTACTTTTAACTTTTACAACGATTACTACACTTAAAATTTAATTCAACATTCTTTTTTTTTAATGGTTTTCAAATCAAATTCAATATTCTTTTTTTAAAGATATATTTTTCATGAAGAAGAATCGGTGGTTGGAAACTAATGGAATTGATATTGTTCTCGCAATTGATCGCAAAAAAAAAAAAAAAAAAAAAAATAAATAAAAAAAAAATTAAAATACAAAATGAATGAGTTAGTCACTATTTTTTGCTAATTTTTTGTGGCTGTGTATGTCTATTGTTGATTTTTTTTTTTTTTGTCCCAATGTTTGTTGGGTCTCGTCAACCTTTGCGGTCGTATCTTTTTTTTCCTTTCTATTTCTAACGTTATTTTAAGCAATCTTAAACAATTGAAGAATGTTTTATTAAATTTGAAAATGAGGAAACCTGACCAAAAAAGTTCTTAAATGTTTACTGGCTTCTACTTTTAAGTTTTAATATTCTTATTTTTCATCAGTGGATCTTTTAAAAAGTAGTAAACATAACGGCGGGAATTTCAATTATAACAAGGGACCCCACTTTACTTTATGGTGAACAAATCTGGAAGGTTTTTTTTGTGAAAGATTTTAACAGAAAAAAAAAGCAGAAAGAGAATAGAAATGTTTGACAATCACAGCAAAAACTGTATTTATTAATTAATCTTTTCAAACTGACTTGCTCATCTTTTCTTTTTGTTTTTTACATATTTTCGTTGACTTTCAATAAAAGGCAGGTGAAAAAAAGAAAAAAAACTAAAGCGATTTTGAAAATTTATTTTTATTTAGAATTAATTTTTTTCATAACAGCTGGTGTCAATATTTGCAAAATGAAGCAAAGAAAAACCAAAAAGATATACTGGTTTAGGTTTTTTTTCTAAAGTAGTGTTTCAGTTTCACTCTTCGTCTGTTTACTACTCCCACCAACCCTGCTACATAAAAATTTGTACCACCATTTTTGTCAGATATGGTAAAGAAAGAAGAATAAGATCAACAGTTTATTTTTTAATCCTATGTGTATTTACAAATTAATACGCTTCTTAATGGTATTTAAAACAAAAACGGCTAAAACGTATTGAAAAATAGAGACAAGCAATCATCAAAGAAAGTCAGTTACTACTCAGCACAGTTGTCCCTGTCTCTTCTTATTCTTGTATTTACTTTCGCTCTTCCACATTTGATTCATTACAATAATAAAATAGTTCACATGTGTATACTGACCGTACTCCAGCTGTAGTCATGCTCTGGTCGTTTCAATAGCTCAAGAATATTCTGAAAGTTGATTGTATCACTCTCGAAATGGAGATTCTCATCAGGAGAACGACTCGCCATACTTACCGTTCACGTGTAAAACTTGAAACGTTTCTCTCTCTCTCGCTTCCCCTCAGATAAAGTTAAAAAAAAACAAAACAGACAGACACTCTTCCCTTTCCTAGCTATGATGAATGACATGGACAGTGTTACTGATTTTATTTATTTATTTTTAATGCTGTTTACATAATAACACAGCAAACATCATTTGCATGTTTTTAAACTAATTTTCTGACAGAAGAAAGAACATCGAATTTTGGAAAACAAAAGACACATTTTTAAATTAATTTTAATTTTTTTAATTTTGATTTAACATTCTGATTTGAATTAATTTCTTTATTTATTAGGAACAATTTTAAAATGCATTTTAACAACCACCCTCAAAAAATCAAAATTAAAGAAAATCACGAACAATTCACTTCTTATTTACACTGAAGAAAACAATAACAGCAAAAAAAAAAAAAAAAAAAAGTTATTTTTTAAAAAATTTCGTCATACATCATTTTCATCGTGAACTTTTGTTAAAAAGATTTTTCGTACGAAATTGCAGGATCAAAATGGTAGATAATAAAAGCAACAAAATTGTTTTCAGGTGATTCATCGAAAATATTTAATAAGAAGAGAGGAGATCGAAGTGCAAGTGCAGCATACTTTTTAATTTTAATGATAAAAGTTTTGAAGCTATATGGAGCTGGTTAATGTTTCTTTGATTCGGCCTTGTGTCAGACTTAACCGAACTCCCTCCAACTTCCAAGAAGGTTTTTCATCATCAGAAGGTTGGTTGTCAGTTGGAATGTGTGGATTAGCGTAGAAGAGTGGAATACATTTTGAATGTTAAAATGGAATTTATTAAAGGAGGAATAACAAGAATTCGTAGAAATTAATGTTCAATGAAAAAGTTAAAGACTATTAAGAGTTCGTACAAAATGTTTGTAGTAGTAATTGTTGAAAGAGATAAGGAGAAAGAGAAAGAGGACAATGTCCGAGTCGCTTGAAGTTGAAGTTACATTTTAGATGTTTCGTCTCGCGGCTCCCATCTGACTCTCTGTCTTGACGCTGACCGGGGCCTTTTAAAGTATTCAGATTTTCGCACTTGCTCGCGAAGTCCTCAAATTTTGCAAGTCGCTCCCATTGGTAAAAAATCATTTTAACACCTACTTGCGAAATCTAGTTTCGACTTCTTCTTTAAGCAGATGGTCAATCCTTTTTCTATTTGGGAAAACCAGGATTTCACACGTTATTGTGAATTTTTGTAAAAGTGAAGAAGGTTGATTTTAATTAATTTCTTATTCGTTACAGTTTAAAGCAATTCTGTATCACCAATAAATAAAACATTGTGTCCTATTCAACATGATAAATAATTGAGAATTTAATGCTTTTCCGAATGAAGTGGGGAGGTGTCAGAAGTATAAAAAACTATATGATAAAAAAGAAACGTAAAATAAAAATACAATAAATTAGGTTTGTTTATTACACTTTCTCTTGAGGGGAGTGCTAAAAAGATATTTATTAGTAGAAGTTATTAACACGGGTTTCTTTAAATTAAATAGAAACTGCTAAAACGAAGTCAGACAATTAGTAAAATGATCTGCATAAAATTTGACTGTCAAAGAAAAGAAATAAAAAAAAAACCGGTCCAAGTCTGATGTTCTCAAACCCGTCAAACTAAAGTTTGCGAGCAAGCGTGGTTTAAAAGAGATTGTGATTTTTAACCAATAGGCAAAGTAAGTATTGTCCCCATACTTTACAAATTTTGATTAAATCCGAAGCTGATTTATGGCTATTTAAGTTGTTTGATTTGTCCAACAGGCTGTTTCTGTTCTCTAAAGAAAAAAAAAAAAAAATGACCCCACCAATGACGACGACGATAAAAAAAAAAAAAAAGAAGGAAGTAACAGAAGAAAAAGAAAACAAAAAGGTTTGTCACAAAATATGAGATTTTCTAATTTTGAATCTCAATAAAACTGAACTATTGTCTAAAAGAAATCCAACGACGCCTGTAAATTGCCATCCTTTTCAGCTTCTTAAAACAGTCGAATGAATAATCGTAGTAAGTGAATATTTCATAATTAACTGCTTTTATGAGCCTAACAGAATTGTATTTAGAATTTGTTCTCTTGCCTAATTAACTGGTGCACAAAGGAAAATTTGGTGCAAATTCGTTTTGTGTTATGATTATTTTTTTAATGTCATTTAATTTCTTTCAATTTTCTCACCAGATTATGAAAATTGTTTTTTCCTTTGCACCATTAACAATACTCAGAATAAGAGATTTGATGTTCTCTTATCTTCTCCTGTCTTCAAATCATTTTAGAAGATATGCAAGAGTCGCGAGACTTTTAAAATGTCCGACGAGGAGCGTGCTTCTTGCAAAAATGATCTGTGTACAGGGTAATTAAAATAAAAGCAAATAAACTACTAAACACAAACAGTTCCAGTCCTAAAAAGTAAAAACTAACAGCAATGTGCATTAACATAGATATTACCAAGAGGAAATAGAAGGTGGAAAACGATTCCTAATAATAGGATTATTTCTTTGTTGTCAAGGGTAATCACGTAACCAACGTAAAAGTCAGATGCCGTTAAATATAAAAGTTAGTCAGTCAGTTAAGTGTCATACGTGATACACGCTTGGGCGATCATGTCTCGAAAGAGACATGACTGACTGGGCAGAAGATTATCCCGCAGTAGGTTGCCATTGCTTTCTGCGGTAGACTGGTTGCCAGCCAAGGCTATAGAACCCAATCTGTCCTGTTATTTAACCCATAACTGGAAGAAAGAGATGGATTAATACCTTTCCCAGGGGTATTTGTGCGGAAGTGAATACAATGGATTCAACTGGAATTCGAACTCTGCTCCCCGGTTTCTCGTTCCGAGCTGATATCCACTGTACCACAACGCAAAGACAGATACTAAATAAACCCTCTCACCATCAATCATCGCTGTCTCTGATATTGAGCACTTTCCTCCAAAAAGATATCATATTTTAAGAACTATGTAACACTTTGTAAGTGTTCCTTATAGCATCCACGTAAAATAGTATTGACGGACCATGGATTCGAACCCTGACATAGATAGCTGAAGAATGACTCGATGTGTGAACATTTTTTCTTTTTCTTGGGAAGAACTGAAAAAAAGAAAGAGCGAGAGGAATAGGTGGTGGCTGGTCCAGAGAGAGGTGAGACACAAGGCACTCACGAAATGACATTGATTCATATGACAGCAAATGAACACAACCAAGATGAGAAACCCGCCTCGCCAAGGAAAAAGAACTCTTTTTCTTTCTTTCTTTCTTTCTTTCTTTCTTTCTTTCTTTCTTTCTCTCCCTTTCTCCTCAGAGAAGTGATGAAGACCCACTCAGTATTAACTTATCGGCTAGCTTCGAAAAGGATCACCCACGTGATGAGAGGAATTATAATTAACGCTGACATGTGAATGTACAAAATCAACAAACCTATGTCTCCAAGGCTTTATGCTAGCAGACATCAGTGAGAAATCGTAACGAGTGATTAAAACCAGATACACGAAATTGACATTAGATTTTGGGGGAAAAATACCCCGACTCTCAGCCCCTCCCGCCAGTTGGAACAATTTTTAACAAAAAGGTAATGTGGATTTGAAAGAAAGAAGACCCGTTCTAGACACGGCGGAGTTAAGATGCGAAAGGCACGTCCACTATTGCTAAGCTAAGAGAAAAGGAAAGGGTAGCATAAGAAGACAATGACTGTTTTACCTCTAGTGACGGCGAGACATAGTAGCAGACAGTAATTTGTGAACTTTGAGAAAAATTTGAATTGTGTCTTTTTTTAATTTATTATTATTATTATTATTATTATTATTATTATTATTATTTCTTGCTCTGTTGCTGCACAAAGTGTTCCGAATATAGTCATTAGTTCACATAGACTGGCTTTTGCTGCTGTCTCTTTTTTTTTGTTTGTTTGTTCTTGTCTGCTTTCCCCTATTCCTGAATTGTGCACCCATCCTGTTTCTTCATTGCAGTTACCGCCGAGTACGACACAAGACGACCGTCCTCGGAGCCCTCAACTCGTCTTGAGATCAGAAATCACAGCGTGACATGAGGGAGTGAGGGATTTCGACAGGCCACTAACACCTTCGATCACACGGTGACGAAACAGTAGGCGATCGACTGCAGCTTACGGCAAGTTGACGCACGCAACACGCAAGCCTGAGACTTGGGGATGCTGGGGAGGTCACAACTATATTATAACACACACAAACATATACACACACATTTCTTGGTTTAGCAGTGGTCATGTATCATGCATTTCTCTGATATTAGCTAAGGTGTCAGTTCATTTGGCTGGACAAAGATCGTCTGCAGGTCATTATCGTTTGCAAATATATTTTGTAGTTTTAGGTGTTATTCTCTTTGACTCGAATATTTATTGGTTTATAAATGTTCACTGTTATGCTTGTGGACATGGAGATACCGAGGAAGAAACATGAAAAAACTAAATTGACTGCATAACAATGAATAAAAGATTCTAGAATGCAGTTCTTCAATGTAGAATCTATTCAACTACCGACTGTGGGAACGATGACCTCCCAGACTTAGGCTAAAATTAAGAAAATTAAAGAAAAACGGCGCAACGCCCAAACTCCAATGAGATTCAACTTGCGAAGAGATGTATACTGACAGAGTTAAAGGCAAATATAACTTGGATACTAGAAATTCAAAGTAGAACACATTAAGAGTAATTCAAATGACATGGGCGAAAAAGAGCATCCCAAGGAAAACGAGTCAATAAAAAAGTGGTTATGGTAAAAGAGAGACCGTATGCAAACAAGGAATGGTAGAGGTTATAGAACATTCCACGGACTTTAAAAATATATGCAAGCAAGCAAAATATGAATGTCCCAACAAAAAGTGTGCAGAAACAGAAATAGATACAGCAGGCAGACATGGATAAAAGAATAAAAGAAATAACAATATAAAAAGTGCCCTACAACCGAATGCATAAAATCAAAAGAAAGAAAGCTGACAATAGAGAAAAAATTACTTTAGACATGGAACGAATTTATTGGCAAAGTCTTCCATGACAAAAGAGGGACACCTACAATAGACAAAACAGGTAAGATTCTGAAACGTTAAATCCTGAGGTAAGATTGTCACTGGCCAAGTTGAACAGGAAGAAAGTTCTAGGACCAGTTCGGCACTGACAAGATTACGGAAATAATAAATGAAATATATAGCAGTAGCAACATACTGGATAATCATCATAACATTGCCTAAAAAGCCAGGTACAAATGAATGCGAATTCCATTGGACGATCAGCTTAATGAGCCACATAAACAACCTTATCATTTGAATTCTGATGAAGAGGGTGCGTGGCAGAGAGTAGCACTGGAATAGTGAAAGATATCTCCCGAAAGTGAAACAAGAAATTTTTGTTAGATACAAAGAAAAATTTCTCAACTGCTGTGTAATATCAATCTTCCTCTGTGGATGAAGGGGAGACAAGAGAAACGTGATACTACAGAAGTATGCCGAGAAAACCACGGACGGGACATATGAATAATGAGGAAGTTTTAAGAAAAATAGAAAAAAATTATTATAAGTATAAGCGTCTTATACTTATAATCATAAAGGGAGTTGAACATTCTGAGACACATAACGAGAAAAGAGGGCGCGGAAAATTTGACACTCAGAAGGATATATTCATATGGAGGGAAACATCGAGTAGCCTACATAACGAGTTTATGTAACGAGAGATAGAAAGTTCTAGTAGAGATTCATGATCATTCAAGTCCTGAAAGGACACGGCATATAAAAGAAAATGCTGGTTTTGTTTATAGTGTATAATAAAATGGAAAACAGTTTTTATTTCGTTTTCGTTGAGAATTTGCTTTAAATTATATTGCTGTGAAGTTTAGCAGTCTCCACGTGCCTTGTTCTGTATCTAAAGAAATATGATTTTAAATAGGTACCTCCACTTTTTCGGCAAAAATTTTCGATACCTAATTTTAAAATTAAAATTTTAAAATAAAAAAAAACATTCTTAAAGATTTCATTTTAAATTTTAATTAAAGCTTAATGATTAAATTTATTATTTCCATTAATTAGAAAATTCTGGTGTATTTTATATAGAAATTAAATTAAATTTGAATGTCACATTTAATTTCAATTTCTTAAATTTTTCTTAAAAGCGGCCATTTTCTTAAAATTAAAAAATTTGTAAGCAAACACAAATCATAAATTTTTAAAAATATTTCAAAATATTTCTGACACTTTATTTTAGTCAAATTTGAAAATTGAAAGTTCAATTTATCTGAATTGAAACATATATTACTTATTTATAGCATAAAAAAGTAATATACAACGAATTATTAACGATTGATCGTGTTTATCAGATCGAATGTTTGACGAAGTGTTAAATAATCGGGTTCTTAGCTATCCGAATTTCGTTGCGTACATTGTAAAAATGTTTGCTTTTTGCAGTAAAGAACTTCAACAGCGAACAAGAAATTCACCATACAAATTAAGACTAGTATTCGTCAAGTAATTAAATGAAAAAAAGTAACTAATTATAGCCAGGTTTGTTAAAACTTATCAAAAAGCTTCATATTCAACATTAAGATCTTCAAATCCGAAAGCAAAAGATTGTGTCGCAAGAGTTTCTCAAATGAAGAGAACACACCTTCTAAAAAATCAGTATTCAAAAGTTTGCCTTGTACTTGGGTTCAAACTTCTGGCCCAAATATCTAAATCACGAAATATTCTCGACATAATTATCGTACACAACGTCCATAGCAACAGATCGAAACTCGGCGTTGGGTACATGGATATTTTCTTTTTATTGTTTTATCGAAAGCGATCAGATCGAACAGGAAAAAAAACAGGGCTTCGAATATCAATTTTCAAGTTAATGTATGCCATTTCCTTTTAGAAGATTGGCACAAAACAGTTTTTTTATTCATTGGTCTTGTTTTGTAAGCTTAGAAAATATCTATAGTAAAATACCTTATATTGAAAGAAATATAATTTAATGAAATAAATGTGGTCACGTAAAAGCCACAAGTTTATTGGAGAAAGATACAAATTGTTTGCTGAAAAGTGAAAACATACAAACTGTTTGCTGAAACATTTTTACAACTTACTCGAGTTGAAAAAAACATATTGCATCAAATGCAGACTAAAAAGAAAGCAAGCCTAATTAATTGCTATTTGATTAAAGTTAATTATGCCTCAGACGAATTTTCAGATCGATAACTGCTAAAAATCGATGTCTGTGGTTCTGAAACAAGAAGTTATTAATTTGGAGAGAAAAAATAACCCTAAAATAGAATATCACGAATATTTTTCGTTGTTTAACACTTTTCAAAAGGACACTGACCAGTTGAACGCATGTTTTTCATATAAAATTGTCTACATTTATTTTGTATACACGACGAAGAAAAAGAATTAGTTTCTTTCTATTGGTTATTGATCATTGTATGCAAAAACAGTTATCATTCATAAAAATTATAGATTATCCTTATAAACGTATTGTTAAGAAAATGAAAAATATAACACACAAACAAAAAGATAAATGCAATTATGTGTGATAACAACCCAAGAATAGAATCCTCCTCCCACTATCAGGTCAGCTAGGAGTTGACAACCCAGCAGTAAAAAATCGTTTATGTTCGGGTCGGTTAAATATTTAACTGATAGTACAGAGTATTAACCACTCTCACTTCTATCGTGCTACACAAAAGTTTATACCCAAATAAAGTCAGGGGTGTCAAAACCAACTCAGATGAAAAAGAAAAACTCAGAGGTTTCCTCGAAAAGAAAGTTATGAATTTCTCGACTGATAGCTTAAACTGAATAAAAATTAAGTTAAAACTAAAAGTAAAATAGTCTTGATAGAGTTCAGTACGGTCTGATCAATGAGCTTGAAAGATGAGTGATAAAATCGAACGATGAATTTTCTAATCAAAACAGGTGTTGTAAATATATTACCTTGAACGGTAAAAATATATTTCGGCCGTGGGTGGTAGCGACGGAGTGTAATAACAAAAACTTGAAAGACAATAGCCGACAAAGATATGATTGACATCAACTGCAGAAAACACAAGCAGTAGCCGACAAAGATATAACTGACATAAAAGAAAGCGTGTGTGTGTGTGAGAGAGAGAGAGAGAGAGAGAGAGAGAGAGAGAGAGAGAGAGAGAGAGAGCTCCCGCTGGTTAACGACTCCCCAATAGCTCTTGCGTGAGCGCAATCTCTTTCTGGCTACTCTAATCCACACAAGTGGCACCATCGTTTATGACAAGAAGGTTGTTGGTAGCCAGGTAATATATAACAGTGTAAATGTTCTAAGAAACAATAAACCAGAACAGGTGGTTGTAAATGAATCATTCATAGAAAGAAAAAAGTATATAACCGAAAAAAAAAAAAAAAGATGTTAAAATCTGATTTATCGCTCTGTCGTTAGCAAATAAGATAGGATTTTGTGGGATACTCTGTACGAGGGACATAGTTGTCGAGAGTTGATTAACTGGTCCATTATTGAATAACTGTAAACGACAAATGTATGATTTTAATCAGTCTGAGGACTGAAAAGTCAGGAAGATATCTGCTAGTCGTAAAAATTATGGGTCGTTGTGTCAACCGATGGTTCACAGATCAATATTCACTACCACTACTGAAAGCCTTCCCCGTTAAAACATCAATCAACGACAATGTAACAAATGAAGTCAAATGAACCTGACGCTGAATTATAGTTATATCAGTGGTTTCCAAACATTATAGCTACCTCCACACTTGACTCCCAAGTCACACCCCGAGCACCCCTTCCTACACCCATATGAGGACACATTTTTTTTCGGATGAGGTATTTTCTAAATCATTTCACACCAAAGAAAGCAATAAAACCACTAAAACAAGAGGTTGCTGAATGTAAAAGAATAATAAAATTAAAAACATTATTAAAAAGCGAGGACAATTAAAGAAGATAAATCAAGAAGACAGTAGATAAGGATTGACATTGCAGTGAAACTTTTGGAGATCTACGTCGGCTCGAAAGCCAGAAGAGAGTTCCACAGGCGGGAAGTGCGAGGAAAGAAACTGTTAGCAAAGAACTTACGGTTACATATTTTGGCCAATTCAAATGTAAAATAATGAGAACTTGTTGCCAATCTAGCACTGCGCTTAAATTCATGTAGACGAGAAACCACAGAGCAAAGTTCGGTAGAACAATTATCATGGAAGTATTTATAGAAAGAGCACAGGGAAACTACGTTACGGCGGTGGGAAAGTGACTGAAGCCGAGATACCAGATCAGAGCCAAGTATAGACGAATAGTAGACTTATAAATATGTCAGATTCTGTAGAGAAAAATGTCTAGTGCAAACCAACTTTAATTTAAAACAACTACTAATCTAACACTGTACACACACATATGCATTTCACAAAATATGGTAAAAATTAAACTAATTTATTTAGCTAAATTAACAAGATAAAAATGTAAATTTATAATTTTAATGAGATTGATGTATTAAATTCTCAACATCAGGTTGGAAGGTACAGAGAAGCAGTCTTAATTCCGCACATTCAATAATCTTAAATCTTTGTTTGGAAAGAACTTGGCTAACTGCACTGAAACCCCATTAAATATAATGCTTGAAAGGGAATAAAATATGCATTGACTTTGGTGTGTAGGATAACGGTCAGAAATTTTTTTTAACCAAAACCTTGTTTCTGTTTCCTGGTTGTTGATATCTAAGAATGAGTTGATCACTGGTATTTTAAGGAAAAATTATCACGAAATCTGTCAAACATGTCATCTCAGATGTGCTCAATATATTTCAGAGAGGCTTATAAATTAAAAAAAAAAATGTTACTATTGAATAACATAAATTAACTCCATTGAACTTATTATAAATAAATAAACTTCTAAATAAATAAACGGCAAATTCTGTCTGCCCGGCCATCCGTGTGTCTGAAACGCTCTAACTCGGGCTACACTTGCTCTACATAAACTCATAACTTTTTAAGAATCAGGATGAGCCAAGGATTGAAAATTTGCCATTCATCTAGTGTTTGAACATCCAGTATTGAGATTTGTGTCCAGATGAGGAGGGAACAGTTAAAAATTCAAATTTTAAAATCACTGAAAAAAAAAAAAATGTTATTTTAAAAGTTTTTAATTTATATTGAGTTTAAAGTACGACAAACGTTCTTGTAAATTTACAATTTTTTGGTTTGAAGATCCATGGAGTGAACTGAAGAATTCAAAATTATTTCTTCAAAATTATAATTGCTATTTTCTAGCATGGAGGACAGTACAGAAGATTCGGAAATAATTGGATGAGTCTAATAGTGATTACAAAGGTACGGCTGCTCAGAGAACTCACTCTGATCGTTCTGATAAGAAAAGAAGTCCCGAATTTGTTGGTGAGGGCCTTAGGCTCAACATGGAGGCCTACATCAAGTGTCTGTGTCTGGCAACAGCACCCTGCCCCTTGGGACACAAGCAGAGAGAACCCAGTCATGGTTGTCAGACAATACTGTGACCATATAACCCCTTACATCTAGCCACCTAACTCCTCAGATTGTAACCCCCTTGATTATTATGTGTGGGGCGCAGTTGAGCAAGAGAACAACAAAAAAACTCCTTGTAGCACCAAAAATGAAACTGAACGCAGCATTCACCAAAAACTAGGAGAACGTTCAGAAGAGATGCAGAAGATTCCAAAGTCGTCTGGAGGCCATGGTTAAAGCCAATGGCGATTTTATTGAATAAATTTACTCTTTAGTATTTCAAGTTATTTTTGAGTAATTTCGGTAAATATATCTGTTAAAATGAGATGTCTGCATAGATGACAATTCAATTCACCCATCGTAACCTCTGTGTGTGTGTGTGTGGGGAGAGAGAGAGAGAGAGAGAGAGAGAGAGAGAGAGAGAGAGAGAGAGAGAGAGAGAGAGAGAGAAAGAGAGAATGCATTTGAGAGTTTGTGACTAAAGTACACTTAGGTTTTAATACCACGTAGAAAGATTTAAAACCAGTGAATATTTGCGGGCATTAGTGTCAGAAACTGCATTTTTTTTCTCCTTCGTGCATGTTTTTTTATAATTACGAAGAAATTACATTTTAGATATTTACAGATGAGTTAGTTTTCGTACAGTTACACATTCCTTTTTTTGGTCACTGACTCTTTGAAACTGATTTTTTTTCAAGGGGGAAGGCAGCCCACTTACCAAACACTCTGAAATGTTTGTATTGGAGAAATTTTGCCCTGGTCTTTTCCTCAGCACGGAGGCAATCCTTTTTCCTATCGGTCGAAAAAAAAACAAAAAACAAAAAACAAAAAAAAAAAACAACAACAACAACAATACATAGATTTATAGCAGTTAATATTATGTTTCACATCCACATACACACATGCATTTCAACATGTCATTTTGTTTGACTGTGATTGGCTAATAAATCACTACTACTTTACTTTATAGGACGATTTAACAATCGTAGTTGTCTTTGAAAACCTTCGGCTCTTAACAAACCTGCCTAGTCTGTTTAATACGCGTGTTGCAGTTGGTTAATTTTTAACCAGATATTTTTAATGAAAGATTGAATTTCCCGCGGTGTTCCCGGAAGCCTATCTTTTTCCTTTAAATACAGCTACCTTTTCACAGCCCGTTAGTAAGATTTCGGCTGTCGTCCGAATCCCCGTCAGTTTGATTCACAATCTTGCTCAAACGTACACACAGACACAATATTTCGTAATACAAACTTCACTTTGGACACTTTGCTACGCACTTCATTTAAGCATTGTTGAATCAAAACTTATTTCCAGGCAACACTTTAAAGCAATCTCTGTGTTAATCAATCTTCTCAAACAAACTTTATTTTGAACATTTATCTCACTAGAGAACTTTATTCAAACAGTTGACTTTCGGCCAAAACTACAGTTAATGGGAGATAACTTTTTCTCCTTCATCCATATTTTGTACACAGTCTAATTGCATGCTTTGTTTTACTGTTGTATTTTTTTTATCAATACATGTTTATTGTTGGTACCAATTGGCGTTGTTATTTATTTCATGAAGAATCTTTAACATAAATGTGGAGGTGTAAGACCTCTACAGATTTTTGCACTAGCTCATGAATTCGAAAATAGTGAAGGAAAGAGAGTTATTTTTATTTCGTATTCACCACAAACTTAAACTGGTAAATGAAAAAAGTTACAATACTTTTTTAGTATATAGTTGTCTTGTCATCATTTCATCAGTTGATTAAGAAAAAACATTATAAGAACTTGTTGGCACCTTTCTTTCATACACTCTGTTCCTTAATCTTCAGATAATTTTCGACCATTTTTATTTTTTTAGTTTTGTTTTATAAACTCTATTGGTAAGAAAAGTTGAATCATATTTCATAATTTCGTTTTTTACTTATGGAAAACAATATGTGAATAATTTTTGGGGCGCTAAATTCGACAATATCCCTGACAGCAGAAACTGACTGATACAAAACTGTATAAAGAAAATAAAATGTTGAGGAAGAATCCTTTAGCGTCACAATATTTAAATATCGAGGGAGTTGGGCAGTTTTTGTTCTTTTTTGTTCAATGCAAAACATGGGGATCAGTCTTTAAATTCGACTTTGTGCTAGATACCAGTCGAGTGGGTGTGTAGATAAATTAAACCCACTGCTTGAAAACTTATTTACTTTTTGACGCCTTTGAAAACAACTTTTCCCATTTACTCGACTAATGCTGAAAACAATTTGTTCTACTGACTCAACAAGTGTTACCAACTTGATGTTTTTTGGGTGGTGTGGTGGGGGTAGTGGTGGTGTTGATTTACAACTGCCTCAGAAAATAGCTGAAATTAGCTAATATTTTTCCACTTTCGATTAACGTAATGAAAACCTTGTGGGGCTTGATACATTGACCCCCCCCCCCCACACACACATGGTCACTCAGCGTTCACGTGATAACTTAGTTTTCGCGTAAACGAATGCCAATAAAAGCGGGGAACGTCACGTGGTACGCTAGTTAGGATTTTGTCCCGGACAAGAGCAGACATGTTTCCCTAACTCACAAAAACACCCGCGCACTAATTGCGGGTAGCAATTAGGGGCGCAATTTTTTATTTCTCACCAAAGGGAAAGAACTTCTCTTTCCTTAATTTTATGCATGCTGTCAACCCTATGTAACCTTTGTCAATATATTGTTTTTCTTGTTACTTTCGCCTACTCGTTCTTTCTTATTGCCTGTTTTATTTCATGATCCCATGTTACGTCAAGTCGACTCGTAAACTTAAATTGGTAATGGACGCTTCGTCTACTACAACCTTTCATACTCACTTAAAGACCAATTATAAAATATTTATAAACTAAGACTCTAGAACAAAATAGTAGAAATTCAAATTAGGTATCACCACTTATTTTCGATAACTAAAATTAAATTGAATTAAAAAAAAAAACATTTATCTTGAAATTTTTATTTTAGTTTTACTGAAAGTTAAATAATTAAATTTACTATTTCCAGTAAGCAAAATACTGTGGTGTATTTCAAACAGAAATTACATTGATTGGAATCTAAAGTTCTGAGATTTTAAAAAAAAATTTCAATTTTTTGGCCGTTTTTGAGCGATCGACATATGTGTAAACAAAAGTTAATTCTCGGGTTTAAAATTCTTTCAAAAATAAAATATACATCAGTGACACATTATTTTTGGAAAATTAGCAAATTTAATGTTAAATTAATCTGATTTACACAAGTATTACTTATTTATAGCATGAAATTTAGAATAAAACAATTTCTTAAACACAGTACTGAACTTTCTGACCTGATAAAATTGTTCAAATTATTTTTTTTTGAAAAGCAAAGAAACAGTGAAACACATGACCTTTCAATGTATACACAGAAATTACCGTACGTCTTAACAACCTTATAGTGGCAATAGAAGGCTGACAAGGAGAATTCGATATTTAAATTGTGGGTGCGTTGGCCGCGAGGAATGTAGGAAACAGTCTTTGGAATGTATCCGCTCCTTAGGTCAGTAAGTAGTTTTGAGTCAGGAAGAAAGAAAAGAGAGGTGAAGGCGACGAGCATAGTAAGCCACTTGACTTGGTCAAGGGAGATACTAATTACATTCGTCTCTCTCGAGTCTGTCTTTCTGTCTGGCGATGCTTTCTGTATCGTCTTTTTATATCTTCTTTTCGGATCGCAGTAGATCATTTGGGGATTCACACTTGTATCTGATTTTGGGCTTCCCATTGCCCGATAAATAAAATTCGCGTAGGCTCGCGAACTGGAAATTTCATATTTAATTAATTTTTAGTTTTCAACCGGAACATCTGCGCGAATCCGGCTGCGCACCGACGACTTTTGGTCATTTGCTTTTTGGTTGTGAGAGTGCAAACATCCGGTCCATCGCTTTTGCTCGGTCGGTATTACCATAACCTAACTTCTACAAGTCTTTGAAATATTTTAAAAATATTTTTAAAACTTTATAAATTGTTATTTTATTTTTTTAATCCCAAATATTTCATTAATATAATTCGCTTTACTTTTGTATTTTGTTCCAGTTTTTATCTATTCATTTATCTTTTCAATCTCCTTAGTTTTTTTTTTAATCCGAAATATTTACACTAATATCATTCGTTTTTTTTTCTCTCTAGTTATTTACATATCTACCATATTCGGTATGATTTTCGATTTCGTTAATAGGCATATTCCTTTATCCCTATGGAATGGTATCTTCCACATCGTGTTAATTTATGTATTTATTTTAGTATATTTAATAAGTTTTTTTTTTATCTAGTCATTTAGCTATTTTAACCATTCATCTTCACATTAATATCACGAAAAATCAATTTATTTTTATTTTTTTCCGGATATTTGCTGGAACCATTTACACATTATCATCACTGGACATTCATTTATTTGTGGACGACCTTATTCTAGAAAGTTTTCCTCTTCTCCTGTGCAACCAAAAACATCTTGCATTCCAATAACGTAGCAAATAGAGATTAGGACACAGGCCGGGGCCTGATCAACCTTGGCTGGGTCAACCTGGGGAGAAGGTATGATGTTTTTAAAGGACCGAAACCGTCAATGAACCAGGGTAACATCACTGATGATGTGTCCTAACCGCATCTAAATGATGTATTTTTCAAATTATAATTAAAAAAAAAAAATGAAAACAATTTTGAAATTTCATTATTACTCGAAACAAAATTTTCTTCAGATTATAATGTCCTTAATTTATATTATTTATTAAAGCAATTAAAGGCTAATCTAATTAAATAATGTCATAGTTTTATTGCATTTTTTATTTTACTATTATGAGCAAATTTTCGGAAAAAGGGGCCAAATGGTTGAAAAAATAATAGATGATTTACATTCCTCATAGAGTCCTGCGTTTAACTAATAAAACCAATTTTGCCTACACAATTTAATTTCTTGAAATTTTATGAATTTACGTGGAGAGTGGAAATAACAAATGCAAGAAACTATGTTGACCAATATTTTAAAAAAATAATGATTTCAAAAATAATTTCATTAATTTATGAATAAATCCTGAAAGTTTCATTAAAATCTGACAATTATTTGAATTTGATTTTTTTGCAAGAATTTCCAAATTAATGTGTTTATCACCGAAAAAACAAAAACAAAACAAAAACAACAAACAAACAAACTGAGTTACGTAATATTACATTTTGCACTGTAAACTCTCGTAACAATTTGGTACCCGCTAACGAAAATAAAAACAAAGTTTTAACAAAAATTTCGAACATGTTAGAATGGCTTAAATTGAAAAAAATAATTAAAAAATACGTTGATTTTTCCTATTTATAATAACAAATATTTTATGGAAAAGTTTGTTTTTATTAAGTTTGGGACCATTTTCTTCATTCAAACTATGCTGTTTTTTCAGCGATTTAGTAGAGGTACCTAATTCAAATTGTACATTTACTTTCCAGATGAGTAAAAAGAATTAGTGTCTGACTAATATTCTTAAAGCAAACGTTTCACTTACAATTTTACTAATTAATTCCTATTATTTGTATTGCCATGTCCCTTTAGAATGTAGGCTATCACGACTCTCCACACATTCCTCTTCTTTATTATATAAATTGCCAATCATTATTTGAAAAGGTAGTGGTGTGGTTTCCTGTTGTATTCTCTATGGTTTAGAATTCAGAGTATTTTTTCTTTTAGATTGGTAGCAAACCATCTCATTCATGCTATTTAATCCATAACTGATTGAAGAAACGGATTCCTACCTTTGAAAGATGAATAGATCCCATGTAACCTTCGAGATTTTTTTACGGTAGCCTCGTGGGGTGCTCACCTCGTTCAATGTTAAACTTAAAAAATATATATCATTAATTATTGAATTTTATATTTCAATCAGATTTACCCCAAGCAAGGCAGTAAAGCCACTAAAACACAAGGAGTTAAAAGGTATGGAAGAATAAGACAGCAGAAACATTACTAAGGAGCGAAAGTAATAGAAGAATAATCTGGAAGACCGTAGATAACGTCTGATATTGAATTTAAAGTTTTGCAGATTAAAGTTGGTTGGAAAACATGGAACCGGGACCGAGTTCTACCAGCAAGAAAAGAAACCGTTAGAACATACAACATAGAACATTTAGCCAATTAAACTGTAAATTCATTAAATCCTGTTGCCAATCTACTACTGCGCTTAAATTAATAAAGTTTAGGTATCATAGCGAATAGTTCATCCGAATAGTTACCATGAAAATATTTATAGAGAAGGTACAGGGAAGAAACTTTACGGTGGTGGGGGAGTGACCAAAGCCAAGACGCCAGGTCGGAAACAATAATATTACATATTCGTCTTTGGATTTTATAAAGAATCTCTAAACGTTTAACAGGAGCACAAAACCACGTGTAGCAGCAATGGATGAATGATAGACTTATAGATATGTAGGATAAATTCTGGAGAGAAACATTGTCTAGCGCGACACAGTGAAACAACTTTCTTAGCAATTAATTCAATGTAGTCTTTACACTTCATGTCAGTAGAAAATGTTATCCCGAGAAGGCGGAAATGTCACTTTCCTGGAGGTCAGCATCAGCCAGGCTTATGGAAGGCAGAAAGGTCTTTTTTTTACATTAGCCGCTAATTTTACCTTATTGAACTGATCAAACTTAGTATTATAGGGTACAAATCCTAGATAATCCATCAACCAACTAAGAAACACAAAATAAACGGATTCAAACGACTACAACATTTGGGAAAAACCCAAAGTAAAATTGAACACCCGCAAAAAGGGATTCAAACGACTTTGGAAAAACCCAACTAAGAAAAAATCACAAGTCAGTGCGAAAAACAAATTCTGAATCCTGATTGGGTTAAAAACAGCAATTTCATATATGACGTATTTTCACACTTAGCTGTAAAAAGCTTCGCTGGAGCCGGCATCATGAGAAGCTTGACTATTTAAACCACGACGCTAACCTGACATAAACCAGTTAGATGGAAGCAGTAGCTGACAGCATCTCATCATGTAAAGAAGAAACTTCAAGCTGACTCGCCCTCACTGCCAATTTTCTTTTCTTCTTTTTCACTCCACGCTAACCCGGACGTAGGTCACGCCACAGTTTCATTCAACCTCTTCTTCCAGCATCCTTTTCTTCATTTTCACACAAGGCCGCTAAAGAGGACAACAGCAACAACCAAATGTACGTGTTAAGTACTACTTCTTTATTTGCTTTGCCCTCTCTCTCTCTCTTTTTCTCTCGCTCTCTCTCTCAACCTGTCGCCGACCTAACAAAAAGAGGAAGGAACAAAGACTTTAAATTCCGTTACTACACAACCATGAACTCTAAACTGCTGCGGACATTTCAAATACCTACATTACTACTACGAACGATTTTAACTACCTAACTGCATGCATTTTCTCAATGAACATTTTTCTTTTCGCAAATATATTACAGTGTTCAGTTAACAAAATTTCACTTATATTTTTCTTATACTTTTGTCATTCTGTAAATAAATATTTGCCTTGATGTACACAAGAGGTATTTTATCCTTTCACATTTCAACCTTCAACCTTCTGATATTTAAATTGTGGGGATTTCGGGCGTGTTTGGCATGAGGCCAATTTACCAAGCATAACCGGAACCCTCTACAGTATCGAGACAAGTTGTGTCAGCATAGATATCAAGTTGAAAGCTGATGCTATTGAGATTATTATTAGTGAACATTAAAAACATAGTAGGATGAAGGATACAGCCCTGTAATAATACACATGTATTAGCACAAAAAGATCTAGAAAAGTGACCGTTCAGAAATAACTTTCATTCCACGACGTGATAAAAAAGATTGAATCAGTTCAAAAATTCACTCGGAGACACCATAACTTTTAAATTTTTGTGAAGAAAATCGGTATACCAAACCCTTCGAATGCTTTCGACATATCCAAACACTAACAGCCTCACCATATTGTTAATACATCAGCAGTTAACCTAGAGAAACGAAAACCATATTGCTTGTTTGAAAAAAAAACCCTTGCGATGTGAGATGCTTAACTAATTTAGCATTGATTAGCCATAAAATTAAATTGACTAATTTTGTTTTTAAAAATAACTAAATTTTGGGGTATTTGCTAAAATATACATTTTATTGGTAAATAGGGAAATCATCAGCTAGAACTGAAAATCAGCTGATTTGGCAATCCGGGACTTGACTATTTACTTAGTGTTTGTTTTAAAATTTATTACGGAATTTGCTGACTTGTGATGTTAACACATTTCTTTTAAATTCTGGTACACATTTCTTTTAAATTCTGGTACATTATTTTTTATTTGTGATGTTAACACATTTCTTTTAAATTCTGGTACATTTATAGTGAAACCTTCCTTTAAAATTTACTAATACTGAAAATAGTGTTATCAGATCACTTTGACATTTCATACTTATTATTTATTATCTAAAGCTGAAATTTTAGTGAAAAAAATATTGACGAATAGAAATTGATTTTAATACTACAATAAAGAATTGATTAATTTCCTTTCTATTTTAGTAATGCTCTAATTTATTTTGTAGCAGAGTTCTATATTGGGAAAATATATAAAATTTATTTGTTGACTAGTCTAACTGTAGTGATATTCATAATAATAATTTGTTATAATTTATATCATTTTTTAAAATAAAAGCGATATTAATATTAAACAACGAAAATGTTGGGATTATGCAAAAATTAATATAGAAACTATTTTAATAAAAAACGATAATAAAAAACAAACTGGGGAAAGTTGAATGTTACTAACACGACAAAAAAGAAATCTCCAAAATGAAGCCATACAGTTTAAACATTCTGTGGCAATCATTTCCAGAGGATAGGGCTATGATGTAAAAAATCAGCCCAGTTTGCATTGTAAACAAGCGTAGTTTGATTGAAACGTGATTCTCGAGTTTTAACCAAAAAGAAGAACCCTTAGAAACCGACAATAGTTTTCTTTACGGATGATATATATGTTAGGTCAGTAGTTATGACTTTAGGAGTACCGAAAAATGCGATCCGATCTCCCAAAATTGTTTTGGCTATAGTGGTCGCTGAGGTAACTTTTATCGGTACTGCAGTAGGCCAGCGGGAGAAACGATCGACAATTGTAAGCAGGTAAGGAAAACCTTGGCATGCGGGGAGAGGCCCAACGATGTCGAGATGAATGTCGGAAAATCGAGGGTGCTGAAAATGCCGATTGGGTACTTACTATGACGTTGAATTTTGCAGCTCTGGCAGTCCACGCATGTAGTCACTCATTGTCGTACGATGGCATTCATACTTGGCCAGACGAAACTATCTGAGATTAACATAAGTGAGGCCCTCCATGTAATTGATAAAAAATCTTCATCCTGAGTGACGAGAAACGTAAAGCCTAGGTGTACCTGTGGATTTGTCACAGTATAAGGTTCTGTTGCACAATGGAACTGGACATCTCTTGAGATTTAAGGAAGTGCTAGACAATACACCTCGCAGCCCTCTGTTCCGTGGTTAGCAGTTTTGAACTCAGGACATCACTGTCCAAGGAGAATAACTCCGTACGTGACAAAGCGTCAGTATTGTCTGCCTCTTTAACGTATTTATATCTGTTGAAAACTGGGAAATAAAATCCAAGTATCGAATCTCTCTGACAGTGTACTTATCTGAACTGGTATTCATTACAGCGGTGAGAGGCTTATGGTACGTGAAAATAGTGAAAGATCATTCTTCTAATAGATGTCGGAAATGTTTCACTGCGCGAAATATAGCTAATAACGCCCGCGAAAAGGTACTTTGTTGAGTGAAATGCGATTAGTCTCCGTTGTTCTGCAGTTGCCTGTTCCATAACGGCTTCGATAGCAAACTCAGAAGCATCAGTAGTTAGAAAAATGGTTAAGTCCGGTTTACCTTCAATATAAGCTAATTTGGAGTAATTAACTAGTGTTGTTTTGGCGGCATGAAACACCTTTAAGGGCGACCCTTCTAGTACTATTGCTTTATTTCATTTCGGTAGTAGGTTAGTATGAGGGGTGAGAATTAACGCTCAGCTTGGAATGAAACGTCTATAAATATTTTTCATTCCGATAAAATGTCTGAGCTGTTTGACGGAGGTGGGTGTTGGAAAATTGCTTGTTAATTGTTAATTCTATTTTTGAGAATATTTTTGTATCCTGTAGGCCAGAGGTGAAATCTTGCAGGTGGGGAAGGGGGTAGCAGTCCTTTATTGTTGTTGAATTTAGTTTCCTGTAGCCCCCCCCCCCCACACACACACGGAAGTTCTTTCTTCCGGGCTTAGGCGCAAGATGCAGTGGGACAAGTTGCTGCGAATTGTAGCTTGTCAGGAGCTAGGCGGCAGGGACGGGAGAAAACGGATGGTCCCGTGGTCCTAATATGATGAGTGGTCTGATGCTTTACGACCCGTTTGTGTGTGGGTGAATGAACCAACTCCTGGTATTCGTTCAGTATATCTAAATACTCTTTACTGTGGGATGTAGTTGCTGATATGCCGATTGAAATAAATGCAGAGCCTGTACCAACGACCGATTGACTAGTTAAACTGTCCTGCAGTGTCTTTTTACTCATTATCACTGCGAGGTTGTAGTGAGAAAATCTGCGCCCAGGATAGGCATGCGTATGTCAGTTAAAATAAAAATCCAGGGGAAATCTCTTCGCATGCCGATGTTGATCGTTAGTGTCTTCTGTCCGTATGTTCTAATCGAAGATCGATTGGTTGCCTGAAGTTGGAAAATGGACAGCTTAGTTCCTGCCGCTCTTGACGTATGGCAGTAGGCTTATCGTTGCTCCTGTGTCAACCAGACATCTTAATTTGCTATTCGAATCAGTAATGTAGAAGAGACGGAAGATTTCGTTAGATTTGGTCTGGCCAGCAAGGGTAGCCGCTCTTACTTGCTGTCGTGGCCGTTTCTGCGTAAACACGGAGATGTGCAGTGCTTAGCGCAGCCTCCAAAAATGTTGGTGGTACCAGCATAACATTGTTTCTACTCGGCGTTTACGGCTCTGTGAGCGCCTTCTATTCCTTTGATGTTGTCCGGCTCTCTGTCGTTTCGTCCTTACCGATAGGTCTCGGATCTGCCGCTGCAAGTCTTCGATCGTCACAGTCCGGTTTTGACTGGCTCCATCGAATTTTCGCTGATAGTGGGATGATAGAACATTCTGTCGCCTTCATCAGCTAGCTGGTCCAGCGGAGTAAGTTCAGCCATGGGAGCTAGTATTTGTGTGATCATAGTCGGAAAGCGATTTAACCCCAAACATCTTAAAATTGGCTCTGACATCTCATGCTTGAAGTGTTTATCAAGCCATTGCACGCGTTGCTTTCGGTGTTGGTCATATTGCTAAAGTATTTCCTTGTCAGATCACGTCGGGGTCACTAATCTGTAGTAGAAGCCTGGTCGCCTAGTGTGATTTCCTTTTGTATGGCTGTATCAGACCACCAGATTCCCCGTACAAGTATAGTTGACACTCTTTTAGGATATCAAAGGTTCTTGACAAGGTCAGCAACGGTAAAGAACGTATGGTGTACGAAAGGCATAGCAAAATATAAGTTTATTTAATGACAAACCGACAGGATGAAGGAAGAAAGAATGCGGTGTCGACTTCCTGGTTTTTGGAATAATAGGTTTGATGAATTTGTGAAGCGTGCGGCTGATGTGAAGTCGAACATTATTGCGCGCCAAATTGTAATGGTAGGCGCCAAATGTTCCTGAAGAGAAAAAGAACCGGAGTCGTGGGAAAGATTATATGTAAGAATCTCCTGTTTTTAATAAACGGTACGAGGGAGGCAACTTGTCTATGAATGGTTTTGTGTAGGAGAAATTCTGTTCCAATATGAACAGAGGAAAAAAAGCGATTTTTTTTTTTGAGAAAAGATTCACTTTTTCAAAGAAAGATTGCGAAGGGACTAAAAATAAATATGAAACATAAATTAACACGTGTTAGAATAACACAGCGAAGCTAACCGAGGTCATGGGTATCAAGAAACAGTTGTTGACAGAAATGATATTGTGTACAAGCAATACACAAGCTGAGAAAGTTTTTTTTGTTTTTTTAAGCTGAGAAAGAGACATTTATTAGTCAGTTCCCAGCAACGAAAATTGATTATGGAATTATATATATGTATATATATATATATATATATATATATATATATATATATATATATATATATAAACTACAATTCTAGCTGAAATTTCGGCATGCAATGGCTGACACGAATAAGGCTCAAAGGTGTCAATAGACAGTGTTGAATAAATCTTCTCACAGATACTGTCTGTGACTCAAAAAAGGCGATAGACAAAAAATTCTATATTTTTATTCCCAGCGAAATGCAAAGCAAAACACACCTGTGCAAGATAGAAAAGTCAAAATCGACATATTGCAAGCTACAGACAAAATGGAAAAATAGAAATTTTGCGGATTGAGAAATTCAGTCAAGTGAAAAGATTAAATTGATTTGTTGACGGAGAGAAAAGGAGAATTATTTAATTATGAGAATGACTAAACTGGGATTTCCCTGAGAAAAGAATTGACGTCATACAAATAGCCCTGCCCGAAAAATTATCTGATTGGCCGAATTGAATAGAAGATAGAAAGAGGTGACGTCATGAAAATAGCTCTGCCAAATTGGATGAACTGAATAGAAGATAGAAAGAGCTGATGTCATGTAGTAACTCCGCCCAAGGGTGGGAGAGAGAGAGATTTTATTGGCTGCAAGAACCAGAGACTAGTTTTTGCATCAACATACCCAGTTTCCGTCGTTCCCCACACAAGTAAAACATGGACAAGCATAACTACAGAGTCCCGAGGGACCAAAGTCAGTTCCAGGTTGGGTCCGAGAGCTAGTTCGAAGTTCCAGCACCGCACGGAAACGAAGTCGATTTACCGCTGCTGCCAGCCTTACCCACCATACTCAAAGATTTCGGCAGTTTCCGTGAAGCTTCGGTGTGAAGTGAAACGAAGTTGGTTCGAGTCGCCACAAACTTAAAACTCCGACCGGAAGTGAAGTGATATTGCCAACTAAAAACTTGAATTAATAATAGGAAGAAAAACGCTTCGCGAATTACTATTTATAAGAAATTGGTCGAAACTTCCGTTCCGTTGCCAGATTGATAGGAACAGGGTTTGGGAAGAAGACGCTTGGTGATCGTTTTTCTCTATTTTCCTTTTGTAAATAAAGACTTTCTGCAACTTATTCAGGTGTCATTCAATTTATCTTTGGTGTCGTTTTCATTTTCGTAATTGTGCGCACGCATTCAGCTTGGTTTAACTTGGCAGAGAGACAACTAGCGAGAATTCAATGTGACTTCCTTGAGATCAATTTCACAACGCGGGCAAGGGAGATTACCGTTGGAAAGGCCAACCCGAGAACCAACTGCTGTATCGACGCCATCAGCAACCGACGGGGCAAGCGTCACAATGAAACTCCGACATCAGTTCGACCAAGGTGGAATCATAGAGTTTATAAGTTACAAGAGAAATGTTCTTTGACATAGGAAGAAGTATAGACCAAGGAAAAATCAAGAAAATACAAGTACGTGTGCAGGCTCGTGGTTTCTTGACTTACTTGTTGCTTTGGATGAGAGGTAAGGCGCGCTTGACTGTGGTAACAGTTGTTTAAAAATACCTGTCGTCGAGAAGTTAAAGGTAAGAGAACTGTTGAGCGTTGATAGAAAAAGGAATTCTTTTACGTGTGACAATCCTTCGTACGTAGAACTAGGACTTCCGTTGTAGCTATAATTGACAAGTAGAGATTCTGGAAGAGTTTTGACAACTGCTTGTTGTTTCCTTTTTGGTAAGAGAATCTCGTATGAAGTCGGAAGGTTGGACTAGGAGCGAGTCAGGGATGGTGAAAGTTAGCTTCAGGCAAAGTAATTGATGATAAAAAGGTCTATTACCGAAGTTTAGGTGTTTGAGCTGTATGGTGAAAAGAGAGACGAAAAACGCGTTATCTCGACTCGATGCCCACAGATCGTCTGTTCGCACGTGAATACTTATTTGACGGGGATACGATAAGTCACGTGACTCTCTGGGTGTCCATTTAAAATAGTCACGTACCCTAACTTTGAAGGCGTTGGGCCGTTGCTCAACGGGTAGCAATGACGATGAAGACAAGAGAAAGAGAAAAAGTTTGAGACAACCGTTGACGGATGTACTGATAGACTTTTTATGATTTATGAAATGGCGAGTGTTCTAAAAACAAAAAAAGGTAGACACACTGACGCCAAGAATTCAAAATTGGGCGGCAAAATAAGGAACCGATTCTTTTGGTAGAAGTAGGAGTAAGGAGTAGGAGTAAGAAGTAGGAGTTAAGGACAGTAGTTTTGTGTAGGAGATTTGAAAAGAGGAAGATGCTAGTCAGTTGACCACTAGAGTCCAGAAGGGATAGGCTCGTTTACTACTAGCATCCCACAGTGAAGAGAATTTAGCTAGTCTGCTCCAGTATCCACACAAAATTTAAAGGTTGTAACTTGATGTAAAAACCTAAAGTTTTATACAAAAAATAAACATCATTAATTCAAGTTTGTGTTATCTTCTAATTATACCAAAACAAAGCAACATAACAGACTAAAGGACCCAGAAACATAGCATCGTCTGATGTAGGTCTTCCCGTTCTCACTCCTTCAACCTTTGACTTAAAAAACATTTCAAAGTAATTTTTTCTTAATGTAAGAAATTGATTTATATGAGTTGTTTGAAAATTCCAGTCGCGCGTTCGTAAAAAGTCCCTGTTCGTGCGTTTGAAAAACGGAAAAATCAGTTATTGTAAATCACCTGAAGATATCGAAAGGTTGAAACATATAATGTGGCAATAGATAATTTTCTAATTATATATATATACTCTTGAAAAAAATTTTGGATATTCTACAAATGCATGGGTAATAGATATATCGCAGCTAAGCAGCCGCTCCTCAGACCCAAAACCATAAAACATTTAATGTTTAAAATCATCCAGAAAATCGTCACATTCAGACGCTCACATGCCCATACCGAGAGTAGATATTTGTAAAGGCAATCTACAAAAAATTTTCATTGCTCATTCAAAAAAGAAAAAAAAAAGAAAAAGAAAAATATAGAAAATTTTCAAAAGGAAAAAGAGAAAGAAAAGGAGAACAAAAAGTATAAGGAGAAAGGAGGTTAAAGTTAACGTCTTAGATTGACACATAGAAAAGCAAAACAGAAGCCAAGAACCAACTATTGCGGCAAAAAAAATATGAAAATGAAAGCCAAGGATAAAGCTTTTGAACAGATGAAACAACGCTGGCAAGACAAACCTTTGCATGGCCAATATCCAGAACGTGCCAATAAATCCAATGTTGATAAAGTTAATACTCATCGATGGTTAAGTGTATCTGGATTAAAGTCTGAGACTGAAGACTTTCCTCTTGCACTGCCGGTGCCTCTTTCGATGCCGGTGTTGCTGATGTTTCTGGAGTTTTTCCTTCCACTTCTTTTTGTCCTTGCTGCTTTCTAGAGGGGCACACTTTTGCTAGATGGCCCGCTGCTCTGCAAAACCAACAATGCGGCCTACGCTCCTCCACGGCTACAAACAGTTTTTTTCCTCCACAAAGGAGGACATTAGGCACTCTTAAAAAATTTGCCCTGTCTACAATAACTTAGGCACTGACGTCTTTGGTCGCAACTCCAATCTTGCTGACCACTCTATTCACCTCTTCGACCGTGCCAAACTGAGTCAAAAAGGCTCTCACATGGTCGCAGATAATCTCCAGTGGTACTCCGTGAATCATTATGTGAGTACATCTTGTGCCCATATACTCAGTTTGCAATTGTATTCTCTTTGTTTGCAGACATGTTCCCGCTAATTTTTTTGCTTCCTCCTCCATGCTAAGGAGGATATCCCACATGACACAGGATCTCCTAGCGAGTACTCTTGGGTTAATACCCAGGGTCTAAAGGGTCTCCTCCATACTTTCCCTGCTGATGTTGACAAACTTACGTGTTTTCGGATCTGTGGTCAAAAGGAAAATTGTTTTTGTTGCAATTTCCTTTTCCACTTCAGGGATGACAATTCTTTTTCATTAAAGTAGTCTTTGTACTTTTCTTTCATTTCATTATGATAGTTAGAATCCCTCTTTACGGGGGCATTCTTCCACATAGATGGTGAGGGAATCACCGTTGGCACAGAAGTAGATGGCTGGGGAGACGAAGCCATAATTGTGCCTGTCCCCTATCACAAAACAAAATTTCACAAAAGTCCGGCAATAAAACAAACGAGGAACATAGACAGAGACAACAATATTTAACAAAATGACATACTCAGAAGTAGCAAAATTTCCACATGCAAGAGGTCAAAAAAGGTAGTACTCCGTGACACAAATTCAAAGAAGACTGACGTGGACTCATCCAACAACTTGGGTGCACTGAAGCAAGGGTCCAAAAAGGACAGCTTATATACGTTTCAAGGATCAAAAATCAGCTCAGATGAGCCTGTAGGATTTTTGGTGCAAAACTGGGTTTGGACCAATGGGATTGCTTGAAATGCAATCTGCAACTATGATTGGCTGGTGCATTGATATGGAATAATCCAAACTGAAATGACTTGCAACCGGGGGTGGATAGCTTATGCTATTCCTACAAACTAAGTAAATGATTAAAAAATAAAACAACTGAATATAAATAAGAAGCAAATTAGATACAAAGAATATAGATTTAAAACACAAATACTTATGAAAAAATAGGTTACAAATACAAAATTTAAAGACTGATATAAATTAATTCGTAATTTTGTTTCAAATTTGAAAACAATTTTGTTTTATAAATTATAATCACTATTGTTTTAATTTGCATGTTTTTATTTCAATTTTAACAATTATTCTGTAAAGTTACACTATTGTAATTATTATTAAGTGATTACTACTCAAATACAGCAACAACTGAATTATCAATTAGGGAACAAACAATAATTGAATAAACAGATCATAAACACATTACAAGTAAATGATGAATAAATAAAACAATAAATGCAAACAAGCAAATAAGTTAGATGCAAACAATAGATTTAAAAATCAAATAATACTGATAGAAAAATACATTACAGATGCAAAAGTTAGCTGAATATTTGAAGTTTTCTTTTTTTGCTTGTTACTTCTAATATTGTTATTTTCCATAGAATAAAATTTATTTACATTATTTACAAGAGCATTTGTACAGCTCCAGACAAACATTCTACTTTTTCTAAATTGAGATCCTCATCACAAGTGTCAACATTAAAAAGAAGCTCAATATCTGCCAAAATATTCAATGTTATATATGCATCTTTCCTTTGATTTATGTATGCATCTTTCCTTTGATTTATATATGCATCTTTCCTTTGATTTACTGAAGAAAAGAGGGATTTTTTATCAGCTTACCAATGACTGCATAATTATACAGAACAAAATTTGTAGTTGTATCATTGGGATATAAGAGAGAACCTCTATTATTCCCCTGAAAATAGCTGTTTATTTCAGGTATTTCTTCTACATTATCTCTTTGCAACTATTGCGTTTAATTTTCTTAAAAACTACATGATGGCAATAACCTGCTAAGTGTAGTATTACAGGAAGAACTTCTCTACATTTATGACCATTTCCTCTTTAACATCAATTCTAAATTTATACTTTTGCTCCTCTGTCACTTCATCTCATTTTGGTTCTTGTAATTTCTTTAAATCAATTTTAATACATTGCTGATTAAATGGTAAGCTCAATTTTAAAACTGATAGCATTCTAATTTTTTTCACCTTCAAACACTTGCCACAAGGTGGTCAGTTTTAAATTTGTGAGGTAATATGTATAGCATTTTCAGTTCTTCTTTGCAATACTTGGTCAATTGTAGAAATGCATAGGTTGTATGATGCAAAGCAGTGAAAGTTTCTTTTGTTAATTTGCCATTTCTTTCAGAAATACTATTCCAAGATTCTTACCAGTCCAGAATACAGAGAGAAATTTAAATTTTTTTTATTTACTCTAAGTGGATTACAGTATTTATTTCTAAGCTGACAACCTTTATATGGTGTTTTTACATTCATTATTTTTCAACAAATATAAAATATGTTTATATAATCTGCAACTTCTGCAAAATTAAGCAAACATCTGTTTTCCTAAGGTCAATAATCCCTGAATAGTGTACTCATTAAAAAATTTGCAGAACTAAATTAACATTTTGAATTTCAAGATTAGTAGGATAAAGTGCCTTTGAGGTCAATTTATAACAATATTTCAAAATTGACTAAGATTTAAGGGAATGAAGCTTCTGTAAGGTATAAAATTGGGTGCTTTGAACATTATCTGATTCATGATTTCCATTGTGACAAAAT